>QNQO01009414.1:0-158612 GCA_003290165.1 Berberis thunbergii | reverse complement strand
ATATCCAAATCCGCCCCATACGGATTGGGTGGGGCGAATATCCGTGAAAATCCGCCCCACTGCCATCCCTAGCTGAGAATCTTGATCTTGAACCCGTAATGAGAATTGTGTTCCCAACAAATGTCATTTTCATAATGAATGCTGTGAAGCCGAGTTTTTTCGGTTGAAACAGTGGGGATTATTTATTACCTTACTAACTTAAGTTGAACTTTTGGTTACCGATTTTTACTTGAAGAAAATATTAGCGATTTAGATGTCACTGAGACGTTTCTTTGGGTTTTCTGATGGAGAGCTGTGTAGGTCTGACATAAAGCCATGTTCATTGGGATTACTTCACATTTGGAGGTGGAATGGCTTTTTGGATCCTCTGTAGATTGTCTATGGTCAGTCTCCCAACCTTTTTTTTTTCTATGGTCAGTCTCCCCACCTTTTTTTTTTTTTTTATGAGACTTGGAAGTTATAACTTCACCAAGACAAATTATGTCTTTGATCATTTGAATGAATTAATGTTGCTAAATTCACGATATTGGAACACATTAGGGTGTAAAGATGATAATGCATAAATCCTATGAGTTTATGCAGTTTTCTTGTTGATGCATTGAAATTTCTATTTCATTACCAGCTTTGTTTTTGACATATATTCAACTCTTTTTAGTTTACCTACATACTCATATGGGATAACGCCTTGCAACGGCCAACTTTTCACTACACCAAATTGACACTTTTGTAACAACTCTAAAAACAGTATCACTTTTGAGATGTTACAATTCACCAAACAATTTTAAGTGAAAACTAAATTTAGTCAAAAAATGAAAAACAGTAACACAAAAAAAATGATACAATAAGTTGGATCACCATGAATAGTATCACTTTTATAATCATACTCTTCATGGTGATACGATTATTGTATCATTTTGTTTGTGAAAATATGTAAAATTATTACACTTCAAAAGTAATATTGTTTTGGGAGTTGTTACAAAAATGACAATTTAATGTAGTGTTCATTTAACAGATACAAAAGTTTTCTTATGCTTGGATTGCGTTTAATAATTTCTGTTTTTTTTTTTTTTTTTTTTTTAAGAACATCCATTTTATTCATATAAAATCCACGCCCGAAGGCTACATGACTGACCCAATAGGGTTAACTAAAAAGCCGAAACAAAGCCTCACAAAAGATAGGATGCACCAATCAATCTTTGTACCTTTTGGTTTCTGTCCTCGTTCTATTGGATTTACGGGGGAAAATGCTGATATCTTTGGTGTGGCGCCTCTTATTCATCTTTCCGTCTGACATAGCCCCTAAAGCAAAATCACTGTTCGCTACCTGTGGATCAAGCTCAGGTTCTGAGTTGACGTCATCACTATCCTCACTAGAACTTTCGAGTATACTGAGGTCATAAGTCGGCGGTCGAAGTAACCTATTTTCTCTGAACAAAGATATAGCCTGATTCAAATTGTCTCTGACTCTTTTATAATCCGGGGAGGATTTGATAGCATATTTGTCAAAATGTCTCTTTAACCTGAGCAGAGACTGCAAATCATCTTCCGAATATTCCTGCACTTGCTGACCCTGTATAGCATCCCCTAGCTCTGTGCTAGTAGCACCGATAAATGGGTTGCAGGGCGCTGGCTGAGGCGAAGCCTCGACCCCTGTCTTGGTCGTAGTCTGGGGCGAGGCCACTTCCACTGCCTTGGTGTGGGGCGCTGGCTGAGGCGAGACTCTGTTCTCTGGTGTGGTGCATGGCGCGGCAATGGCGCAGGTCACGTCCACAGCCTTGGTGGATGGCGCTGGCTTGGGCGAGACCATGGCCTCTGGCTGAGGAGAAATCATGGCCCCTCTTGAAGGGTAGAGCACTGGCTGCTGCGACCTTGAAACAGTCTGCCCAATCTGAGTTTCACATGTGAAATCATTCGTCACAGTTTGCGACGCTGCACTTTGAATAGAAGGATTGTTCTTTGTTTCCGGATTTATCTCAATGTTTGTTCATTCAATGTTTGTTCTTTTACTTGTTGAGATGGTTTTTCTAAACAAGATCAACTGCTAAGCGTTATCCCAATTGGAGTCTTGATCAACGAATGATATTCATCCACGCCTTCTTAAAAATATAATTCTGGTATCTTCACATCTGATTTCATCTCCTTTTTTTCATTTCCATATGTTCTCCAAATTAAACCTTGAATTTAAAATTTTCTTTTTACTGGTGTTTGCCACTGGACTGTGATACACACCATGAAAACATCTCCATTGGCTCTCTTATTTGCCTATGAAATTAACCATGCACTTAAATCCATTAAATTCTAGTTTTATCTTAAACTTTAAACAATGCAGGTCCGAGAATAACAGTTCCAAGAACTCTTAGGTGGGCTGCATGTGGAGCTGTATCTGTGAGGACAACCTCCGCACTGTTGGTTCGACTGTTCAGTCCTGAGTGTGAACCACAGAATATAGCCGCATATGATAAAAAGCAATGAAGATGCGTGAGTTGTAAGGTTCGATTGGTGTTTGGCATTTTAAATCAAGTTTCTGCTACATTCATGTTTTAGCTCTGAGGAGACCATCTTTGAGTTATGCTTCATATTCTATATACCATATCAGGAATCTCCCAAATGAATCCCATCAGTTCATTCAGGAGCACTCATCAGCGTATCTTGTCAGGATAAATGTAATAATTTTCTAATACTTTCTACGCTGACTGGTTATTACCCATGCCTAGTGTGGTATTGTCAAATACTATGAAATGTATACTGCTTCAAGTGTTGTTGACAGATTGATGTGCAAGATCGTGGTAGCACATTAACTGTTCTCGAATGCATGCATGTAGCACATGAAGGTCTGTTTCGGTACAACAATTTTGCAGTCTTAAAGGCAAAGGTTGTTTAACAGTAAACGCCCAGAAAACTATTTGTTGGGGACAATTCTTTTTCTTTTGTTGAACAATGCAGTGTTTGTAGAGATTTTGAAGGAATTATTGAAAATGGAAGAATATATCTTTATGAGGTCCCCAAGATTCTAAAGAACAACAAACTGGGGCAGAGGATAATCATAGGAACTTTAGTAGTGTCCCATACCTGGTTCAAAGTCCTTGAATAGCTTTTGGATGTTAGAACTCAGGTTTATGGGGCCGCCGGAGTGCCATGGTGGGTGCGCGTTATCGGTAGTGCCATTCATGCCCTGTCCTACAAGCACATGATGATAACAGGCATGTTAGTAGCACTGGAAATCACATTTGCGGCATGACTCTAGTTTGGTACTAGGATGATATGCTTTTGAGTTTGTCGAATGACTTTTTAAGTATCTAAGCAAAATTTATGATTATGTTAGTATGGCATACGAGCCTACTATTACATATTACCTAAGTAAATTATTCAGTCTTGCCTCTGCTGTGGAGGCGGTGGCTGAGTCATCTTCTTCCTTTTCACGGAGAGTAGAAAAGGAGAAAAGATTACTATGTTCAGTCATAGAATGGTGACAAGATGGAGAAAGGGAACAAAGTGATTTAAGCTCTCATTTCTTGTGCCCCAGACTAAACATTTGAAGTTTCTTCTTTTAGGTCTTTGTATGAAATGATTTTGATGATTGTGGTGATAAAGGAGGCACAATCAAGCACCACTTTCTTTTTCATGATTCTTATTCCTCTGCAACTGCCATTTCAAAATGATCCCATTTCAAGGTATTGTTTGCTTCCATTGGTTACAAAAAGTTGGGTATAAATGAATGAGTGGTTCTGCCAATATTTGAGAGCGCACTCGGCTGTTCACCTCTGTCTGATAAGAAAATGAAACTTGACACTATCAATCGCAACAATGTATATAATAATGGTGATTAGTTGATAGGGATTGCCAACTTTGATTTACTTACCATTACATTTCTTTTGATTGCTGAAAGCGCATTGGCGGATCTTTATTAGATAAAAGACACTTCTGCAGCCAACTTCTTTGATTGGAAATATAAACAACCATCAGTTAAACATATGAAATTTGCAGGGTGTTACCCTTCGAGAGTTAGAGCTCCTGATGTACATATATTAACAAAACAAAGAATCTTAAGTACCTCATATATAATTATTCTCCCTTCAAGAAATCGTAAACTTAGGGTGTGTTTGGTTGCATGGAATTCCATGCCATGGGAATCCATGAGGGGACTACTATATTTTAGGCTAAATTGATAGATTACTTCACATCCACCATTTGATTTTGTATTCAATGGTGGGAATGGAAGTCCTATGAACATGGGAATCCCACTCCTTGGCCCTCCAAGGCATGTGATTCCCATGTTCATGGGACTTTCATTCCCACCATTGATTACAAAACCAAATGGTGGATGTAGAGTGATATATCAATTTAGCCTAAAATGTAATAGTCCCCACATGGATTCCCATGGCATAGGATTCCATGCAACCAAACACACCCTTAGTTGTTAAATGGTAGTCAAGAGTGCTACAAGGAAAAGGGTCAGAGATGCACTGCTGGTATTTCAGACTGTTACTGTTTAAAATAAGATAAAAGAACGACAAGGGAAGAAAAAAAAAACTATCAGCATTGTATTTCAATCTCTATAAATCACTCAATTATTTGCAACTACACACAAAGTTACAAGTGAAAAACATCTTTCGGGGTACTCAACAAGTCGAAAACCACTTGAACATCATCTTCTTGAACTATTATGTCAGAAGATCCATCATTTGCCTGGTCAGAAGGCGGGCAGTTATGTCGAGAAATGGCAAGAATCAATCAACCAATCGGTTTGAGTTTAAGACATGTCATTTTCACCACCCCAATTGTTTATGCCGTATTTGCCTTCACGCCGCTGCACTAACAGAACTGTTTTGGTTGACTGCGGTCTTCAAGTAACTAGATAAGTGATAGCACTCTGAGGTATGATCTGGGTAGATTCTATGATCAAGAGGCCCACAAATCTCTGGAGAAACAAACTCTGAATACCCTCGAACGTTTGTACAGCTCCATGGGGGATTTTTTGTTACACTTAGACTGATATTGGAGAGGCAAATGTCTCGGAAATTAGCGCCTTCTATACCTTCTAGAACCCCTGCCATACTGATATTTTCACCCACCACGTCTTTTATAGTAATCTTGTATATGGCAGGGAGAGCACTTGGATCATAAGATTCATCTGGATGCTCGTCGTATTGCCCTGTGATTCTGATAGCTATCTTTGTATTGGTCATGGTCACATTTGATATGTAGATGTTTCTTACATAACCACCCCGTCCCGGGGCAGTCTTTATTCTGATACCATTTGCTGAATTAAAGAATTGGATGTCCTCTGCATTAACATCTGATACACCACCAGACATCTCGCTTCCAATTGCAAGTCCAGCACCCAGCCCAGTCTCTCCAGTAACTCTTCGGATTGTAATGTTTGAACTAGAACGAGAGTAGGAAATGCCATACTCATCCCATCCACTTTTGATGGCAATTAGATCGTCCCCTGTGCTAATGTAACAGTCTTCAATGCAGACATTATAAGATGAATCTGGACGCAATTAAGAGAGATGGTTTAGGAACTCATTCAGGAAGCTATTGTTTTGACTTTTGAGTGCTTTAAAGCATATTTGCTCAAGATGTAAATGGGCATTCAAATAATATGTTTTTTCAGAACTTCGAAAGGCATTTCAGAAGAATTTATGCTGTTAAGTTGAAAACTTAAGGGGAGATCAGATATGTAGGGATCAACTTCTCTTGGTTTGGAATGCAGATTTATTGAGCCCGAGTTTGAACTGATAAGAGTATACTTACATTAACACGTGAATTTTCTCATCAGATGAAGTTGAGATAAATTATAGATATTTCATGAAGAATATAGGATGAAGTTTTAGCTCTTAAAAAAAAAAAATTGAATGCAGTTCATTGCCAACGATAACCAATTAATGGCAATAGTAAGGTTACTTGGTTGCACTACTAGTGTTTATTGTTTTTTTTTAATTTCAAATCAACAAGAACGAACAGAATCCAGACCTGTTCAGAAGCTCACCTGGATCAATCCCGTCTGTATTGGGCGAATCAAGAGGAGCAAGGATAGTTACATTCTGGACGAGGACTTGGCTGTTCATTTAGAAAATTGAGTGTCAGAGGTGAATTCTTTTTATAAATGCAACAACAAAATCAAAAGTTATTGAATTTTGCACAGGGGCAAACCTGCAATATACAAGGTGGATGGTCCAAAATGGCGGGTTCACAAAGGTCAAGTTTGTGATGATCACTGCACTTGAGTTCTTCAGTTCAACCAAATGGGGCCGAGTGAAGTTCAGACTTCCATTCCTGAACCAGTTCCACCATACAATCCCTTGCCCGTCTATGGTTCCATTATCGCCTGCAGACCAATATATAAGATGTCTGAAATAGGTGTGATGAATACGGATACATTAATTCTGACTTGATATCACTAACCTGTAATTATGACATCTGTTAGATTTTCCCCATGAATGAGGCTTCGATGTCTTTTACCAGGCAATTCCCTGCCGCGACCATATGAAGGCAGAGGATCCTCAAGTGGCCAGTCACTGGAGACCTGAAAGTAGTTGGCACTTCATTAGTATGAACATTTACCAGGTAAATGCTGTCATGACCTCATTGATAGCAATTCATGCCTATAGAGGAACGGTTCAGTCAACTGGGATGACATATGCTTAGATACAACTACCAACCAAACTATTCTACCAAATTCAGAGTATTCAGATGATACAACTTGTGAAGAATTACAAACTTCGCCAAAACCTAACATAGACCAACATGGAGGCGAACCTTGTGACTAAAGATAGATCCTTTTCCACACACAGTTCATGATTTGTGTGGTCAAGGGAAGATGAGAATGGGGTTGTCACCTTTGATCCAAGAATCACCGCTTCCTTGTCCAACAACAAAGTTAGATGGCTGATGAGCTCGAAGCTTCCTGTTAACCATCTTCCCTTGGGAACAAAAAGCTGGGCTCCACCCTTGTCAGCAAATGACTGGAGATAGAAGATGGCATTCTGAAATGCTTTGGTGTTCAATGTCACTCCATCTCCAACCGCCCCGAATTCAGTGATGGTGACACTGTGTGGTCGATTTTCCCCGGTATTTATGTATTTGCAATGCGTACTCTCGCTGACACCCCATGAAGCTTCACAGATTGATAATGATACTAGTACCAGAAGCACTTCCACCAGCTGAAAGGGAATTTAAATTCTGAGTTAATGCCAAAGCATAAGCAGTATGACTAATTCTCAAGGTGTGTTTTTTACATGCCAATTAGATCATTTGGGGTTTCAAAGATCAAGCAAGAAAAACAAAAGATCGATAAACTGTATACAAAAACACAAAATTGAAATGTAAAACTCAATGAACCAACCACATTGTCAAATGGAAGCAAACATGTTCACAATTCAGTCAAAAAGTAGAACAAAACCCAAAACATAAAAGCATTGGTTCCAAACCCAAAGAAAGGATGAGAACGGTTCTCACATGATTCCAAGCCAGGCCTCTCATGGATCAAGAAAAAAAAAAGCTGAACTCACCTGAACTACATTTAGTCAAAGAATAATAAAGAAAGAAGAAGAACATAAAAAAGGAAGAAACTCATAAACTATTTCCAACAATTCTCCACTGACATCCATAAAGAAGAAAAAAAAAAAAAAAAACAATTTTTCTGCATTAGATCCCATTGACAGAACTTGGGGTTCTACAAGGATTCCACAACAAATTCAAATTTCACAAAAAATACACAAATTTTCAACAAACACACACAAACAGATCTCATCAAAACAGAGCGGCAAAGTAAATTCAATGAATCAGAGAGGGATGACTTACAGTTACAGATCTCTTCATATGCTGAGATCTGTTCTTGTTCACCTCCTTCAACTCCACTTACCTACCTACTCACTCCTTCGTTCTGTAATCAATTAAAACCCCCAAAAAAACAGAGTCACAAAGACCTCTTTAAGAAAACAAAGAATTGAGTGGAGGGATTTTGTACGAGTCACCAACAACATACAAGTGTGATTTGGTTCGATTAGATGGGTGTTATTAGAGAGAGTCACCACCAAATAAAAATCATTGAGAATGACTATTCTTGCCCACCAAAGCAGATACACTTCTGGCCCAAATCAGGGTCCCTCCTCTTCTCCTCCAACCCCTTCTCTCTTTGATCAATATAGAAGATACCCAGACGGAAATTTATCAACTTGGAGAAGAAAAACTAATCAGATTGAAGAATTCTTTCTTCAAATATGAAAACAGGTCTGTTGTTGTTGTTGTTGTTGTTGTTGTGAGTCTGTGACTGTGTTGTGTTGTGTTGTATGAGTGAGTGCTTGTTGATTTTGTTGGAATCTATTTTTGGCACTACTTTGGGTTTGATTAAACACTTGCTAATCACAGAGATTAAAACTAAACTGCATGGGTTGGCTTTTGTATGAACTCGTCGTCATCAATACTAGTAAATTTCTCCCTTTCGAGCAAAAAAATTCAACCACCCTGTTGGGAAGTGAACGGTCAAATTTCTTATTTATTTATTTATTTATTTGTGTGAAAACAAAGCAAACAATCTCTTGATGAAAACATTACCATAGCAATTGACAAATATGCCCTCTATTTCAAGGCATCCAAAGATTCAACAACTAAAGTAATTTCTATCTTATTTGGATTCACAATTCATAAAAGGTGTGATATTGAGGATGACCACTTGTTAGTCACAGGTTTTTAGTTTGACAACCATGAAAATGAATACAGAGATTAGATTAGATTAGATGATAAACCTAGTGGATTATTACGTGTCTAAATCGCGATGCTTGTTATAGAATAATAGTCAATCGCTTATGTATGTATTCATCTCATACCCCTACGTATTGAAACAATGTAAGAGCTTCCAAATTTTATCTCTTATCGGGATAATACACATACATACTTGAAATGAAAAGCGTCAATTTTTGTCTAAATATAATACGATTTTGTTAGGATGTACAAGTAAGGTACATACAGTAAGGATTCCTCTTAGCTGTGATAGGTATTGTAGCTGGTATCTATATAATTGGTTCACTAAACTGTATTTTACTGTTTGTGTTTCGCGTTTGATTCATCCCTGCAGTAATTATGTACAGATTTGGTTTTAAAAGGGGGCAATTTAGTCATTGAAAGAGCATAGAATAAAAAATTGAAAAAACTGTCAAAGTGAAAATGTTGAGAAAGAAGGGGACAGCAGTACAAGTGAAACATCGAAATGAAAAGAGAGTTTTTTTTTGACGTGGCAAACACATCAGACAGAAGACTAACGGTAAACACAATTTTGCTGGGTGGGTCTGCAGCCTGGTTTGCTGCGGGGGGGCGGGGGGCGAAAATATAATTTTGCCACCCCTTTTTAAATAGGAAAATGTGTTTAAAGGGAACAAAACTGTATTTTTGACCTCCAGTCGGTAAACCCAGGCTGTATAAAATATGGATTACTTACTACACTGTAATTATTGTCTGAAACTCACACTCTAATCACAACTTTGTAATGTAGAGCCCAGTGAGCTGTGTCATCCACCACGTGTCCTTCATGCTATTGATAGCACAAAAAGGCCAGGCCTGTAATTAGTGTCTTACTCGTTGTCTTTTCATTCATTGAGCATTACTACAGCGCACCCTGGTGCTACCCCATCTATCACGAGGCAAATGGTCGGTGGAAATAGCATCAGGCTAAACACCAAACTAACCCTCGGTGTACTAAAGAATTTTCGTTTTTCATTTGGTCTTAGCTTGTACAGGCCTGACCTTTTTGTGCTATCAACAAGTAATACTACAGGAACACTACTACGGTGTTTGGCGGTGTGCTTGGTATTGCCTGGTTTGGTGCATCATCAGTGCACTTAAGATTTTTCCTGTGCATCAGGATCTTGCCTGATTTGGTGCCTGGTGCTATCAAGCACCGTTCACATGCCTCGAGATAGATATAGTTTTTATCTCAAGAAAAATCAACGATTCCTGATAGCACCAGGCACCAAACCAAGCAAAATTCCGATGCACTTAAGAATTCCCCAAAGACAAACAAAAAGTGGTCGTCTAAGTAAACAACCAAACAAACAGACCCTTATTAAACTCACTAATTAGTAATTAGGTATCATAAGCTGTCTTGGATATATTTTCATGACTTGATTTTTGCAGTAGTAATTTAGTGAATTATCCTCAAATAATGCACTAAAATGCTTTATATATGGTCTCATTAATGGTCAGATCATATTAAAAATGCGGTCACTTGCTCTCGCAAGTCACTTGCCTCTGTTTCTCTCGCCTCTGTTTCTGAGTCAGTTAGCCTTCTCTCGCCTCCTCTCGCCTCTGTTTCTCTCGCCCCCTTTCAGCGCAGCGAGGGTTACCCTGGTGCTACTCCATCTATCACGAGGCAAATGGTTGGTGGGGATAGCACCAGGCTAAACACCAGACTAATCCTCGGTGCACTAAAGAATTTTCGTTTTTCATTTGGTCTTAGCTTATACAGGCCTGGTCTTTTTGTGCTATCAACGAGTAATACTAGGGGTGGGCACGGTCCGGATCGGTTTCAAATTTGGAGGAACCTAACTCGAACCGTTTGAAACGGTCCGGTTCCACTGTTCCAAACGGTTCCAATTGAATCAAGAACAGAAAAAATTGCCTTAAAAAAACAGAAAAATAAATTTGGTAAACAGATCCATCATCTATCCATCATAAATAGATCATACAAATCCATCATACAGATCATACAAAAGAGATCCATCATCGATAAACTCAGATACAGATTCATCATCGATCCATCACTCCAAACAGATTCATCATCTAATCTCACCTAATTTGTTTGATCGATCATCCAAACAGATTCATCACTCCAAACAGATCCATCACCTAATCTATTTGATCGATCAAACAGATTCATCATCGATCCATCACTCCATAAACTCAGATACAGAGACAGAGACTGCTGAGAGAGAGAAGCTCGCTGCTGCTGCTGCTGCTTCTTCTTCTTCTCCTCTCGAGACAGAGACAGAGAGAGAGAGGAGGCTGCTTCTTCTTCTCGAGACAGAGCTGTTTCTTCTTCTCGTGCTGCTGTTTCTTCTTCTAGTGTTGCTTCTTCTTCTTTTCGAGACAGAGACTCGAGATAGAGAGGAGCTCGCTGTTACTTCTTCTTCTCGTGCTGCTGCTGCTTCTTGACTCGACAGAGACAGAGACGAGAGAGAGAGAGAGAGAGGAGAGAGAGAGAGAGAGAGAGAGAGAGAGAGAGAGTGTGGGTTTTGGTGATTCCTTACGTCTCCTCCTCTTCTTTTTCCTTCTGCTGCTCCATCATCTCAAAGTCAGAGACAGAGACAGATATTTAAGTTTTTATTAAATGCAATTTGAAACGCGTCCAATCCGAACCGTTTCGTTTAAAAAAAATAGGAACCGGAACCGGACCGATCCGAACCGTATCAAAAAATTCAAAATTAAAATCCGGACCGTTTTGAGCAATACGGTCCGGTTCGGTTTGAACTCGCGGATCATTGACCCGTTTGCCCACCCCTAAGTAATACTACAGGAGCACTACTACGGTGTCTGGCAGTGTGCTTGGTGTTGCTTGGTTTGGTGCACCACCAATGCACTTAAGATTTTTCCTGTGCATCGGGATCTTGCCTGATTTGGTGCCTGGTGCTACCAAGCACCATTGACATGTCTCGAGATAGGCATATGTTCCTATTTCAAGGAAAATCAACGGTTCCTGGTAGCACCAGGCACCAAACCAAGCAAAATCCCGATGCACTTAAGAATTCCCCAAAGACAAACAAAAAGTGGTCGTCTAAGTAAACAACCAAACAAACAGACCCTTATTAAACTCACTAATTAGTAATTTGGTATCATAAGCTGTCTTGGATATATTTTCATGACTTGATTTTTGCAGTAGTAATTTAGTGAATTATCCTCAAATAATGCACTAAAATGCTTTATATATGGTCTCATTAATGGTCAGATGATATTAAAAATGCGGTCACTTGCTCTCGCAAGTCTTTAATTAACATGGCTATCAGTGAGTTGATTTCTATACCCACTTACCAACGCAATTTAAGCTGCCAGGCCTTTTTTTTTTTTTTTTTTTTTGTCATTGATTTTATTTATTAATTCATGTCCGAAGGCCATATGATTGATCATATAGTTAGATTAACCAAATCAAGTTCGAAGGCTACAATATCATTGTCATTTATCTTCAATTTGCCTGAAGATTTGTTTTCGTTTTGCTCCGATTTAGTCCATCTAAGAACACTCACAAACTTTTAATTGGAAAGTCTCGAACTTGCAACCTCTCACAAGGAGAGTGAATGTTCGACCAACTGAACTACAATTGGTGAAAACACATGATTGGATAAGTGAGTATTTTTATGGAGCAATGATATATGCATCTTCTATCACGGTGCAGATGATCTCGTTAATATATAAAATGATATACAACTTAATTGGCAAAGCACATTTTTTTTTTCTGCTACGCATTTGGGGATGTAATAAAGATTGAATTGAATTTGCGTCTAAAATGGGTGATATAGTCTGATATTATGTCAAAAGTTATGGTGTCAAAAGTAAAATACCTCTAAATCAATCAAGCCAAATACAAATCTCTCTGTAACTTGCTTGAATGAAAGGAAAGAATCAAAAGTTTGAGGACTGTGACCTGGTTCTTACTTCTTAATAAAGAAAAACTATGATTTTCAGGAAACTTTTGAACTATTCACTGACATCTTGTTGAACTTGCACATAAACCATCTGTGTCTATTCACTATAACAATCTGTATCTATAAAGGTGACAGATGCAAAATAACCTTTCCAGCTTCATCACCTCTCTCAAACTATATAGCACCAGCTGTATTTCCTTGAGACATATAAAAAGAAAGAACAATACATAATACATATGCATGCATGTGGTGTAATCGGGTGAAAACCATATAATTTAAGCATGCAGCCTGATAAGGTCTACAAAATCCTCTGAAGTCTTATTTAAACGCTCCGGGTTTCACCCTTCGATTGGTTGTTAGAGACTTAGAGCTTTGAGTCAAAATTCAAGCTTGCTCCTTAATTAGGGCAGTAAACAGATGGGAATTTGATGCTAGAATGACCTAATGTTGGATTTACATGCAAGATCAGGTTTCGGGTCTAAATAAAGCCTAAATTTTGGAGTTTGAATCCAATCCATTTAATTAGAACGTACCCTATTGCTACTTCATTTTTTCTGCCTTTGGACAATATATGTAAATTAACAATTTTTTATATTTTTTGTTTTTCATACCCGACAAGAGTTGCATGTGACTATAGTAAGTAGTATTGATCCAGAATTGAGAAGTAAAGGACACAAGAAAGTTAAAAATCATGTAACCAACAATCCCATGATCTATACTATAGATGTGATTTTTGTTTGAGGCACATCATAAATATATACCATACTCTAAAGGATCAACTTGAATGCAAAATCATCACTATCATACTCATATTCCATGATGTATATATAGAAGGCTATACATCATATATATAGAGAGACCACAGAGAATATTATCATCATTTGCAACACTAGCTAATACTCAATTTAATGGTCACCCCTCACGTACAATCTTTCTTTTACTGCTACAAAATAATTCACAATATATAGTAACTTATGGTGTTTTTGGATGTAGATAATTTACATGAAAATACTACTAAGTAGGTTGCCTATGCATTGCATTCGTAACTCATATTGGGGTCGTACGTACGAAGTCTATAAAGAAAATTTTCACTCTACACATGCATGCATAAGTTAAATGATGATTAATTACTGAAGGATCCCCTTCATCAACCTCCCTTTTTGTTCACTTCTTTGCTTATGTAATTTTGTTTTTCCATGATCTCATCATTCTCATCTTTGAGATGCATTATGCATATGTTACTTCTTACCTAACTTTCAGTCCTATGTATATAACATATATAGCTGTTCTTGACAACCATCATTTCGATCTGATTGCTTTGTATCCTTTGTCAAGTATTACAATCATTTCAACCATCTAATACAAATTAAAGTTTAAGTGCTACATATGAGTAAAAAATCATTCTTAATGAAAGTTACGTTTAGATAATTGTTTATGCGAAAATTTCACAAATTATACTAAGACTTACTCAATGTCATAATTAATCTGATAATGCAGCGCATATATCAGCAAACACATCTCAAGCTATTACGAAAGCAATCTTAATTGGTATACAAACCTAGAGTAATAGGTAGAAATTAACTTGGTGAAACTTAACCATCTTGAGCAATAACTTAACCATCTTGAACAATAACTAATCATTGTTCTCCCTAGGAATGAGTAATTAAGGATGGAACATGTCTTTCTAAGATCATTATATTGACGATAATCTCATAAAAAATTCATGTATAAAACGTGAATTACATGCTATAATATCACTTTTAGTGATGGTAAAGGTATTATTATGTTTGCTTGTAATCAACTTTTGCATGTTGTATTCCAACCATATTCAGTATGCTTTCACGCTTGTATTTTATGGTAACTTTATTGAGATGCTTATGAAGAAAAATATCTGACAATTAAAACTTGGAGAGGCCGGTGATCACCACAGAAGACCACAAACATGTCATCATCCTATTAATCAACTTCCATTTTTGTTTTTTGATACAAACAAACTCAATCAAGGATGCTCATGTTATTGTTGGAGCAACATCCATTATTTTGTGATTCCTTAATGCTAGACAAGGTGTTTAGTAATTAACTATACTCAACATTGACCAAGATCGATATATGTGATGTTGCTAGATTACTCTGAGTTTGCAGAAATATTATAAAGGGTTATTTAGACAAGAATATCCCAGAAAATATGGACAAAAAATCAAAAACATTTTGACCACAAACATGGACATGACCTTGGTTTAAAGTTGTTTGGGTTGAAACCTTTTTTTTTGGGGGGGGGGGGGGGGTTGAAACCTCACATATGAAAGAACACCACATTCTGTTGGCTTTTTGCAAAAATGATGAAGTGAGGAAGATAGTTGTACGTGCCTTATAGCATGTAACTGATTCTTGTAAAGGCGCATAGTTTTGTAAAGTGATGGAGGTATGCAAAAGTGCCACATTGACAAAAACATTATAAACAAATGTTTAGCACTCCAATTTGTCCATTTTTAATAAAAGCCAATTGGAAATGCTCGTAAATCAAAGTTGCTAGGTTCAAATTTAGGAGTACTAATAAGGAGGATCACTTCTTGGTGTTTGTTCATTTCCTTAGTCTTTCAAGGACCATATGGTATGGTGTAAGAAGTATGATTGAAGAATAAGAGGAATTCTTTAATACATGCTTGGACGTTGGATCATATGTTTTGAATTGGCCGGACCTAATGTTGCTATCCCAAAAAATAATCGGATCTAAACAAATTCGCCCTGATAGCCATTCATACAAGAGCCCATGTGTATTTCAATTCGCGGGCATATATCCTAATGCTAGACTGACTTTTTTTGCCCTACCCACCCGAATATCAGGTTAGACATACTTATATCAGTCCCAACTGATAGGGTTTCATATTGTAGGGTCATTCACATATGATTGGATTAGCTAATTTGAGAATTATGATTCAATATGATGGAGAATGAGAACGAAATCACGCATTTGAGGGCATACTGGATGAGGATGGTAACATATAGTTTTTATATGCTTCAAAGTGTCCTTGTTGCTATAGCAAAAAAAAAAAAAAAGATGAGTTGTTAATGCTTCTTTTTTTTTCTGGAAAATTAAAATTTTAGAAGATAATTTTAAGGCAGTTTTTAGGGCCAGCTTGGGGATGTAGCTCAAATGGTAGTGCGCTCACTTTGCATTAGTTTTCAGTTTCAGATAAATAGAACATTGTGTACCTGCAGTAACCTTGACAAATGAGATTATGCATCTTCTGAGTATGTAAATAAGCCACATTTTCGTTATAGAAATGACAAGGGTTGTAGGTACCATCAGCACTTATTTTCGCATTTCCTATATCATGCATTTTTATTTTGTTTTGATGGATATTTGCACAGAGATGAAATTAGAGACTTCTGCTCACCGCAAGTACTAACGGCCTCAATCCAATATGGACAACAGAGAGATGGCTAGTCAAGAAACTCTGGCGGAATCATGCTTCCAACTGAGTGATAAATTCTCCGTTTATTTTTCACTAACATGTTCCTGTGTGTATTCAGTACTCTCTTCAACTCATCTGCAAATATTTCATCTATTCTCCTCCTTTCATTGAACAAAATTGGCCATAGAAGCTGCTCATGGCTGATTTATTTGGACAGGCATACAGGGCACGGGTATTCCGTGTTGGCCTTCAAACACGGATATGCAGCTATGTTCAATTATTGAATTCTTTTTGCACATTATAAATTTAAAATTTTTGATGCAAAGAACAATGTTGTAAACTCGTATTGTAATTAGATCATAAGATGTTCTACTATGGTTGTAGATTGCATCTGTTTTTATTTATTTAGTTTATATTATTACGCTGTACCTGACTGATGCATCTATATCTGATCAATTCCCTAGTTAACTCTTTCAATTTCGCATGTGCTACCAAGTGACGTTTTAGTTGGTTGTCAGGTTTGCGTGTGTTTGGCACTAGGGTATTCTCAGCGGCAGAGCTTTACTAGCGATCCCAATGGCATTAAAGACGAAGTAGTTAGTGTTGAAAATCATCACTAACTAGCTCAAATGTTTTAACTCTAAGTCTAAAAGTTTAAAGTCAAAACTCATTATTTACAAGATCCAATAAACATGAGTATTCTCTAGATGGTTCAATGTCTAGAGAATTCTACACCTTTGTAATACTCTAGACATTTGAGAGAGTTCTAGAGAAGCAAAGATGTGTGATTGAGATTGATTCTCTAGAATCTTCCCGCATCCTTAGAGCTACTATAAATAGGGGAGAGGTTGGAGATGTATGCATCAATGAGCAAACAAGCTCAAGTGTAGTAGTGAGCATGATAAGGGTGTGAAGTTGTAAAAAACTTTTGAGAGATTAATAAAATTAATCTTTCTTAAGTTCTAGTTCTTCCCAAAATTTTCAACAATTTGGTATCAGAGCCAGCTCGCCCTATCATACATAGGGTACTATTCTCACCTTTGGTGAAACACTGTCTAGTCGAAATCGTTCGTGCACAGTTCGAAACTGTGAAGCAGATTGGTGCAAGACCAAGCTTACTCGATAACACAAAGGAGGTTGTACCTTGTCACGATGGGAGATCTCGTTGGCACAACTGGTGGGCTTACAAAGCTCATCCACCATAATTACAAGAGTTGGCAGACAAGGATAAAGTCCTACTTCCAAGGGCAGGACTTGTGGCAGGTTGTTGTTGGTGATAGTGAGACTACACCACCGCCAAAGAAGAATGATGTCGAATTCAAGAAGTGGGATATCAATGTAGGGAAGGCGTTTTATGTGCTCAAGACGACGATCGTGGATGAAATGCTTCAATATATAGAAGATGCAGACACACCCAAAAGAGCTTGGGATACATTTGCATCTCTGTTTTCAAGAACGAATGATGCGCGCCTACAATTCTTGGAAAATGAGTTGATGAACTCCAAGCAAAGAGGTATGTCTATTAGACTATTTTCTATAAATGAAAATTTTATGTCGTGAAATTTTAGAGTTAGACCCTGCCTCAAAAGTTACTGAAAATAGAATGAAAAGAATAATAATCCATGGTCTAAAACCTGAACATACCGGGATTGTTACTGTCATTCGTGGTTGGCCAACTCAACCTTCTATTGTTGAGTTTGAAAGTCTGTTGGCCAATCAAGAAAGTTTGGCTAAGCAAATGGCAGGTGTCTCTCTAGAAAATAAGGACGATGAGGCGCTCTTCAATAAAATAAAGGGCGGGTATAAAAAGAAAAATTCTGTAAGATCAGATAAAGAAGAAGATAGTAGGCCCAAGAAGTCCCAGAAAAGGGGAGCTCAGCAAGGCAGAAAAACAACGATCGGAGAAAGGACGGTTGCTACAATTGTGGCAAGAGAGGCCACTATGCAAAAGATTGCTAGTCAAAGAATAAGACGGTTGCAGAAAACTTGGTGACATCTCACAATCACCAAGACAGCAGTGAAGAAGAATGAGACTTCCAAGTATCCTTTGCAACTACCCAGCCTGTTCATGAGGATTTTTCAGATGAAGAAATTGACTTCTCCAAGGATGAGGTAGCCACGACCGCTGAAGATTAAGACGTGCAAGTCAACTACAGTAAGGATTGGATTGTTGACTCAGGCTGCTCCAACCATATGACAGGAGACAAGGAAAAGTTGTCAAGCTTATGTGAATACAAAGGAGACCAGGTCGTGATAACTGCAGATAACATGAGATTTCTGATTGCTTACACTGGGGAGACTACATTCACTCCACGCTTCAGCCCTAATCAAGTTCAATTGCAGAATGTCTATCACGTTCCAGGTATGAAGAAAAACTTATTATCAGCATCACAATTAACAGCAACTGGCAAGTATGTGGTGTTCGGGCCGGAAGATGTTAAGGTGTACCGAACTCTAAAGCCATCGGGTACACCCATCATGATGGGAAGAAAGTTGGAGTCTATCTACGTGATGTCTGCGGAATTAGCACATGTGGATAAGACTCGATGCAGTGAAACTGTTGACTTGTGGTATACAAGGCTAGGGCATGTTAGCTATCATAAGTTGAAGATAATGATGACCAAGTCAATGTTGAAAGGTCTACCTCACCTGGACGTACGAGGAGGAACTGTCTGTGCTGGGTGCTAGGACAGAGAAGCTCATCAACTACCCTATCAGGAGTTGAAGTTTAGGGCCAATGAACCATTGCAACTCATCCACTCAGATGTGTTCGGTCGGGTGAAGCAACCATCAGTCAATGGAATGCGATACATGGTGACTTTTATTGATGATTTTTCAAACTACATGTGGGTTTACTTTCTAAAGGAAAGATCATAACTTCTCGACATATTTAAGGCATTTAAGGAGGACATCGAATGCAAAGTAGGAAAGAAGATCAAATGCCTACGTACCAATAATGGTGGAGAATACACATTGGATGAATTTACCAACTTTCTGAAGGAGTGTAAAATCAGGAAGCAACTAACATGTCCAGGCACCCCTCAACAAAATGGCATAGCTAAAAAGAACAACCGACATTTGGCAGAGATATGTCGAAGTATGTTGCATGTGAAGAATGTACCGAGTCATTTTTTGGCCGAGTGTATGAAGACTGCAGCCCATGTTATCAACAGGCTGCCACAAACACAACTAGATTTCCTTTCACCGTTCCAAAAGTTATGGCATACCAAGCCTATAGTGAGTCACTTCCGAGTATTCGGATGTGTGTGCTACGTGTTCGTGCCTGATCACCTAAGAAGTAAGTTCGACAAGAAGGCTATTCGTTGCATCTTTGTGGGATACGACAGTCAAAGAAAATGGTGGAAATGTTGCAATCCTACAATCGGGCGGTGTTATACATCAAGGAACGTGGTGTTCGATGAAGCTTCATCGTGGTGGTCTACACAACAACTACTTCTGCTAGACTCCAAAAGTCTACAAGAGGAAACGCAGAAAAATGAGTCATCGCCTGCAAATGATGAAGAAGGAGTACGATCGAGCTCACCCAAAACCCATGGCAGACTGGTGTATATGAAAGAACACCAGAAGAAGTTCAAGAAAGTGAAGAAGATGTGGGCCAACAGTTAAGAAGGTCAACTAGACAATGCAAGCCCAATCCAAAGTATGCAACTGTTGTGACTGAAGAACACAACATTAGGGAGCCCACAACATTTGAAGAAGCATCTCAGAGTCCGGAGTGGAGAAGTGCAATGGAAGAAGAAATCCAAGCCCTGGAGCAAAATCAAACTTGGGACTTGGTACCAAAACCCAAGGATGTAAAGCCCATATCATGTAAATGGGTCTACAATATAAAAACTTGTCCTGATGGCTCAATAGAAAGGTACATGACTCGATTGATAACTCGAGGGTTCTCACAGCAATATGGGCTGGACTACGATGAAACATTTAGTCCAGTAGCCAAGATTACTACGGTAAGGGTTCTACTTGCACTAGCAGCAAATAAATCATGGAAACTATGGCAAATGGATGTGAAGAACGCGTTCTTGCACTATGAAATTGACCGAGAAATATATATATGGAACAACTGAGGGGGTTTGAGTGTAAAACCCAACAAAACTATGTTTGCAAGTTAAAAATGCGTTGTTCGGACTGAAGCAAGCACCAAGGGCCTGGTACGGGAAGATAGCGGAGTTCTTAGTTCAAAGCGGCTACTCAGTTGCACATTCAGACTTCAGCCTATTTATCAAATCTTAGGAAGGAAAACTAGCAATAATACTAGCATACGTAGATGATCTGATTGTCACTGGAAATGACACAGAAGAAATTCAAAGAGTACGAAGAAACCTAGCGGTCCGCTTCCAAATGAAGGAGTTAGGAGAATTAAGACGCTTCCTAGGGCTTGAGATAGAACGAAGTGACAAAGGCTTATTTCTTTGCCAGCAGAAATATGCTCGAGATTTATTGAAGAAGTACGGGATGCTTGAGTGTAAACCAACTTCAACATCGATGGAGACCAATGCTAAGTTATGTGCTGATAAAGGAAAAGACTTGGAAGATACAACAATGTATCGCCAGCTTGTCGGGAGCCTAATCTACCTAACCCTTACATGGCCAGACATAGCCTACGCAGTTGGAGTAGCAAGCCGGTTCATGCAGAAGCCAAAGAAGCCTCATCTCGAAACAGTTCGCAGAATCTTAAGGTATGTGAAAGGCACCACTGACATTGAAATTCTATACAAGAAAGATGAGAAATGCAAAATGGTTGGCTACTGCGATGCGGATTATGCTGGAGATCATGACACAAGGAGATCGACTACAGGATACGTGTTTAGTCTTGGTTCAAGAGCAGTCACTTGGTGTAGCAAGAGACAACCAACATTATCTCTCTCAACTACAGAAGCGGAGTATAGACCAGCACCTATGGCGGCACAGGAAAGTACTTGGCTAGTGCAACTAATGAAGGACCTTCACCAGCCAGTCGACTATGCAATACCATTGCATTGTGATAAATAATCAGTCTGCAATACGCTTAGCTGAAAATCCGGTGTTCCATGCAAGAACAAAGCACGTAGAGGTCCACTACCACTTCATTAGAGAGAAGGTACTTCAATGAGAGATAGAGATGCAAACAACCAAGACGGATAGTAGCAGATATATTCACTAAGGGACTTGGCACGACAAAGTTCAAAGACTTTCGGAGACAACTTGGCATGATCTTCAACGGAGTTAGTGATGAGGGGGAGTGTTGAAAATCATCACTAAGTAGCCCAAATGTTTTAAGCCTAAAGCCCAAACTCATTATTTATAAGATCCAACAAGAATGAGTATTCTCTAGATGGTTCAATGTCTAGATAATTCTACACATTTGTAATACTCTAGACATTTGAGAGAGTTCTAGAGAAGCAAAGATGTGTGGTTGAGATTGCTTCTCTAGAATCCTCCCACGTCCTTAGAGCTACTATAAATAGGGGAGAAGTTGTGAGGTGTATGCATCAAAGAACAAACAAGCTCAGGTGTAGTAGTGAGCATAATAAGGGTGTGAAGTTGTAAGAAACTTTTGAGAAATTAATAAAATTAATCTTTCTTAAATTCTAGTTCTTCACAAATTTCCCAACAGTTAGGACCATTGGTGTTATTTGTCACAATCGATGCCATGCTCAATATTATGGGTGTCACAGCTTGTGAAAGAAAACATGCAGCGTCAAATGAAGTTTTTGGAAATGCAAAACCCCGATGCTTCTCTGGTTGATTCGGAAGGCGGTTGTTATATGGTTTCTTAGTTGTTTTATTCTATCAATGCAATCGGCCTCTTCAACTTTTGCTTGTGTTGTAGAATGTAGTAACCCATTTTGAACAAGTTCCATGTTTACATAATATTCTCAAATTAATGTTTACTCCCAAATTCTAGATAGCCTAGGGTTTGCTGCTTGGTTGTTGCCCCCCCCCCCCCCCTCAGGCAGTAGACCCCAGGCCCTGTAGAATATAGAACCATGTGTTTTATTCATTTCAATAAATCAATTGATATCCACTTATAGTGGCAAATGTTCATGCCAAACTAGAAATATAAAAAAAGTTAGGGGTTGGGCAGCCTTGTTAAAACAGTTGTAGAGGACAGTGCTCAGCTGTGTTGTTTCTGCTCTATTTTAGTGTTGTGTTTTCTCCGGTTTTGTTGATGATTGGTGAGGCAGATTTTTGCGTGTTTGGCAGACCTTGAGGTTTTGAAGGCAGCGAAAAATTTCAGTGTGGTTTTGATAGTGCAGGCTTTGATTGGTAGCTTTTGTGTTATGTCAATTTTTATAGTATTAATTCTTTCATTTTTCAAATGTTTTGATTCGGATAAAGTCATAAGGTACTCTCAAACAGGAAATCATTCTTGATATTGAATAAAGGTCTAGTTTAAAAATACAGAAATTCTAAATGGCGAGGAAACTAGCGAGGGAAATGGTGTGATCGCTCATCCTCCTCGAGATGCACACCTATACATTCAAAATGAGCAGCAGTGCGAATCTCAAGAGAAATGAGTGGTGACACCCTCCCCCTCTCTGATTTCCTCTACATTTAGAAAGGTTCTTATATATATATAGTACATAAAGTAGACAGCAAGCTAAATATCTAGAATGCAAGATCCACCATTAGTTTATTTTTATTTTTTTTTATCAAATTGGGATGTTGATCCATTTTATTCATTTAAACAACCACACCCAAAGGCTACATAACTGACCCTATAGGATCAACTAAAAAACATCATTAATTTATTTCAATTTACTGGGGAAGGGCAGGAGCATTACTTCCTGGACCAATTTGTCCAAATTCATAAACGAAGATCCAGCTGGTCTAATTGACTCTTCAGCAATCTTCATCCACTCAATGGCTTTCTTTTTCATCTCCTTACCTTTCTCTCCTTCCATCAACTCCCTCACAGCAGCCTCTACATCATCTCTTTTAACATTGTTGTCAATCTCCATCCCTATCTCCCAACGAGTACAAGAGTATCGGCAGTTTATTTGTTGTTCAGCGAAAAATGGCCAACAGATCATAGGAACACCACCGCATATTGTATCCAATGTCGAGTTCCATCCACTGTGAGTTATGAATCCTCCTATAGAAGGATGTTTAAGGACTTGTTCTTGTGGACACCATCTCGATATCAAACTCCTCTCTTTGGTCTCCGTCGTGAACTCTGGTGGTAAGGTTGATATCTCACCCCTCACAAGGTCTGGTCTAATGACCCATAAGAAATGGTGTTTGCTATTAGCCAATCCCCATGCAAACTCGACGAGTTGTTCGGAAGTCATAACTGTGATGCTTCCAAAGTTCACATACACTACTGAGTCAGGTGGTTTGGAGTCGAGCCATTCAAGACACTCTTCGTCTTCTTTCCAGAGATTTGATTCAAGTGATTTCAGCTCATCATCATCTAATAATTTCTCTTGTATGAGCAATTGCAGAGGACCTATTGTATAGATAGGAGGCAGAAGAGGTTTCATGGCATCCAAAACCACGCTTTCCAGAGCATTGAAAGTATTGAAAACCAACGCAGAAGCCATTGGCCATCTTCCTGATTCTTGAATCAGAAAAGTGAGCATGATATCGTTAGCATCTGTTGTTCGAATGAAGGTCGGAATATCCTTCAGACGGATATCTTTCAAACCAGGAATGGAGTCTATAGGTGTATCAAGGTAGCCATTTGTGAAATAACTCTCATCTATAAAACATGACAAGAAGTCAACAATAATCAGAATGCATCACAACGAAAAATTAAGTCAGAGAAAAAGTGAGGATTCAAGCAAGAAAGACGAGAGAAAAATAAGACAACACCTTTGAATGGGGTGATACCATTTTCGACAAACTGTTTGTAATGAAGATAGCCCATGAAGCCACAAGAGCTAGCAGTCCAAAACAAAACATCCGGGATGCCAAGTTCCTTAGCAGCCTGTAGAGTGAAGCTCATCGTACAATCTGAAATAATGCAAGTTACTGCCGGAGAAGAGTGGTTGAGCTTAGCAATGAGATCGCAAAATGGACCTAGGCATGTCTCAGAGGTGGACTTGCATAGGGATGGAATGTCTTGGGTGCCATCAATATCAGAGGGTGGGAGACCGTCTGGGATAGTTTCAAATCTGAATCTAGGCAAGCCTTTTACAGAATCTGGCCCTCGAGATTTGATTAGGCGATTATGGTTGAACTCGGTGTTCACAAAGGTGATATGGAATCCCTTGCGGTAGAGAAGTTTAGCTAGTTTTAGCATGGGGTTGATATGGCCTTGTGCTGGGTATGGGATGCAAATAGCATGAGGCGTTTCAGCTACTGCAGAAGAGTCCATGCCTTTGTTCTTCAAAAAAAAAATGAACACTCTTATGGTGGTTGCTCAATGTAGGGAGAGGTTTTATATAATACAAAGGAATGACTCTTTTCTTTCCCCATTGGTGCTAGTATGGGGGCAATTCACAATTATTAATCACCGTTATGGTACGTGCAACTAGCTAAGCGGCTGCAACACCTCCATACATATCTTTGCATCACGTTTAATAAATGAAGGTAGAGCCAGTGATTTGATGAGAATTCAGGACAGTCTGCAAGTGTGTCGTCGGTGGGTATAAAACTTAAGACATAGGAGTTAAATCATCACAATCTTAACCATTCAACAGGCTACCATTGGCAGTGCCCACAGTGCTGCACCATGAATGCTTAAGATACGATCCTTGTATAGTTGGTGAATCTAAAGCTAAAATGGAAATGAAAGGAACACGTAGAAGTTCATAACTGAAACTACTGAATTCAATTATGTTGTTTTTTTGGTAAAAATCATAAATATCCACATGTTGTGAGAAAAAAAAAAGGAACTAATCGAAATAACAACCATGGAAGTCGTGCCATATCTTGTTATCATCCCAGGAACAACTTCACGAGGCGAACTGCCAGTAAAAGCCACTTGGGGTTCCCCTGCATGGGACCGCTGTTTCCAGATTAAGAAACAGACAATTAAGACATGACGATTGGACGTTCCATTTCTGGTGAAAGATATAATTTCTATCAATGAAAATGTCGATAGCAATATATATACCATTGACGAGGATGATGTTAAGATCAAATGCATTTATGATGTCCAACCCTGTGTGTTAACTTTAATTTGCTAGGCTGCTTATTCCAAGGTATAGCTTGTAAACTCAAGTATTTGCCCTGCGATCATCAGGAAGTTGGCAAGTCCATGGAGGAAGATTGATCTAGTTGTTGTCAAGGACAATGACTCAAGTTTATCATAGAAATGGACTTCCTTTGCCAACAACGCACGGTGTAGAAATACAATCTATATTACAATTTAGAATGTTGTTTTATTATTCCGCTGATTCTAGGGAGTGCGAGAGGCCCTCCACCATCCATCTTCCTTGAAGGGGATGGAGGGTTGCACCTCCCTCCCTCGCTGGTTTCCTCACCATTTAGACGCATTACACCAAATTCGCACTTTTGTAACAACTCTCAAAACAGTATCACTTTTAAGATGTTGCAATTCACCAAACAATTTCAAGTCAAAACTAAATTTAGTCAAAAAATGAAAAACAGTAACACAAAAAAAATGATACAATAAATTGGATCACCATGAATAGTATCACTTTTATAACCATACTCTTCATGTTGATACAATTATTGTATCATTTTGTTTGTGAAAATGTGTAAAATTGTTAGGTGTACACTTCAAAAGTGATATTGTTTTAGGGGTTGTTACAAAAATGTCAATTTAGTGTTGTGACGAGTTCTTAATGTAGATCTTATTGCCCATTCTTCTTGAGAGAAAGTCAATCGGGTACACTAACTGAATCTTGCTCCGTCTTTTTCTCGGACTCCAATGGAGATCTTATTGCCCCTAGGTTCAGTAATGATTGGTTGGAGGTGACTGATGATGGATGCAACTGAATCCTGCTGTCGACGATGTGAGAAGAGATCTTCTCCTGATGTGAGAAGAAATCTTCTCCTTCACCTTATTTGCTTCTGATGTGAGAAAAGATAATTGATGATCTGAGATGTGGATGGATGATTCGTTGGCAGATGGGTTATAATGGGTGTTTAAACAAAAGTTGTTGAAGAAGTTGGGTGTTCGGTGATAATGGGCGTTTGAATAGAATAGATGTTTGTGATCTGATGATGGAGACGATTTGAAGATGATCACGCTGATTTGAGAGTACTCTGTGGATGGAGAGGGGTTTGATTCGTCCGGCTAGGGTTTAGCTCACTAAATAACATCGCTCTGATACTATGAAAAGAATTTATAATTGTTATTTTTCATTGACTTGACTAAATATAAGCTTATAAAGTATAACTCTAACTTAATCTTGTAAAGATAAGAAACATAATATTTCTATTATATTATGACTTTTCTAACTTATTCTATATAATAAAGTAAACTTTCTATTCTTTTGACGGTCAGATTTTCACACCCTCCTCACATGTCTTCCATGCAAGGATGACCCCAAGTGGGAAGTATAAAGAAGATTAGAAGAAAAAAATTAGTTTGAACGAAAATTATAAAAACTAGATGAAATAACCAGAATCGGAATCAGTAAATTCACATATATGATGTAGGATTGGAGCTATCTGGTTTTGAGATATCAACTAATCATGTCATATTCTTATAAAGAAATTTTAAAAATAGAGAAAAATAAATTTAGTCCTTCTAAGAGAGATGTTTTACTGGATTGCTCACAACTCAGTCCAATGTACCTTAGATAGCAGTTATGTAATATTATATTTAATAAATAATCAAATGTACAGAGTTTAATTTGTCATCATTTATTAAAGTTGGGTAAAGAAACAATTCATTTATTAGTAAGGGAAGTTTTCATTTGGTAACTAATATACATCCTGCAATGAGAGCTGTGTGTGATATAACAGAACATTGTGACAATGGGCAGCCTTGAATCTGCTATTGCACTTATGATGCTAGTTCTATATGCTTCATGTCCATAGGGTAACTGTGACAAAATTGTTGTACAAAATCATCTGAAACCTACCAGCCAGATTGACATTCAAGTTGCAGCACTATGTGGTAACTCCAAATTGGGAAACATTCATCCAAATTACCACAGATTTTGATTCAACACAACCACCTGAGTGAACTGGGAAATGGAAAATTGCTGCTGGTAGAGAGTACTTATTCACAGTTTACTTGATTAAAAGGGATCATCGTGGATGTGACAAGGAACAGCGTGCGTGCAAGGCAAAGTAAGGGGGACGACAGTACTTGGGAGCAGTTATGCCAATGGACTCCTCGAGTGCCTGATAGTCTTTCACATTTATCAACCCCTCAGGTTTTGTGCAATTAGCTCCAAATATGTTCTTTTAAGAACTGCACTACGATGAATAACTGTATATTCTGGGTGATTAAACCCTTAATATTTCCTAGTTTGAACATTACAGTTTGATAAATTATGACCAATCAAAGAAATGAAATTACTGTGGGATTAAATCCTTTTCTTTTTGCTCATAGTCATCGAAAAAACTCTGATGCCTTGATATCTCTTTCTTGTTTTCTCAAATTCTAATGCAAGACACATATAAATCACACATTAAGAAGTATAAGCATTTAACTGAAACATAGCCATTCTTTCATATTAAGACTCGTTCTAATGTAGATCTACATAAACAGTACAAGCCACGTAATGTTATATTTGGAATTATGTTTACTCATTTCAGTGGAAAAAACCATAGAGTTCTAAGAAGCAAATGCAAAAGTTCCATGGGGTCGACTCGCTTGTCGTGGGACTAATCAAAACAACTCTAAAGAATCTGAATGGTAGCAATGCAGTAGGACCATGCACAGGCCATGAAGCAAACTGACCAGGCTTACATATTGACTGATCATTCTCGTGTTCTCTCAAGTTTGTCCATGTCTTACCATCCATAGAACCCTGAAAGAAGTGTCATGCAACTATTTATTATTTCACTCTCATCCTGCAATCTGATCATTGAGAATATAGGTATCGTGTATTTGTTTTACCTGAAGTGCCCAAGATCTTGCATATGTAGTTGAACCATCCTGTCTCAACGTGTAATAGTTGCACATAAGCTGTAATGACATTACAAGACAACAAATTTCTCAATGATTAGTGGAGATGATGAAAAATCATTTATGCAAGAGGATAGTATACGTTTGCAAAATCAATCCAAAAGTTGCCAAGGGAGAAAAACCTGATGCTCTTCGCCTAAGTCAACCATCCACCATGAACATTTCTTTCCATCCTCAACCCGCAACCCAGCAAAGGAGGTTCCCTATGCATGCCAAGTTTATTTTTACTGTCATTAAAGAATCTAAGAAATTTGCTTGTCATTTATATCCCACATACCTGGTATGTCCTCGAGACTAAAGCCTTGGGATCGGTATATCTTGAAGTTGGGGTGCTAGGTGTCACCATAATTTTCTGTAATTCCATATTTAAAATACAATTCATGTTAGCAAGTTGCATCTTTTAAGTTCAGATACAGATTCAGATTAGGGGAAAAAAAAGTTCAAAAGGTCACCTTCGCCAAGACTGGATTAACCCACTGATGTTCACCAAATGATGTGCCTGCAAAGTATATAACTCCATTGCTATCCCCATCACATATGTATTGGAGTTCCTTAAAACTTGATTGCCGATGCTGAAACCTTATACTGCAGCAGCAAGTAATCGTTAGAAACCAGGGTGGTAACGGACTTGGTAAAAGTATTTCAGGACTTGAGAACAAACTATACGAGTTTAGAATGTCTAAAATGTAAAAACTGAGCGAAATGCTGGTGACAGAAAATGCTTGAGTAATACAAAGACTGAAACTCTCAAATGAGACAAAACATAAAGTAAATGAGCAGCCTTACTTCGGGTCATTTCCTGGACAAACAGATCCCAAGTCTAAATAGTAGATGGCCTCCGTCACCTGACATGAGATAATCAAAGCTTTCATTAAGAACAAAGCGTCATATACACAGTTTGGAAATTGATAAAATGAGTCGTTTCACTCACAAGCTGATTGAATTCTGGGATCTGATAGCTAAGGTTGGTTTTCTCTAGCTGCAACATCATGTATACAAGAAGATGATGATGATGATGGTTACGACTACTAACTCATAAAGACATGTTAGTGTCTTATTTACCTCCATACCTTTTTAAGCAAACCTAATGGCATCAGTGGGAAACGCACAGATGGAAGCAAGACACTGAGAGAATGAAACCTCTCTCCAAAAAGGAGTTCGGATGGTGTTGATTTCACCATTTCATCAACTGCTTCCCATCCGCAAATTTCCTGGGATTGCATGCACCATAATAAGATGGCATCAAGAACTCTTTCTTCAGATGTTACAGTTAAATCAGGATGCTGCAAAATTCAAATTTAAAACACATCATACATTTTGACTAAACAACTCGGTAAGCAATCTAGAAAAACTCTAAAATCTACATTTTAACAAAGAAGCACCTGGATGATGTTACAGAAGGTGGCATCATCCAACAATACAAAATCTGTGCTGGCAGTTGTACAATAGTCGAAATGCATTGAGAATTTACTCTCGCTTGTTTCTTGGAGAAGTTTACAGGAAAGAACAGATGAAACGACCTGGAGAATAGGGCACACAGAATCCTGCAACAAATTTCAAACGGTTAATTCCTGAAACAACATAACCATTTTTCCAAAATGGTCTGCAGCTTTGTCCATTAAACTTGTGCATAATACAAATAACTCTTGTGATTTGAGCTTCTTCCGGTAGAACTTCAATCCTGCATATATATGTAGACAAAAAGTGTTAATATCAATGCTTTTCACAATCAAATGGATCTCTTCTTTTGTTTCGGAAGTCTGAAGAAAGAAATGTAGTCACGGTAAGTCACTGTCTCTGTTAAACTCTACAACATGCACTAAATATTTGTGAACAGACATTAAAAAGGGGAAAAAAAGTGCATTCTGTAGTTAAGCATATCCTAGTAAATTATGACCGAAAATCAAATACCAAACTACCTCACACAAACATTCCAAAAGGGACTTGCAGCATTCTTGGTGAAGAGGAGTGACTCCAAATTGATCAGCTAGTAGAAGAAGTTGAAGTAACAAACTAACTGAGTCCATGTTAGCCTTTATATCAAGTTCTCCACTGTACATGAACTGAAGCATAGCTGTAAAAGCTTCCAGTGAGACGTCTCTTAATAAGATCTTTGATGAACTACTCTCGCTCATTCCGTTGGTGAACATCTGCCAGAGCATTGACTTATCTCAGTATCCAAGCCATGAAAAGGCAGAAGAAATAACAAAATGGCCCAATATGATGCAATCTCAACTAAGGACATAGTATTCATTATAACTTCCGGTACCACATCCTCAATATATTATTTTCTACTTAGTGTCTTCTCTTCAAGCATGAGCCACAGAATTACTTGTTGTCAAAGAACATATCACCCACATGCACACGCACACACACACATGCAATTTTCTCAGTAAAAGTGCTATTGTACAGGTGATTTGAAATTTTTGAACCACAGTTTTAGTTCAACTTACCTTTGTAAATGGTGCGCTCCATAAACTAAGGATGAGTTTGTGAGACCGAGCAACAAGTCCATGATCATCGATATAAATGTCTACATCACTGTACCTTCCAGATGAAAGCAATAGCTTGATACTTTGCGCATTGATGGGGAGCTCGTAAGGAAAGAAAGTGATGTGTTGTTGTCGGGGGCTTTGGTATGAAATCTCGAGCTTCTTACCAGAATCATAAAACCTTTTGTTTGTATGAAAACACTCACTTATCTCTTCACATTGCTTAAGCAATGGCATGACCTCAAATTGTAAGCTAAGATCCCTTAAGGAACCAAGTTGTGCCTCCGAAATCTGTACATGTCACATTTGAGGAGTTACTAGCAATTCGAAACTCAAGCTGCACTAAAAATGAAATATGTTTCCTCATTTAGCTTGTAAAAATGTAGCTTCTAAGTTTTAGCGAGACTCGAAAGATATAAGTTTCTGAAGGTGAAATGAAGATAAAGAATTGTTGAACCTGACTAAGCTATTTGAGATTGGGAACAATGGTGCAGGACTTCTCAGTCAGACAAATTTTGGTAAAGCAGAAGTTGAGACATGCAAAAGGGAAACATGTAACTCACTTGAGTCCGGCCAGTGTAGATGTATTGAAGAAAAGCATAAAGGACTGGATATGCTGTCCCCGGGAGATGAATCATTTCATCTTCAGATGAATTGAAATGAAAATTGCCAGACCCACACAAGATAGCCTTATGTGCAGGAACAGCCTGTTCCTCTTCTCCAACAACAAAAAACATATCAGATAAGTCCCAGCTCCCAAGAAACTTTTCAAGTCCCAGCACTCCAAAATCCTCAAATTCATTGTCAACCTCATCTTCATCATCCTCATCACCCTCACACTCTTCATGTTCCACATGCTTCCATAGAGAAATTCGATTATGTGTTAAAGGTAACACATTCACATTTCTATAACCAACATGCTTGTCCCAGCTACCGAGCCCAACATACTGAACACTACAATTGGGATTAGAATCAAGCCACTGAAAGATGACATTCTGAAAAGGATACCGACCCTTTCCAACACTGATCAACCCATCATAGATACTGATCCAATAACTCTGAAATGTAGAAGAACGGAAAAGCCCAACCCCCGCTTCATCAACCGCAGTCTTCCCATCCACTACAATTTTCAACCTACGGTTTCTATGACTTCCCAATATTACAGTGTAATGTGGACTGTTATCCATTCTGTATTGATAGTGCTGGCCACCTACATGCTCTCTAAACACAACAGTAACATCGTTGTCGGCAAAAGCTTCAAAGGCCACACAACCGCGTCCAGCCTCTCGGAACCTCAGCTCCTTGCGCCAAGCACATTCGAAGGGAGCTACAGCAACAAACTTCTTATGCTTCTTTCCACCCATCTTTGATAATAGAAACTCCTCAAATTAACCCAATCAGACAATCATGAACCACAGTTGCAATTTACCTACAACACAGTCAATGATTTCGTTAAGGGAGAAATGTAAAACCTTCGCTAGTCTCTCTACTTGGAGCAAAAAATCTATATCTCTCAATTCAGAGAGGAAAATGACAGGAAAAAAAATTGAGGGTTTTGAACAATACAGCAAATGGTGTTTGGGGTTTTAGCAAAAAAATATTCAACAATCAAGAAGAACAATTGCAACAATGTTTTGCCTAGAACAAAATCAATGCAAAACCTTTGCTAAACAACCAATTCTGAAGTAAAGTAACAAAGAACCTAAAGCAAATCAAGTGATGGGTATTCAACTAATCAACTGAATGATCACAAAAGAAGCCTCTGTCACTATACTTCTCTCTATAATTTAAAAAGTACAAAGGAAGGAAACTTGGGAAACATTTTCAATTCAATATGTTAAGTATCTATCGATCTCCAAGCTCGCCAACTGAGAGAAAACAGGACAAGGGGGCAGTGTCTCCACCACAAGAAAATCCACTTTACTTATATGAAAAAAAACTAAATAAATAAAATCTAATTAATAATGAATGATAAAATCATGGTGTTTGAATTAACCTGAAGGTGATGTTGAATGAGAAATCTCTATCACTGTAGAAAGCACACACAAGCCAAACTCTTTGATACTGGTGTGTGGCCTAAGGCGGCCTCTTCTTATTTCACTCAAAAACAAAAGGTAACTATTGATGGAGAGAATTGCTACTAGAGAACAAACAGTATTTGGAGCCAAGTGTCGGAGAGCAATCATTGAGTATGACCTGGAACCCTCTCAGCATTGTCTTTGAGTTAGCGTTTAGTCAGTTTTCATGCATGGTTTGCTAAGGTAGGTGGCTTGTGGGCTTAAGCCTAAAGGCCCTGTGGGCTTGAAATTGTTGATACCCTTTCTTGAAATTGTTTCCAGTTTATTCAAATTTTATGTTCTCATCAAGTATTTAATTTGTTGAGATTTCTTTGATCTCTTCACATTTGAGATAGAAAATGTCAATACAGTGATAAACATATAGATGTATATCTTCTGACTGATGTATTATAATATCCATATGCATGGTAATAGCCAAGGAATATGATTTCTCGAAATATGTCGAAATTTCACCGAATATTTCTTATTTTGAAGTTACCGAAATCTCTTTCGAAATCCGAAATATGTCTAAATTTTCTTGAGAAAAAGAAATAAATATTTTAATCTCTGCATATTTTAGCATGTTATAATGTTATTTTAGTATCAAAAGTTTGTTATGTGATTGATTCTTATGTAGTTTGTATGACACTACGAGTCGTGTGAGATTTTTTATGTAGTATTTAAGAGATTAAAGTGCATAATTTATATTGTTAAAATTGAAATCACAAACGAAATTTTATACAGGTCCCAATCAGGGATCCGAAATTAACTCAAAAAACGAAATCACAATCCTTGGTCATAGCATTCATACTTCCAATTAGCTTGTTTGGTTAAAGGAACTATATATGGTGCAATGCACTGAGCTAAGCATGATCTTGAAGCATCTGAAACCCAAAAACCATTAAAGCTGTCTATTCCACATTCAAAAACCCAAATCTACCATATACAAGGCTTAGGTGTTACATAGGACGCAAATATGTTTTCACGTTTGGTTTACATTATTTAGTATCCCTAAAACCAAACTAGTTACTCTACATGCCATGGATTTTATAATGAAAAATGAAGATGTAATGGTAGGAGAACTATTGGTAAGGAGTTGTTGCTGGCAGGGTTTTCATAATAAGAAATTCATTATCAAACCTATAATATTGAAGAGCATGTCATATATCGAGTCCTCAAGCCTTGAGCCTCTTTCAGACCCAATTCACTTGTCTACTATTTTAAGAATAACGAAGAACAAACCTTAAAATAACTTAGAACACCTCATTTTATATCTTTCTCTAGCTAATCTTATCGATATGAACACTACGCCAGTGTGGATGTATGCATAAACAAATATAATTACCAAATATATGATAAACAAACTTAATTACCAAATATATGATTTATTATTGTTGGAAGGCAGATCTTAGTTCTCACATACCTTGGTTATAATAACCTTTTGTGTATTGTAGGTTCATGCTATATGGCTTGGTTTCTAACTGCAATATTACCAATCTTACTCTTACTCTGGGTGACATCTCTGTGGAAAGTTCTCTATGGTTCTTCTTCAACATCGAATGTTGTATTCTTATCCAGTGGTCAGTTTATTTCATTAGCTGTCCGGTACAAATGTTGTGTTCTTAGTTTGCAGTTTAGTATTTGTTATCCACTTTTCATGTTATTGCCTAAGATTCAAATTTCTTATCTCAGGTGAATCCAATCAAAAGAGAAATGTCATGCTGGTTGTAGCACACCCTGATGATGAGTCCATGTGAGCTTCTATCTGACTTGAAAGGACTAGCTACTCGCTATTTGTATTCTCCTTTTTCCACGAAAATCGCTTTCTGTGGTTTTTGTTGCTTACGAGTTCTAGATCTAGTTCCTTTGTATTCTTCTAATAATTTGGATCATGGTTTTACTATTTCTTAGATTGATCATATATGTCGAATTTATTGTTTTCTGGTCCATTTAAATTCATCAATTACAATGTTGCAGGTTTTTTACTCCAACTATTCTTTTTTTTGGAAAATGAGCCGGGGTTGTTAAAGGATCCCCAAACCAAGAAAATGAAACACACTAGTTACATTCTGATATATTCTTTCCCTATGCTATCCTCATATACAATTTTCTTGAGGTCCTCCGCAAAGGAGCTAGGAGTTACAAAAATAAATTCGCTGCTGGGGTACAAGCTAGCAAGGTGGTCGGCTGCTTTGTTAGTTTCTCTAAAGGTGTGTTTGACACAAAATTCCTCAAACTGAACAAGTTTCGTTTTGATACGATTTATAATGTGACGGAGGTCCCATGCTGCTGCCTTGTTCTTGGTTATATAGTCAAAGACATTCATAGAGTCAGTGGCTATCTCAATCTTCCTGATCAGGTGGTGTTCAGCTACCTTGAGACCAGCTTCCATTCCCTGCAGCTCATGCTTCAAGACGGAATGCCCTGTTGAGGACCCTGCACATGCTGCCAGAACTGCTCCTTGAGTGTCCCTTATTATTGCACCATAACCTCCTCTTTGACCCCTAAGAGAACCATCAGAGTTCATCTTATGCCACCCTAACATAGGCTTTTCCCATTTGCATTTGATGGGGGTCTGAGTTAGGAAAACCGGATCAGTGCGCCATCTGTTGAAAAAAGCCATGTTCCTAGCATTATCAGTGATTCCAAGATCAATTCCATTGAGCTTTATCCTCACATCATCATAGATTGTTTTGACAAGAGCTACTGCTAGCCTGCTTAGGTGGTCAAAGGCTCTACGGTTGCGCTCGGCCCAAATGTGATAGACAGTGGCATTAAGCGCAAGTTTCTTACTTGTCTTAATCAGGTCGTTCCCTACAAAGCTCTGAATGCACCAGTTGATCTCCTGGTTTCCTGGAAGGGTTGCCTATTGTAGCTCATGCATCTCAGAATCTTGGACCATACCATGCTTGAGTAGGCACATTCAAAGAAAAGATGTCTCTCTGTTTCAGCCTCTTGAGAGCAAAGGAGACAGGTGTCAAGTTGAACCTTTCCCATCGTTTGAGCTTGGCCATAGTCTTGAGAGAGTTCTGCATCACTAGCCATAGGATGAAGCTATGTCTAGGGATATTACCCTTGAACCATACTATCTTTGCCCATGGGACTGCAGGAGTGCTCTGCCTCAGAGATTCATAAGTGTGCTTCATTGTGTAGGAACCATTAGGGCCTGCTCTCCACAGCACCTCGTCCGACCTATTACAGTCCACCTCAACACCTTCTAGAGTGGCTGCGATATCCATGATGGAAGGATGAATGTGATTGGGAATTTGCCATGCACCGTTACAAAAAAGGGCGCTGACGTTAGCTTCCCAATTCAGAATGGAGTCATACAGAAGCTCCTGGGGGAAAAAATCCATAAGAACACCCTTGGGATGCCAAGGGTCTTTCCAGAATTTTGTGTAGTGGTCGTCCCCAATGGAGTGGATAACAAGATTTGCTGCATTTTTGCGGCATTCCAGGATTCGCTTCCAACACCAAGATGCCTCTTTAGGAGGTTGCATGATCCAGAAATCTTTCCTTCTAATGAGGTTCTTCCTTACCCAAATGGCCCATAGAGATCCAGGCTTGGTGACTAGCTGCCATACGTGCCGAAAACATGCTGCTTCGTTGCTCAGCTGGATGCAGGGAATGTCTAGCCCCCCTTCCTGATACGTGGAACACACCCTCTTCCATTTAACCATAGTCTTCTTATCTGAGCCATCACTGCCTGACCAGAGAAAGCTATTAAGGATGGCATTTATGGTTTTGATAGTCATCTTAGGAAGCATGAAGCATGACGTCCAATAGATTTGCATGCTGCTGAGAACTGCCTTAATGAGCACCACCCTGCCTGCATAGGTGAGGTATCTATTCTTCCAAGACTTGATTCTTTTCCTTATCTTCTCAATTATAGGGCTACATTGCTGATGGGAGAGCCTAGATGAAATTAGAGGCAGACCTAAGTATTTCACTGGAAGTTGACCAACTCTGAAGTGTAGGGTGGCTGTTATGTCCTCTAGGGCAGCATGGTTGGTTCCCGCTGCAACTAGGGTGCTCTTATCGGAGTTGACTTCCAGTCCTGTGTAGTTCTTGAATTCTTGAAGAGAATCATAGAGCGCAGCAGCAGAAGAAGGATCTCCATAGAAGAATGCAATGAGGTCGTCAGCAAAACTGAGATGGGTAATGACAGGGTCAGCGCATTTGGCATGGAGCTTGTACTCTCCCATTGTCACTTTTCTAAGAAGCAGCATGTTAAGCACCTCCATCACCAGGACGAAGAGGTAGGGGGACATGGGCATCCCTGGCGGATACCCCTCTTGCCTTTGAAATAGCCCATCGGGGTGCCATTCAGATTGATGGAGAAATGGGTCGTAGAGATACACTCACTGACCCAATTGATGAACTGAGCCGGGAAGTTCATTTTCTGAAGGACCTGCAGGATGATGTCCCAGTGTACCATGTCGTATGCTTTCTTAAGGTCGATCTTAGCCGCACACCTGGGAGGGGACTTGTCTTTGTGATAATTTCTGACTAGCTCATGAGCAAGCAGGAGATTGTCCTGGATGAGCCTGCCTTGGATGAAGGCTGATTGGTTGGGGCTAACCAAGAATTGAACCGTATTTTTCATCCTGTTTGTTAGAACTTTTGCAATGCATTTATAAATAATGTTACAACAAGCTATGGGCCGATAATCACTGAAGAAAGATGCATTAGGAATTTTAGGAACAAGAGCCAAGATTGTAGTATTGACCTGACCCAACATTTTTGAGCTCCTGAAGAAGTTCTCCATGGCTTTAACAAAACAGCTTCCAACAATTCTCCAAGAGACTTTGAAGAAATGGGAAGTGAAGCCGTCTGGACCAGGCACTTTGGAAGAATCAATGGAGGCAAGAGCTTCAGTGATTTCATTTCTGCTAACTGGTTTCCCCATCTCTGCTGCCATATCATCTGTCAGAATTGTATTGAAGGAGAAGTTGTCAGCCAGTCTACAGTTGGAGCTAGCCTGATCATTTGCATATAGGCTTTTGAAGTGGTGGATGCATTCACTAGCTATGTCGTCTGGATTATCTAGCTTTTCCCCATTGGAGTTGAAGATGCAGGCAATGCGGTTGACAGTTCTTCTTTCCTTGATCATTCTATGAAAGTATTATGAGTTTTGGTCGCTCAGTAAGAGAGTGTTGGCCCTAGCTTTTTGGCACGCCTCTTGCTCTTCATTTCTAAGCGCTTGGGCATAATTTTGGACAGCTTGCTTTTCTTCCTGGATGGCAAGGGCAGAGACATAGTGATGTTGCAGGACATGTTGAGCACGTTCCATTTGCATTCTAGTAATTGCTACCTAAGCATGGGCCGACCTGAAGCTCGTCTTTCTCCATTTAGATAACCCATCCTTAACAGATTTAAGCTTTTGAACCAGGATAAACATGTCGTTGCCCCTAACTGGAGTTTTCCAAGCTTCCTCGATGACTGTCTGGAATCCCGGTTCACAGGTCCAGTAGTTGTAGAATTTGAAGGGTTTAGGGCCCGTGTTAACATTCTTGTACATGGTCAACACCATTGGAGTATGATCAGAGACTCCATTGTGTTGGAATTCGACTTCAGCATCTGGGAATAACTGCTGCCAGGTGCTATTAGCTAGGACCCTATCGATTTTGGATGCCACTCAGTTGCTTCCCACTTGGTTATTACACCAAGTAAAGTAGTTACCCCTGAATCGACAGTCATGAATATCAGCCTGCACTACACATCTAAGCATGTCCACCACATCAGCATTATTAGGCTCTACCCGACTGACTCGTTCTTGAAGGTGCATGATAGCATTGAAGTCACCCAGCAGAACCCAGAGGAGGTTATTATTGCTTGCAAATTGAATGATCTCTGCCCAGAGTTGTTGGCGAATGGTGGCATTACTGCTGCCATATACCACAGTAACTGCGCAATTAGTGCCATTGGGCCAAGTGGCTTGCACTGAGCTGACTTAGAGATGAGGATGACAGAGACTTGACGAGGTTCTCATCCCACCCAAATTCTGCCTCCTATCGAAGACTCGGTGTTATCAAGCCATTCCTATTCATTCATAATGTTCCTTTGCACTTTCATTGTTTTGCTATGGTGCACCTTAGTTTCAACGATTCCAGCCAGAGATAATTTATTCTTCATGATGAACTTCTTAACTTCTCTTTGCTTCATAGGGTCATTAAGACCCCTAATATTCCACCATCCTAGTTTGTCATTCATTGGAAAACTCTTGGAAAAAGGGGCTGTTTGACCCCTGACTTAGAGGCAGATTTCCTTGATCTAGTACCTCTTTTCTTTTGTGTTTGGAGCTCGCTTGACCAGAGGCCTGTTGTCCCTGAAGCACTCGGGTAGGCGCCTCAGCTTGGAGACCCTGTTGCTGTGGTGTACCAGTCGCAGTTGGAAGCCCCTCTTGCTGCTCTGTGGCAATAGTAGTGGTGCCTGGGCCATAGCTTTCTTCACTGGCCACCCCCCTAAGTCAGGTTTGCTTACCGCAGACGCTGCTTTCGCCATGGGGCCGGTGTTTTCATCACTGACAGTGAAGATAGGCCTTTCCTCAATTGGGCTTCCCAGTGTTGCTTTGGCTGCTTCACTCACAGCTGCCCTGTGCTCTAGAGTTGCAGTGGTGTTCTCTTCATGTTCCATTGGAGTGTCTCTGTTAGGAGCAGAGGTGCTAGAAGCAAATTGGGTGCTTCTATGGCGTAATGTATGTTTCTTTTTCGGGGCTTCCCACCCTTCCTCATCAGCACCCTTTTCAGGCTCCTTGCATTTTTTAGGCCTATAGGCCCTCAACGCCGGCTTCGGGGTGGACCTAGCGCAGCGACCAGTGTCGTGCCCAAACACATTGCAAGTATTGCATCTTGTGGGCTTCCAGGTATACTCAACCTCAACTATATATGACTTACATCCATCAACAACTACCGGAATCTTAGTGGGGAAGCTGCTGTTGACGTTGATTTCCACACAGACTTTTGCATAGTTCATACGCATTTTGTCCTCTGTGGCTTTATCAAGCTTGAGAGGAGTCCCCACTGCGCTTGCGATAGCCTCAATACCCTTTGGGTTCCAGAACAAAAGGGGGATGTTCTTCAAGCAGATCTAGATAGGGAGGGTGTTCAAAGCATCCATGTCCTCTTCAAGGAACGTCCTCCATGGTCAGATAATGAAGAGTTTGCTCGCGATGTGCATTGTCCCCATGTCAAGGACCTTAATCCTGTCTCCCGCATCCTCAAACTTGAAGATGAAAGTGTTGTCACTGTGAGTTTTCATCTCAAACCTGGCTTTGAGGTTCCATGTTTTAGTAAGGATATCCCTCACAAAACCAAACCCTAGTCGCTTCCCGACAAAGTTTCCCACTACCAGGTCCTCGCATTCCTTTTGTTCGGCAGCAAAATCTGCAGTCTGTAGCTGGACGACAAGCTTGCCGTCGGCTATTGCGGGAGGACGAAATGCTAGGGAAGTAGAACCCATTCCCGGTTTGTTCGAGAGCATTTGTGCCCATGTCGGCGCATTCGGAGGCGAAGGCGCTTCCTGAGGTTCAGCCGGTGTGACAGGGGTACCCTGCTCACTGGTTGGCGCCGGAAGCATCGGGACATCTGCAGGTTCAGGGGCCCCTTCTCCCACTGGAGGATGTTGAGTTCCTGTACCATACTTCCCCTCCAGTTCCGCTATCATTCGTTCTGTTTCTGGGTCTAGAACGGTTTTATCAAAGCTAGGATTCGGTCGTTTTCTGCTCTCAGATTGGGATCCATCCCGCGAGCAGAGATTCAGGTGCTTTCATCTCGAGTTGTCATTTTCTCAGTACAGTTCGAAGATCATCAAGAGGACATAATCTCCACATTTTATGCTTGTCAACAGGTATTTTGTAATTAATTTATGATTAGTACTAGCATGTACTTGATTGCAGCAAATGAAAATCATATTATTGCTTTGAGGTTGAAGATATAAATATTGAACATCGAACAGGCACTGCACATCAATGTATTTGCTTTATATATAGGATATTGATTAAATTTATATACTTAAGACGGGTAAGACATAATCACATACTCACATTCTATCATCTTGGTGAAAACTTTTATTTCTTTAGACACAACTATTCATATGGTGATTTGGAAATGTATGCAGGAAAAACACTGAGTGGTTATGGGTGGTAAGTGGTAACCCACAAGTGGCATTGTCATCATAGATTTGTTAAGTTGTAACCCATGGTTGTATCCATAAATTTGTTTTGCCTAATTTGAATACCATGATTCTTTAGGTGTTTAATATGGGTGGTCCTTAATTTTATCATTGAAGAAGGTTATGCAATTATATTGTTCAAATTGATCCCTTTAAATGCTTAGGAAGTCAATAGCAAGTTAGCGAATCACTCCTTCAGTTCACAGAAAATGGTTAGTCCATCAATAACCCTGTGCAGGTTTTGGGTGTTGAACTCAAGAGACTAAGATTGAGTTAGTCCATGACCAATTCAATTTCAAAGTCCATAAAGTTATATTTTATTTGGATCCTGTTAATTCATGACTTCAATTTACCTTCCTTGTTAGGTAATGCTGATGGCAAAGGAAACGTAAGAAAGGACGAGCTTTATCATGCTTGTAGTACTCTCAAGGTGAGGTTGTGATTCTTGCTTGCATAAAAAAGTTAACACTCCAGTTATTAGTATAATATCCCCCTAGATGATAGATCTAGGACAATTAAGCTACGCTCTAAGCCTTTCTCAGACAAGGTTAAGTTTAATCGAGTCAAAAGAACTGTATTAAACAAAAACATTTCCGGCTGGTTTCTGCACTTTGAGAATGTGAGAGTATCAGCGAAACATTTTTTTCTTGATATTGCCTTTAAGTTGTGTGATGTGACATGTTATACAGGTCCCACATCAACAAGTTAAGATTTTAGATCATCCAGATTTACAGGTGAATAATAAACTCAATTTTAGGATTTTCTGTTTTGAAGTGTTAAATTTCCTTTCACGCATAGCATTTACTCAAAGTGGTTATCTTTTGGCATATGTTGTGTCTAATTTGGTTGTGGTTCACTATTAGGATGGGTTTGACAAAGCGTGGAGTTTTAGTTTTATAGCCAAAATTATTCAGGAAGAAACTGCTTCTCGATACATTGACTTGGTAAGACATTGGCATAAGTAGGTACCTTTCTACACTCCATGTCTGTTCTTATTACAACAATGTGCTTTTAGTTTATATAACTACTGACTATATATATATATATATAATTTTTTGTGTGTTTCTCATATAAGATTGTTTTGCTTGGTGGTTTTCAGTAGATATCTTTTGATGATTATGGAGTTTCGGGTCATCGAAATCACCGTGATTTGCATAATGGAATTTGGCAAGTTTATTTCTTTTAAACTCCTAACTTCAAAAGTTATATTGAATTTTCTTTGTGACAGAACTTATTGTGTATGATACTGTGAGTAAAAGGGTAAATGCAGCGTTGTTTTATCTCTTGATGTATTGGTACCTGATTCATTTTGGTCTCAACTGAGAAATTCAATCTGAAACAACTTTGAAAATTTGATACATTGTTACTGATAGTTTAACTTCTTTTCTTTTTGAATAAAAGTTTAATGTCTTTTCTTTTTGCTTTATTGGTGAATAATACGTTCTTATGTGAGAAGCCGCAGTTTGAAGCTTGGGAACTTGTATGATTTTCTTGAACTTTACACCATCCAAGTTGCTCCATTTCTTATCATTGGTATTCCAGTTTTGAGATTTGAATTTTACTTGGTACTTTCCTATTTAATCTCATTGGTGGTTCTGTTTATAGTTTATAATTTCTAACTAAGTCACAGTTTTTTTTTCTAATTATTGTTAATTTGCTATTAATATTATTATAGCCATGTCTAGGTCTCTCTTTGCCATTGTAGTCTTAGTCATGATAGAATGCAGCACATCTGCATTCCTTATCTCATTTTCCCAAATTTTCGTAACTTATATTTGAAGTTCCAGTGTATGTAGTGAAATGTTGTTTGATAACTTTTCAGGTGAGTGCGAGCATATTTCGCAAATATACTGGACCTGTGGATATCTGGTTGTCAATTTCATTTGCTAGCTCTTACCGCAGTGGAGAAACGTATTGCTTCATAAATGAACATCCTAGTAAGAGTTTCGTTGCAATGGCACGACACCGGAGCCAATGGATTTGGTTCATTATCCATAAATTTATTTTATTTTTTGTATTTAATGTTACCCTTTGGCTCAAACTAGTGTTTCAACCATGTTTTAGTGTGTGCACCTCAATGCTTAAATTTTTATATGCTTATGTCTTGATCTCAACTTGATGCAGGTTCCGCAAACTATTTGTGTCATTCTCAAGTTACACTTATGTTGTGCTCAGAAAGATAAAAAGTTTAGTTGTCTGTCAGGGCTGACAATCCGCGGAAAACACTTATGGAGGAATGAATTATGTGCAGAAGTACGCTTGTTTCAAATTTCATTCAAATGGAACGACCAGGGGAAATGGATCATGTCAGAGGACTTAACATCTCTCCAAAATTGCCAATGGTGTTATGGCCTAGTGGTTAGACCCACACATCTTAGCTTCGAATCCCACCTGCGACATAGTTACTTTCTAATAGGTGTTGACCTGTAGGTCGCCCAGTTGATAGGTTATGGAATCCTTAAAAACCCAGCTCGCCTTCCAAAAAAAAAAAACCTCTCTCCAAAGCTTAGCTAGCTCACTTCTGTATGTGTAAAGCAGTGTCAAATTTGAAAATGTGATTAGCATTAGGCTACCTTCATTGAATGTCTGCTCCTTAAAATTGAAGCAACCACCTATGGTGGTGGTGGTCCTTGCAATTTACCTGATGGTGGCCAACCAGTCACCATGGGAAAGAAATTCACCAATGACAGTTATTCTTGCTTCACACATGAATGTCGGATCATGCAATCCTAATGTCAAGTAAACGTCTTTTCTTTTTGGAAAACAGTCAATATATTTCTACCATCAAACTTGATATGCTTGTTTCTAAAAGGTTAGTTTGATTATATGCAATTGTGAAAATGCCATTGATTCAGTGGTTGTGATGTCCAGCTTTGATAATTGCTACTGTTGATTTTGATTAGAGCTTCTTTCTCATATGGCAATTTCTCAAGGTTTAAGGTTACTTCACATGCTCCTCCGTCTGCATCTCAACTTGATACAAATCTACTTACATATCAAACAGTGCATTCAATTTCCTAAATGTGTTCCTCGTGGATTATCTAGACAAGTCCCTTACTGAACACAAGCAACAAACCTAAACATTATCAAACCAGTGCGTTCAAATTCCTAAATGTTTTCCTCGTGGATTATCTAGACAAGTCCCTTACAGAACGCAAGCAACAAAACTAAACAAGTCCTTATATCTATCCTACGTTACTAGCAGACTTCCAAGACCTGTGCCATTGCTGCGGTACCTACAGTCTTCAGTCATTGCAGACTTCAAAGGCTTTAAGTTTTGGTTGTGTGCACATTCATAATTTGTGATTGCAACAATACAACAGAAATGTTATTTAAACAATCAAAGCAAAATTGATATCAAAGTTATTTTTATTAGGGTCATTGAGGGAAAATATTAATCGTTTTCCATGTAACACAATCCATTTTTATTAATCTCCTTTTATCCCTCTAAAACAATAAAATTTATAACTTCGCAAACTTATGCAGTAAGTGATGTGATTTACAAAACAAAGTCATCAAGTAAACTAAGAAGATGGAGGCCGAATTAGTGGATGTGTTTGAACATCTGTTCCTTCTCAAACATCTCTTCCAATCCACCTAAACCAGTAATCCCATGTTGCACTAAACAGGGGAAATAAATCACACTTATTTCCTACTCCATTTTCAAGATTATTAATACAAATTATCAAGCTACTTAGCTAAAATATACTCACAAAATATCATTGTAATGATAATACCATATCAGATCAAATGCACAAGTTCTAGTTGAAAGCCAAAACCAAGAATACTGGGATGATTGTCCCACCCGAGTTCTCAAGTATCAGACTCCTCCCTCAACATGCAATAAAAAATAAAATAAAGGAAGTGTTATGTTGATGGTGGAAGCCATAAGTATTAAATTCATAAACATTTTAGTTTTCAGATTAAAAATAAACAAAATAAAGAAAAATCTTTAGATTTTCGAACGTTTCCACATCTTCAACTAGGCAAGTTAACAGGCATCCAAAAGCCAACCGAAATCAAGTTGAGTTCCCTAGTGTGCTTCAATCTAAGTAGGATCTGTATGTCACAAGAAAATGCCAGTCCCAGACGAAGGCAAAAAACTAATGAAACCTTCAATTTAATTGATCATCATCGAAAAAGTATACACAATGTTATGCTCCAATACTTCAAGCTCTCCAATATTATTATGCTCTCAATTGTCAATAACTCTACCCACACCTCTAAGCTCTCCAGTTCTGTACTACTGCAAAATATGCCGATGTACGATTATGGTGTAGAATCACCATCTGAAAGGGGTTTGCTGCATCTTCAGTAGGGGCGGAACTTCCTTGCAGCTCTCAATTGCTGTATGCGCTTTTTATCCTGCTCAAACTTGCTTTGCAACATCATAATCTCTGCAAGAAATTAAATGCTTCAATTTCAGTGTCACACAATATAACAAATCATAATATATATATATATATATATAAGTTGTGGTCACGCCTAAGGAAAAATAAAGGGAATAAATTATTTTTTTTTAGAAGTCTTGCAAGATAACCAGAAAAATCCATTCAATAATAAGTAAAAGAAAGAAGAGTCCATCAACAAGATGTTTCACCAGGATGACCAAGCTGACTGACACATCAGTCCCTGAAATACAATTAGAGTGAACCCAGATAGCTACCATGACCAAGAAAACTGAGTCACTGAGTGCAAGAATCAGATAATGGCAATGCAAGAACAATCACATTCTAGCCAAAAACATCCAAAAAGAGCAACCAAACAAAGAAGCCAGCAAACATAACAAAAAGAATACATAACCTGTTGTCCAATCAAACCAACCGCCTCAAGACCACATTCATAAAACATATTATTGAATCAATCATAAAGCCCATCAAAGAATCTTAAACTCTATCCAAATCATCCAGATTTTTCAAACTATATGACTTTTGCATGATAAATGGAATAGGAAAATAACAGTAAATTTAGCTTACCATTTCTATGAGCCTCCCTCTTCTGAAACCTGTAGAAATCTAGTCCAACTTCTTTACTTTTCTTTTTAGACATTTTATCCATAACAGCAGCTTGAGCAACAGAGCCTACAGTAATACCACTTTCGGCATCTGTTGACTTCTTCCTCCCTTTGTGGTGCATAACAACTGTCCATCCCCCATCAGCAGCACGAGCATCTCTTTCTTTTCTTGCCTGTATTCGTGTAAAATTGCAAATGTCATCATTAAGATTAAAGAGAACTCATAACTGCAAAAACAAACAAGGTCAATATATACCATCACAGTTAACACAACACACCCACCCCCAACCCCACCCCCACCCCACAAAAAAAAATGCAAAAATGAAGTAAAGTAGATTTGAGGTTACAAATAAATCCATGCATACATGCTTGACAGAACTGTGACCTTGCTACAAGTAAAAAAACAGAGCACACATGCTTTCACACAAGACAGAAGCAACCTAGATGGAGATCGATCTAGTACTGATTTTGGTAAAATACAATCTCTTCATCAAAATAACCTAGTTCACAAACTTTATCCTAGTACGCCCCAATAATGCCCATAAAGTTTGTGTACTTTCTCATGTACAAATCCAATTAGATGTACATTGTGAAGGACTTGCTGCTAATATAAAACTTGTGGGTTCTTAAGTGACAAGGACTTGTTTCTTTAAAAAATGTGCCCATGCACTCCCCAAAATGAAGACATGAATGGAAACAGCATGTAGGTGCTCTTTGAACAACATCTCAAATATCTTTTGAAGGTTCCAATTCCTTTATATGAATATAGTATGGTAAGGAAATTATACAAAACCGTGACCTATACATGAAAGTAGTCTTTTTTCCCATTGTGGGGAGTTGAAATAGCAAGTTAGTGCAGCCATGTGTTTTGCTGTTACGGCCTGGGGTTGTGGTCTCAAATATCATTTGAGATTCAATCCCAAATAGTTGTGGTGCACCTTTCTTCTTTTCCCTTTTAATTGTTTGTGTTTTTTGTTATTATGGGCTCTGTATCTTTTTTAAACCTATAAAAAATTTTGAAATTATAACTACATTTATAATGAAATTTAACAGTTGGATTTACAAAGTATAAGGGGTGTAGCATGTGCAGTTTGTTGAGTGATTGTGACCACTAGAAACACCTTCAAAGAGGAGTAAGTGGTCTTTAGAAGGCCTCTTGCTGGATGTCATTACTTGTATTTGGAATGGGCATCTATATTCTATAAAGCCCACTTGCAAGGGAGTGGTTCCTCCTTTAAATTGGGATAATTTTGCAGGTCTCTGATCCCTCTTTGGAGACCCTTGTATAGTTGCTCGTGTGTTGAAAGTGGAAACTTTATACCTTCTAATATAATATATCATTAAGGACGGATCCTACCCCCGTTTGGGTGGATTTTTTGGTGATGTGTTGGAAACCTCATACCCAATTTTGACATCAAGACAATGCCTTTGTATCATTGTAACATAGATGTGTTCGTGGGTATATTTTTTGAGTTCCACATGATGCGATTTTGAATAGGAGTAATAAACATTTCTAAGATAGTATGAGAAAGTATAGGCACCTGCTCCTCCCGTTCCTCATGAGCAGTCATAAACTCATCAATTCTATCTTGCAATACCTTCAAGCCTGGCCTACCGATATGGTATTCCATGATCCACTCTGAAATCGGATTAAAAGAAATTCAATGATGCTATGCAAAGCAGTAACTTAGTTTTCACATGCAACAAAGGAGATATATCAGTATAGAATTGACTTTGGAAACATATGTTACATATCATTCTAACTAAATACGACCCAGATAAATCGGGGTAGTTTCCAAGTTATCAGTGTGTCAAAAACAACAAAAAATTATATTAGAAACAAATATCCTTACTTTTCATTCCCTTGGAACTGTCTTCATCTCCTGCAGAGATATGGTAAATCTCATTTGCAACAGCTTCACTTCTTTCTTTTGACTTGTGATCTTTTGTACATGAGAGCTCACCCTTCTTTTTCTTTTTCCTGGATTTGCTTGGCTTCTCTGTTGGTAATTTAGAAAAAAAAAAAAAACACAGGTTTACATCTCAAACCTCTTCAGTTCAGTAATTTTAGGATCTTAAAAAATCCAAATGAAAATACCAAGTAACGAAAATTTATCTCAAGCAAAAAAATGATCTGCGTGCTTACCATTTCTATTATCTACTCCATTTGCCTCCTGAGGGCTCGTGAAGTTATTGGGCGGGACAGGAGCTTCAGATTCATTTGACTCTGTTGCTATTGTGGCACCTGAAGGAAAACAGTTTTTTATTAATTATATAAACAAGATGAAAGGTAAAAACAACTAAATAGAAACACAAAATAAAATAGAAACTAAGACTTGTAGGGGAAATTTAAATGGAAAGGTTGAAAACTTCTAACATTATGAACCAAAAACTGAAACTGATTTCTGGACCAGAAATGGTTGGACAAGCTCTTTGAAAGTATCATTCAAACTGGAGCATAAATGTTAATCATGCCCAGCTTGTTACAAAGATAGTCAACCCAAACCCTATTTAATGCTTTCGTGAAGATGTCCCCCAGTTGTTCTCCAGTTTTCACATAACCAATAGAAATCGAGCCTTGTTGAATTTTCTCACGAATAAAATGACAATCAATTTCAATGTGCTTAGTCCGTTCATGAAACATAGGATTAGATGCAATATGAAGAGCAGCTTGGTTATCACACCACAATTTCACTAGTACTATAGTTTTAAGTCTTACTTCAGTCAAGAGCTGATATATCCAAATTATCTCACATACAGACTGTGTCATAGCCCTATATTCAGACTCTGCACTGGATCTTGACACAACGCTTTGCTTCTTACTCTTCCATGAGACCAAATTCCCTCCAACAAAGATACAATAACCTGAAGTGGATCTTCTATCCATTTTGGAACATGCCCAATCGACATCTGAAAAACATTCAATATAAGTGTGCCCCTGATTTTTGTACACGATACCTCGTCCTGATGCTCCTTTCAAGTAACCCAAAATTTGTTTTAACGCTGCCCAATGATGAATTGTTGGGGATGACATAAACTGACTAACAACACTGACTTAGTATGCAATATCTGGACGAGTCATGGTAAGGTAATTCAACTTTCCAACCAACCTTCGATATCTTTCAGGATCTTCAAATGGTTTCCCCTCTTCTGTAAGGTGTACATTTGGAGTCATTGGAGCACTACATGGTTTTGCTCCCAATTTACCTGTTTCAGATAATAAGTCAAGGACATTTTATGTGAGATAGAAATATACCTTGTTTACTTCGAGTGACTTCAACTCCCAAGAAATACTTTAACACCCCCAAATCCTTCGTGTGAAACTGAGTATGAAGCAAAGATTTAAGAGATAAGATTCCTCTAGTATCATTTCCAGCAATTACAATGTCATCCACATACACAACTAACAGAATGATACCAGCTGCAAATCGTTTGTAGAATACAGAGTGGTCAGACTTGCTTTTCTTCATACCAAATTTCTCAACAGCCTAACTAAACTTTCCAAACCAAGCTCGAGGACTCTGTTTCAAACCATATAAAGATTTTTGAAGACGACAAACTCGCCCTGACTCCCCCTTAGCAACAAAACCAGGAGGTTGCGCCATATACACCTCCTTAAGATCACCATGAAGAAAACATTCTTGATATGTAAAGGCCAATGGTGAGAAGCCGTCATGGAAATAAATAACCGAACAGAGGTTAACTTTGCAACAGGAGAGAAAGTGTCAGAGTAATCAACCCCATAGGTTTGAGCATAGCCCTTTGCAACAAGACGAGCTTTCAACCGGGCAACTGACCCATCTGGATTGACCTTAACAGCGAAGACCCATTTGCAACCTATAGCCCTTTTATCTGAAGGTAAATCGACCAAATCCCAAATACCATTGTCATCTAAAGCATTCATCTCCTCTATTGCATTATGCCAACCAGGATGAGATATGGCTTCACGAACAGTTTTAGGAAGAGAGATAGAATCAAGGGAAGCAATAAAAGAACAAAAGGAAGATGACAAGTTATTATAAGAAACAAAGGAAGAAACAGGATAAGCACACTAGCGTTTACCTTTGCGCAATGCAATAGGAAGATCGTCACTCAGGATTGGATCTGATGACGAAGGAGCAGGTGCAGGACATGAATCAATAGGTGGACGCCTAGAGTAAACCTGAATAATAGGAGGCTTGACAAGAGCTGGTTCTGAGACAGGTGCTGGTGCCGAAACAGGTGCTGGTGCCGAGACGGGTGCAGAGGATGTGATGGAATAGACTAACAAATCATCATCCTCCCCCGGACGAGTGGGAACGGATGAAGACGAAAAATAAGGTGTGTCTTCCAGGAAGGTAACATCAATTGAGACTAGATATTTATTAAGATTGGGACAATAACACATATAACCCTTCTGAAGACGAGAATAACCGAGGAAGACACATTTCAAAGACTTGGGATCTAATTTAGTGACATGCGGACAAACATCCCGAACAAAACAAGTGCTACCAAATATTTTTGGGTCAACAGGAAACAATGGCTTATTGGGAAAAAGGATTTTGTAAGGTATCTCACCATGAAGAACAGAGGAAGACATGCGATTAATGAGAAAACATGTTGTAGACACTGCATCGGCCCAAAAAGGTTTAGGAACATTCATTTGAAATAAGAGAGCTCGTGTCGTTTCAAGAAGATGTCTATTTTTACGTTCAGCCACACCATTTTGGGATGGGGTAACACACGAAGTTTCATGAAGTATGCCATTCTGAGTCATGTAAGACTGAAATAAAGCTTGAGCATATTCTCTGGCATTATCACTTCACAAAGTACGAATTGGAACATTAAATTGAGTTTTAACTTCAGCACAAAACGCACAAAACAGATAAAATAACTCAGAACAACGTTCATGAGATATAACCAAGTGACACGAGAATAATCATCCACAAATGTAACAAAATACCGAAAGCCAGGTTTAGACAAAATAGGACAAGGACCCCAAACATCATCATCATCATCATTCATTATCATCAAAGCCCATTCCCGAGATTTTCGGGGTCGATTACATGGATTTTGGTTCTCCAAGCAATGTGATCTTCGCACATTTCCTCGCCTAATCCAAGCAATGCGACCCCAAACATCAGAATGAACTAATTCAAAAGGAACACTAGCACGTTTATTGACTCTGGGACTTGAACTAAGGCGATGATGTTTTGCAAACTGACATGACTCACAATTTAATGAAGACACCTTAGTATATTGAGGACAAAGTTTTTTGAGTAAAGGGAGAGACGGATGACCCAACCTACAATGAGCCTCGAAAGGAGACGTGACACTGGAGCAAGCAATAGAACGTGGTACCGATGTATCAAGAATGTAGAGGCCTCCAAACTCATGTCCTTTACCAATAATCTTCTTCGTCATAAGATCCTGAAATAAACAATGATCAGGATAAAATGAAACAAAACAGTTAAGATTACGAGCAAGCTGGCTTACAGAGAGCAAATTAAAGGATAAATTAGGTAAATGTAAGACAGAAGACAGAGATAGCGAGGGGGTAAGGTTGATGGGTGCCAGTCCCGCGAACACAAGATGGTGACCCATCGGCTAAAGTGTCGGTAGAAGTAGAAGCATAGGATTGAAAAGAATAAAATAGACTAGAATTACCTGTCATATGATCTGTGGCACCAGAATCAATAACCAACTTGGAGGATAATGAAAGAAGACATACATCGAGTTTACCTGAATCAGCAATAGATGTGACAGAAGGAGATGAAGACTGGAGTGATGCCTGATACTGTGAGAACTTGGCAAATTCATCAACAGAGATAAGGACCGATTTGTCAGAGGCATCAGTAGTGACCGCAATATGATTAGACGGTCTCCCAGGTACGTAGTTGTTATTTCGACTTACCAAAGCACTACTAAGCTTATGGTCCGTAATTTTAGACATCACAGGAACCAGATCAGATACAATTACTAACGTTGTCTCGGCCATAACAGGTCAAATAGGTCAGAACTCGGAATTAAAACCTCCAAAATCAAATTTTACAAATGGGATTTTCAGAAATCGTGCAAAATCTCCCCCAAATCAAGAGAAATCAGGAAAGAGGCTTAAAAAGCAGACAAGCAGAGATGGATCAACCTGGTGAGGGCGAACGGCGGCTGGAAGAGCAGCTTCGATCGACTGGAAGAGTCGATCGGTGACTGGAAGGGTCAATCGACGTCGAACGGCGGCTGGAAGGGTCGATCGACTTCGATCAATGGCTGGAAGAGTCGATCGACTTCGATCGGTGACTGGAGGGTCGGCGACGCCTGTCGAAGGGTCGAACGGCTTCTAGGAGAGTCGAAAGACGCTTGTGAGAGTCGATCTGTTGCTGGGAAAGTCGGACGGCTTCGAACGACGTCTGGGAAGAGAGATCGACGCCTGTGAGAGTTGATCTATTGCTGGGAAGGTCGAACGGTCTTTGACCGGTGCCTGGGAAGATATCTGTGGCCTGGGAGTTCGAACTGCGGTGAGACTCTAACTTCAAACTTCAAACTTCGACTATTAAGCCCTAACTTCAAACTTTGAATCTCAATCTCAAACCCTAAGTGGCTCTAACACCATATTAACAGAGATTAAGAGAATATTTTCTTATGTATATCACTGAAAGTATTACATGTATTTATATACAAACTATTAAATCTCAACTAGGAAATTATATCAATTAGAATCTCTAATTGACAGCCTAATTGTCAGCTATTGACAACTATATACACACCGTAACACGTACCTATTGATCATTTCAACCTATGTAACAAAGACACCACTAAGTGTGTCGGTGTCCAATATGAATGCAATGTGTTGGACCCATCGATTAGATAACTCACCAATAATCTATGCAGTTAAAACGGATAACAGAACCATAACGGTCCAAAAGCGTCATAGGTTATAACAGGATATATCGAGATATAATGAAATAGTTTTTAAAATATATTTTAATACTCCCACAAAGTATTAATTTATTATAGAGTCAAAAAGTAAATTAACATTAAATTGAAAAACAAAAAAAACATTAATAAAACATCTTCCCTTCGTATGAGAGTGAGATCGCAATAGAGAATGCAATCAACTCTTCGTCTTCTTCCCTTCTACTTTCGTTCTTTGTGAAACGGTGAGGTCTGGTTCTCTGTCGATTGATGACGGCTAGCGAAGTCCTTATTTTCTGAGTCTAGGATTCTCGTTCGATTAAGAATGAAATTGGTGATTTTTTTTAATGTATTAGAACAAAACGTTAAAATGGGGTTATTGAAAAAAAAAACGATATCTCAATAACGGTCATATAACGCCATTATATCGGAGCTGTGATACTATGACATGATAATGTCATAACATAACGACTCACCCCCATTAAGAGTTCTAACACTGTTTTAACTGCAAAGCCAATAATGGGACAAAATTTAATTATGACTTTTACATGGAGTGTTAGTTGTAGGGGTGGGCACGGTCCAGATCGGTTTCAAATTTGGAAAAACCTAACTCGAACCGTTTAAAAATAACAGATCTGGTCCGGTCCGATCCGATCCGATCCGGTCCGGATCCCCTCATTTTGAACATTGGAACCGAACCTAACTCGAACCGTTTGAAACGGTCTGGTTCCTACGGTTTTAAAGGTTCCAAATCATAGATAGAATGAAATCTAATAACAAGTTTCTCTGCTTCTTTATCACTACTTAGTGATAACAGTTTATACTTCTCTGCTTCTACAAATATGAATAAGTGAATAACCACACTTCTCTGCTTCACAGTTTACACTTTACACTTCTCTGCTTCTACAAATATGAATAAGTGAATAACCACATTTCTACAATTTACACTTCTCTGCTTCTATAATTTACGCTTCTAACAGTTTGATGTTGAATTGCTAAAAATAAGGTGATTTCTGGTTCAACTTTGACACTATATTAAGCTTCTTCTGTTGTGCGTCTAGTCTGGCAGTCACTGGTGTTGCACAGTGGTGGTCAGAACCCCTCAAAGCAGTGGCCTGAAATTAAAACCAAGATTAGATAAGTAAAAAAAGAAACTCTAGTACAGGAAAATAATGTGCAAAGATTGGTGGATTGTCTCCAACGCTTACAGCCTTCTGAATTGCTTCATCAGTCACTCTGGAAGATGAATCCCCATCCCCAAAGTAGATTACAAATGAGAAAGTGGAACCAACAATCACCGCATTCTGAATTGCTTCATCAGTCACTCTAGAAGATGATCCCCAAAGTAGATTGCAGATGAGAAAGTGGAACCAACAATCACAGCAGATACCCCACTGTAAAACCCACCAAGTCCTTTAGTCTGGAAGATCTTGGCAATGGCGTCGAAGCTTCCTTTGTACAACTCTCATGCACCTTGAGCTTGGAGCTTAGTTTTGATGGTGTCGAGTGGGTGGAGACAAACATAGGTGAATGCGCCTGCAATTCCTCCTGCAAAGGAACCGAGAAGAGCCTTTTCGAGGACGGTAAGTGTGGAGGAGGAACTTGATTTGGATGGGGTGGGTTTGGGGTTTGGTTGAGATAACAGAGATATGGAGGTTGAAGAGAAATTGAGATTAGGGTTTGATGGGGAAGAGGAGAATGAGGGGAGGATTTAGTTGAAATTGTCGAAGAAACTGTCAAAATCGACGAGGCTGCGATGGTGATCGAGAGTGTCTGAGTTGGAAGGTGGTGGAAGACCAATGGAAGCACAGAGTCTCGCTTCCATTTTTTTTCTTTTGGGAGTTCAGTTTCACAGCTGTGGTGTATATTCTCCTGTTCAGAACTTGTGAATGAAATTGAATCGACTTGGATTCTAATGAGACCACACAGTAGTATTAAAGAGTAAAGAGTCTTAGACTCTTAGTTCCATATTTAGGTTTTTACAACTAATGTGATTTGAAACGGGTCCAACCCGGACCGTTTCGTTTTTAAAAATAGGAAGCGGGACCGGACCGTTTTATAACGGATCCGGACCGATCCGAACCGTATCTAAAAACTCATAATTAAAATCCGAACCGTTTAGAGCAAAACGGTCCGGTTCAATTTGAACCCGCGGATCGTCGACCCGTTTGCCCATCCCTAGTTAGTTGGTGTATCCAATGTGTGTCCGAGAGTCAAAAGCATCCAATTGTATCCAACACGGAGTTTTTTCTTTTTCAATTGAATGTCATTGATAAATAGGTTATAACCAATTTTGTATTAGGTAAACACACCAACCATATTGAAGCAATATAAGTAAGTTTTTATTAGTGAACAACCGTATTAATAGTGAAAAGCCCAGTCTAATATCATAATCAGAAAAAGCTACCGCTTGTGAAATTGCACCCAGAATATAGTTTTGAAGTGTGTGCTCGTCTGAACTATCATGGTGATATTCTAATCATTCAATAACTAGTAATTAGATAATAATAAACATTGTTAGATTCAGAAAGTCATGTTTATCTATACAAATATACCAGAGTCTAAACTACTACTACTAACAAGATGGTATATTCTAACAAGTAAAAGTAACACACCTCTTTGTAATTCAGGCCCATCTTCACACTCTGAACCAAGCTGATCAGCTTTCTCACTATCAGCTACACTCCCCTTTTCCTTTTTCCTCTTCTTCAAAGAGAGACTCCTCTTTCTTTTTCCTGCTTTTAAATCAATTTTTTCATCTGAAATATATAACTACAATTAACACAGTTTCAACTCATATTCAGTAAAACTAAAGAATGAAAGTCCTTCTACCAGTTAAATTTAATCATGCAAAATAGAATAAAGCAAGAACATATGATCCAGTTTATCTGCTAAGGGACAGAGAGTTCGAGCAACTGGGAGAGTGAGTAGTCTTACAGCCTTGTGGTTGTCATTTTTGGAAAGAGTTAGAAAAGGCGCACTTTAAGGTAGTTAAGTAAGCCTATCAAAAACAAAAATAATATAAAAGAAAATGTTATATTGCTGCTCTAAGAAACAAGGTCTCTCCACTAGAACACAAAAGAATGTAACCCCTATGAAAGGCCTTTGCAAGAGTGGTGACAATCATGTGTTTTTAACAAAAGTTGAAATCGCATTCTCATGATTCTCATCAAACATGGGAAAAATGGAAATGATTCTTTACGGGGGTAGCGACAAGTTCGTTCCCACATAAATGGAAATTGGAATCTCATCTACATTCCAGAGGAGGAATGTAATTCTAGGAGGGATCTCCTTCACCATAAAAGGACTGAAGCCTGTTGAGTTTTCCCAACCCTTATCTTGGTCTTCATCAAGTTGGACTTGATCCATGATATTCATCAGCCAGATATCTCATTCAGGCCCAGTCATTCAAGTGTCTTCTGAGCTGGAAACTCCAACGGTGATCATTTGAGACTCTTGCCTTGCTTGTTAGTGGAACTGCTATATATGCCAGGGAAAGAGTGATTCAGGGCAGCTTCACCCACCCATTTGTGTTCCCAAAAGGGGACTCTCTCCCCATTATGAACTTCAAAGGAAATTTTGTTGCTTATGAAGCACATGACTTGCACCCAGAATTTAGTTTCAAAGTGCCATGTTCATCTGAACTATCGTGGTGATATTCCTAATCATTCAATACCTAGTGGTGAGAGAATAACAAACATCATCAGATCCAGAAAGTCATCTTTATATCTCCACAAATATACCGGAGTAATTTTTTAGATAACTACTAATATTACTATCGAGATTCTCTATCCTTACAAGTAAACTATCACACAAACTAACAAACCTTTTCGTAGTTCAGGCCCATCTTCACACTCTGAACCAAGGTGATCAGCTTTCTCAAAGGCCACACTCCCCTTTTCCTTTTTCCTCTTCTTCACAGAGAGACTTTTCTTTCTTTTTTCTGCTTTTGAATCAATCTTTTCATCTGAAAATGTAAAACTTCAATTTAACACCACAAGTTTCAACTCAAATTCAGTAAACTTAAGAATGTCAGTCCTTCTACCAGTCAAATTTAATCATACAATAGAGAGAATAAAGAACATATGATCATTTTTTTTCACAAGGCAAGTAGGGGTTGGAGGGGTCAGGGCCCACCCAAAATCAAAACAAGGTACAAGGGAAGATATACGAAGCCCTACAGAATAAACACAAAACACCACAGGGATCAAATAGGATGTTGTTGCATCATTGCATTCCCTAACATCCCAACTGGGTTGGCACCTTAGAGAAGAGCTAGTATCATCAACTCAATTTACAATGATTTTTCTGATGATACCTCCGTAACCTGCTATTACAGCATCCATACTCCCATCAGTGATTTAGAGAGTCCCATTTTGTCAGGAGAATACCTCACTAGTCACACTAGCCTTTAACCCCAATTCAGGTAAGACTTCAGACTCGAGCTATGCCCAGCTTTAATATTGCCTGCTGTTGCATAGATTGCAATGACCTGTTCAAAGATGAGCTCAAAATATTATCAACATTGGCAACTTTTCCTTTGAAAGCTCTATTGTTTCTCTCTTCCCATAGCTTACGTTTTTAACTTGACATAAAGTTTGCAGTAGGTCCCATTAAAATGCTATGCTTTCCTTGTTTTGCAATCCATATCCATTCCCTTTGATGCTTTTGAAGTGTTCTTGTAACACCCATTTTTCTAAGCACGTTAGTCCACACCAGTTTAGATAACCAACACTCAATGAAGCACTATCTTTTTTTTACTTGAATTGCAAAAAGAACAACTGTCTGACATGTTAGCAATCCTCCTCTTCAGCTTGCAAAGCTCCGGAGAACAATTTCCAACAGTAAACTTTATGAACTTTGTTCTTTGGGGAGCAGGGCCACCCATACCAATGTCCTTCCAATCAACTATTGGGGCATGCATTCTGAAATCAGAGTAATCATGAGCAGTAGAGAACTTACCAATAGTTGAACTCATCCAAATCAACTGGTCCTTCCTGTTAGGGGCAGAGACTTTGGGAAGGGAGTTGAAGAGGGAGATTGAATAGTCTTTTAGCTCATGGTTTATATATATAAAGGCAAACATAAATTTTATTTCAAAAACACCACCTTTAGTGTGAAAGACGCTCACTGAGGGGACAAAGACCACATCCAAGAGACTATCACACAAAATAAAACTATCCCACAACAACATGAAATTCTCCAAGTGAATGTTATTTCCTATATTCACTATGGGAAAGAGTTAGATCGGGTATATCCTAAGGTAGTTAAGTTGGCTTACCAACCACAAGTAAAATTATATATATTTTACGATATGGGCCTTCCACAAGAAGAATGATTTAAATATGTGTTATATTTTCTCATTTGAACTCTAGTTGTATTGGTTCTAGGTCTTCTTCTCTAGCTAGTGCGGGGTAAGGCTACGTGATTAACTGGAAAACTCCAATATTTTTTTAATAGTTTTTCCTTCTTCTCTTTGGGGTTCGACTCTCTATTCTTTTCTTTCTTCCAATCAAACTAAACTAGATTGTTAGCTCAGAAAATCATTTATCCTCAATGGACCTTTAATGTTAAACAAACCCAACCCATCTCAAAACTATATAACAAACATATTTTTCAAAGCAAAAAAGTGACAAGTGAAAATACATACCTTGATGGCCACTGAGATGATTCAATCAAACTTCCTTCACGTCTGACTTCCTCTTCTTCGACTTGACACGCTTCCTTTTTGGCAATCTTGCCTTCTCTTTTTGACATTTACCTAACAGACAAACAGCATTCTCAGAAAATCAGTAAGAAAATAAATAATGCATTATGCCATGAACCTACCTATTATCTGGATATACCAAGAGAAATGTACGGTCTAATGAGGCTATTACGAGATTATTTAGGCAAGCTCTTTTGTTTGTTTCATGGTTTCTCTTGGCCATATGGTTCATCCGGGGGAGAGATCGAGCTTCAAGAAATAGTGAATGGTCTTCATCAATACCACATATCCAGCATCCCCAGGAATTTCAACTGCGCTTATATTCATCACTGTAGGAATTGAGTTCAAGCGTTCCCCAGCCCATACCCATTATGTGAAAAAGTAATATCTAATTAGTTCACCCATTGAATGACTTTATGTTCTTCACAGCAACCTTTGAAAAACGAAACTAGGGTTTAGGTTCTGAATGAGCTATAACTAAGGTTGTGTATCGAATTAGAGCTTCAAGCAGTCAACTTTATACCTAAAACCCTACCCTAAACTTCCTGGCAATCAATAATTCCAGAAACAATAAGAGGAAAGGGTGCATACCGAAAGACTGAAACTCAGCTCGTTCTGCGATGAAGAGGAAGAAGAACGATAACAGAAGTGCGAGCACGAACGTGTGCCCTAGCCCAATCTCCGAACTGAAGTTTCGAAGAAGAATGTGGAGAAGTTTGAGTTTGTGCCCTAATAGAATCGAAAGAGAGAGAATTGAAGAAAAAAAGAGAGATACAGAGAGGGAGAGAGAAGAAGAGGAGGCGTTGAGACTTGAGAGAAAAGTGAACCACTATTATTGCTTTTGGCGCCACCATTTCTACCTGATTGCGCCCACAATGTTAGGTTCTAAATACCACCACCATATAAATATTGCGAATTAGTCATTTGTCTTCGATTATTAAGATTAACGAGCTACATCCCCAATTCAAGATAATGGATCGCTATAATCAATTCTTTGCATGAATCACTTACACTAAAATGGTCTTAAATCGTATTTGGCATTTGTAAGTTTTTCATAGAACTTTAAGTATTTTTATAAAGATGTATCGAAGACTAATCCCAAATAGAAAAAATCCTTCAGATAAGACACTTATTAGTTGACTCGATTCGTTTAGTTAGGAGTGTTGATGATGAAAGTGTTTTTCATATATTTTTCGATTGCAATGTCTCGAAACAAATATGCTCCTCATGTCGTTTGGAAACAACTGACTTGCAAAGTGAAAGATAAATATTTGATGCAACCACTTTAAATTATGCAATAAATGTGAAATGTCTTAAATAATTATATTTCTAATATAATTGTTGTTTTCTTTAAGTTGATTAGTAGGTCATGCACGTGGTTTTTGAAAACTTGGTGGTTACTTCAGTACCAACATAGTACAAATGGAGTTAGTAGTAGCAACGATGTTCTATATATCTTGCATAAACAATTCTTAAGAGCCAGGGGAGGTTCGAGAAGGCATTGAAAAAGAAGAAAATATAATAAGATAAATAACAGAAAATAACGGATGAAGAACAAAAAATAACAGATGGAAAACAAGATAACAAATGAACAATCGAATAAGAATAATAAGAAATGAAGAGTAACATATGAGGATTGGAGGTTATTGAGCCTCCCCTGGCTTTTAAGACTTGTTCATGTTGCATATAATAAAACGAAAACATCAAAACAACACATTAAATCAAGGTTTGAAGTTGAGGTTACATCAATTAGACAAATTGCACATATGAACGTTGTTGTTTTTGTTAGTCCTCTCAATGGTTACAACAAACAACTATCACGACAACAACATTTAGTATGGAAAAAGTTCAACATTAACAACTCAATTCCAATATATGTTTTTGGCGAACTTTCATTTTTTTTTTTTATAAAACCATAGCGATGCATTCAAATAAAGAAATATTACACAATGATTGTCTAGCTTCACGAAGTTATGGGCCTCTAGAAATAAATTTATATTGTCATACAAATAATAAATAAATAAATAAACTTCTAATGTTAGAAATGATAGCTCTACGTGCCTAATCCATAGCAAAAATGAAGATGGGTCCTCCTGAATAGCAAGCAGAAAATTAGCAGAGTCCCCTAGCAAAAGACCTCCCTCACATCTCTGAGCATAAATCATCTCCAAAGTCGCTTTTGTTGCATATGGTTCAGCCATGGTGCTGTCGGTGATTGCACTAAAAATATGACAAGCAATAGTGGTAAGAATAGCTCCTCGCATATCCATGGCCACCACACCAACTGCTCCCTATTTGGAATATTCAAAAAAAAAAAAAAAACATGCATCAAAATTGTCAATAACTGAGTGAGGGTGTATAAGTGGATGATGGTCTAATAACAACTCCTGGTTGGTGTTCAATCGATGGTTTGTGGCGACAAGAAGTTGAGCTCGTAAGATACTATGTCTGGCAATGTCCTCGACCTCTAAGTGATCAAACATCTTGTTAAAATCTTGACAGGGAGAAGGGGCAGCCGGGTAAGGGGTTGTCAATGTGTGCCTAGTAAAAATTTGAGATATATATGGACTTGAGTTGTTTTCGATCCTCAGAGACATCGGGAAACCATTGTTTATACCAGGAGTTCCAAGTGGCATCAAGCAGGGAAGTGAAGAGTTGGATGTCAATTTTACCCCTTTTGAAGATAACCGAGTTGCGGATACGCCAGATAGTGAAAGGGTCGCCGTGAATTGAGATATAATTTAGTCTTTTTTCAATAATTATGAGTTTAGCCATCTTCCAAACAAAAGAGACATAGTCCGAAATATTTTGTAAGGTTTGCATCTGCATGCTGCCAGTCAAAGGGGATCAAGGAACATCTCCAGAACCTAAGAGAGACTGGACAACGAAATAAAATATGTATACCATCCTCTAGTGCAACATTCCAGAAAAGACAAACATTGTCAATAGGAGTATGGAAACGGATCAGATTTATCAAAGTGGGGAGCAAGTCTTGGGTGAGTTTCCAATAAAAAGGAAAGCAATTGGAGAGGCTTTAATTTCCAAATAGATTAGAGAATGGGGTCGTGCATAGAATTGGTCGTAGAGGTGAAGGTTCCAAATTGAGTCGAAGACAAGGCTTTGGTGGCATTTTTTTTACTGAAAACAACCCATTCTTACAAGCATTCCGAATGAGTTTTATCGAGAGAATATGTATTTCTAATGACGATATCTTGAATATCACGAGCCACAGGGTTAACAAGCTCGGTATTCCAAAATACCGTGTTGTTTGCATGGAAAATCCAAATGTCCGGTATAGATTGAGGCAAATGGGGGTCATAATGGCCAGGGACAAAATCTACTAGTCTGAGTCTAGGTTTGATCCAGAAATCATGCCAAATATCCACATGCTCTCCCGAAAGAAGTTGCAAACAAGATAATTGTTTTAAGAAAGGGATCGCTTTTAGCTGCCCTTGCCAGGCAAATGAAGTCAGAGTCGGGGCATTGTTAAGGTGAAAAATGAACCTGTTCATAAAGTACAAGGCTTTGAGAGTGTTGTTTATGGGATAATGAGGGGTATTAAGAGAGAAACACGATTTTTTTTGCTAACAAGGCAAGATTTTTGAATTTGGACCGAGGAATACCAAGGCCTCCCAAGTGGCTAGTCTGGATATCCTATCCCAGGAATAAAGATGTTTGGATTTACCTTCAGAAGTGCCATTCCACCAAAAATCCCTAGCAAGGCAATACGATTTGTAATGCTGGACGGTAGCAGGAAGGTTTGCATCATGTAGATGGGGATAGAATTGAAAACAAATTTGATAATCACCGTTCTACCAGCTTGGGATAAGATTTTGGATTTCCACTTGGGAGGCCTAGAGGTCATCTTGTCAACAATAAACTGGAAGTCATTGTCTTTATTCTTGGAGATAATAATGGGGAAACCCAAGTATTTTTCATTTGGGTTAAAAGATTTTGATCCAAGAATGCGGGTAATCATACAAGTATGTCAATGATGAACATTAGAACTGAAGAACGCAGAGGACTTATCAAAATTGACTGTTTGACCTGAGGCCTGACAATACTGAGAAATGATGGCATTGGTATTATGAGCCTTGGCTAAAGAAGCCATGTAAAAGAGGATTAGATCATCAACATATAAGAGATGATTGAAGGCGGGTGAGTGACGCATGAGTTTAAGACCTTTGACGATGTCATTTGAATCTGCCCCAACCAAGAGGCGGGATAGAACCTCTGCTACCAGAATGAACAAATTCAGAAATAGTGGGTCCCCCTGATGGATACCCCCGGAGGGAGTAATAGCGGGCAAAGGATAACCATCGAGAAGGACTCCGAGGGAGATCAAGGAAATGCACTGTCCAATTAAGGAAATCCATCCCTCAGAGAAACCCAATCGCCGAAAAATCTGGATCAAAAAGATCATTCCACTCGGTTATATGCTTTTGCCATGTCAATCTTTATGGCCATCAAACATTGTTTTTTTCTTTTTGAAATGATTGACCTGAAATAAAGCTTCACGAGCCATGCAAACATTATCCAAGATACTACGATCGCGAAGGAAAGTTATTTGGTTAGGATAAATAATGTCATTTAGCAAATGTTCAAGTCTATTAGTAATAATTTTAGAAATGACCTTGTAGATGACATTACAATGTCCAATAGGCCGGAACTTATCAATATAAGAGAAATTGTTAACCTTGGGAATGAGAGCAATAAAGGTTTCATTAAAATTAGGGTTCATCACTTTAGTCAGGAAGAAATTTTGAACCACTTCAATGACATCAATTCTGACTATATCCCAGTAGTAATGAAAGAAGAAGGCATGAAAATCGTCTGGGCACGGGGCTTTATGTTTCCTGATACCAAACAAAGTATTTTGGATTTCAAGGGAGGAGGGAACAACTTGGAGATCTTCAAATTTTTTTTTTTGGGAAACCATGGGATGAAACAGGGAGAGGATATTCGGATTAGAAGATGGGTTAGAAGATTTAAAAATGTTATCGAAGTAATTATTGAGAACGGAGCTTAAACCCTCAAAGTCTGAGTGCCAATGATTGTGTTCATCCTTAAGCCTGAGAATGAGATTGCGCTTACGACGCAGGGTGGCAGAAAAAGGTGAAATAATTTAGTGTTGCGGTCTTCAACTTCTAGGCAAGAGATTCCTGATTTATTTTTTTCAAAATATTTCCTCTCTAAGAAGAAGCTCAGCGAGGTAATCTTCAAGCGCCTTTGTTGTAAGAGAGAATAATGGTTACTCTCATAACTTGGCTTCTTCGATATAGATGGAACTTTATAAAGAGAATAATAGTAGTAGCAATATAAACGATCACCCTCTGATTAATGTAAGAGACCATGTAGAATGATTTTTTTTTTTAGAATTCGAATGGAATTTATTTATTTATTATCATGTGGTAATTGCAATAATCCAAGAAACAATCAATAATAAGACAATTGAAAGGAGATGTTGACAATATAAAAACTATGGATACAAGGTAGGGGTCCATTGCAAAATTTAGCTATTGTGACAGGACATCAATATTGTAACCGTTATTATTAATTTAAGTATGTCATAGGCTTGTAACAAAAAAAAGGGGTAAGAATCCATTTCAAAACGAAATAATTCATAATCGCAAACACGAATGTAACACCCTACAAAAGTATAGTCACACTTGCATAAGTGTACAACTTTTTACACTAATCTATGCCTACCAAACTCCAACTTGTAAAAAAATGCATTTAACAAACGCAGCAACTAGACTATTGAGCTGTGGATGCTCTTACAGATTTGTTTCACAACATTTCCCTTACCCGCGCACATTAGCAGCATCCACGTTCGCTCCATCTGGCGAACTCCAAGCTCCCACTTTTGTCCCCAAAAATGAAACAAAATGCCAAAGCTTTCGGCCTTTCGAAACACTAATCTCTCCCACTCTCAATAAACAAAACTCAAAACACACCAAGAGCGTTGAAACCCTAAAAAAACCTAACTTTCTATCTATCGAAACCCTAAAAAAACCTAACTTTCTATCTATCGAAACCCTAATCTCTATTTATCTCTCTGTCTATCTCAATCAATCGCCATGGATTCTCACAACGGATCATTGAAAGAGAACGGAACTCAAGAAACGGAGGACGAGGAACAATCAATCAATCACATTTCAAAGAAACCAAAGCTGGCGCCTTGTTGGATCTCCGAGTCCGAAATCCGCGAGGAGTTCTCTCACCACGACCAGAAAGTCGCTCGAATCAACAACGGGAGCTTCGGGAGTTGCCCCTCCTCCGTCATCGCCGCCCAGAAGGAATGGCAGCTTCGCTTCCTCGGCCAACCTGACGATTTCTACTTCAATCAGCTTCGAAAGGGTATTCTTGAATCAAGAACTTTGATCAAGGATCTTGTCAACGCCGAGGATGTCGAGGAAATCTCTATAGTCGATAACGCCACCACTGCTGCTGCAATCGTTCTTCAACAGATTGGTTGGGCCTTCACTGAAGGTAGATTTTATTTAAAGCCCTGACTGGAAACTGAATGTGATAAAAATCTCGTCTTTTTGTGACCTGTGGTCGTTTTTCGTTGAACAGGAATATTTCAGAAGGGAGATGCGGCAGTGATGCTTCACTATGCTTATGGCGCGGTAAAGAAGTCGATTCAGGCTTATGTAACTCGAGCAGGTGGGTGTGTCATCGAAGTGCATTTGCCCTTTCCTGTTAGTTCGAATGAGGAAATAATAATTGAGTTTAGGAAAGCTTTGGAGGAAGGGAAACGAAATGGCAGGAAAGTTAGGCTAGCTGTAATTGATCATATAACGTCGATGCCGAGTGTTACTATCCCGGTTAAGGAATTGGTTCAAATTTGTAGGGAAGAAGGGGTTGATCAAGTCTTTGTAGATGCAGCTCACGCGATTGGGAATGTTGAGATTGATATGAAAGCAATTGGGGCAGATTTTTATACTAGTAATCTGCACAAATGGTTTTTCTGTCCGCCTTCAGTAGCCTTTTTGTACTGTAGGAAGTCAAATACATCGTCTGACCTGCATCATCCAGTGGTTTCGAATGAGTACGGAAATGGGTTGGCTATAGAGAGTGCTTGGATTGGTACGCGGGATTACAGCTCTCAATTGGTTGTTCCTTTTGTGTTAGAGTTCATTAATAGGTTTGAAGGGGGAATTGAAGGAATCAGGAAAAGGAATCATGATGCGGTTGTTGAAATGGGCGATATGCTAGCAAAGGCTTGGGGAACACATCTTGGATCACCTCCAGATATGTGTTGCAGCATGGTCATGGTTGGGCTGCCTGCTAGTTTGGGAATTACGAGTGAACTGGATTGTATGAAGTTGAGAACACATTTGCGGGATTGTTTTGGTGTTGAAGTTCCAATATACTATCAGGAACCAAAAGAAGGGAAAAATGAAGATAAAAATACAAATATTATAACAGGGTATGCCCGAATTTCTCATCAAGTCTACAACACTACCAGTGACTATCACAAATTCAGAGATGCTGTCAGTCAGCTTGTCCATGATGGTTTCACTTGCAAGCTACTTTCCAACTGAAAAAGGTACTCCCCAACTGGAACATATTATGTTGTTTAGTTATATGACTTCAGACAAATGTGAATTTCCATGATTTATGCCCAGTATATTCATTTTAATTTTTCTATGCAGTCGAGCTTAGGGTACCCAAATAGATGACAATTGATTTTGGCCAATATTTTCATTGGCAGTAACCCATTCCCCTTGAAATTATGTTCAGTTTTTCTTCCGTAACATATATCAATCATGACCAAGTCTTCCTATATATTCTTGTTATTTTTTCTTGTGTAAAGTAATTGGTAAATGATAGGAAAATCCCATAAATGTATCAAAAGAACTGGTTGGGGTTCCAAAGATTGGGTGAGAATTGTACCCACTTAAAGAGTTGGGTGAGAATTGTACACACTTAAAGAGTGCTAATATTTCATATTTCAAGGGGAGTGGAGACAATATTTGTGAAGTTGATAAATGTCAAGGAGAAAATAATTAGATGAAGTTGAAACCATAGAACTTTACCATTGTTAGAAGGAGGTGCTTCATGGTTTTAAAGGGTTTTGACACAGACTAAATGGTCATGTTATGTTTTACAGCCTTGATTTGTCGTAGAAGAGTAGAATTATAACTTATAGATTGTACTCTTTGTTCTTCTGATTAAAAAAAGTTATATTTTATAAAATAGTGAAGTTGGGTTTTTTGCCAATTAACAAAGTAAAATTGACTTTTGTAAGAAGTAACTGATTCTGAGATAGAAAAACAATAAGAGGAAAGATTAAACTTTTGTTGACCCTTGCACCCATTCTCAATGGTATACCACCCTGAATGTGACCTTTTCTCATACTGCCCTACCCGAAAATACTTGGGAACCAGCTTTTTGCCACTAAGGTGACATGAATAATCTAGGGAGATGATGGAATTATCAAGATGCGTGTAAACATTCTCATATCATGCCAGCTCACCCTGCACCCTTGGCTGCGTTTACTGCCACACAAACCTACTCAGTTAGGGTTGTTTAACATTTAGCCGGGTCAAATTGCCACAGAACCACTAAGGGTAAGTTCTCTTTCCAATTTCATCCAACCCTCTGTAACATTTTCTTTTCTTGGATTTTCTTGTTATTCAAATTCCTATTTTTCCTCTCTAGTATTTCTCCACGGGTTGACGATGATAGTTGCTTCATTCATTGTTCTCTAATGCTTTCTACTGGTGTTGGCTCTGGATTAGAAGATATTGCTCTATTATCTTCTTCGCTCTTATGACTAAAGAGATCTGACACTCTCATTCACCATGTAGCATAGATTCAACCAAATTCTTCAAATAAATTTCTGATGCACTAGTCAGGTCCAGGAATTCCCCAACGAAAATAAACTGGGAAGAAGGGGTGGGGATGGATGGAGTAGAGGTGGGGGTGGGATACCCAACCTAACCAGCACTGCAGTCTAATCTCTTTTAAATAATTGAGTAGTTTCAATTTCAGAGCAGTCCCTCAATGGAAGTTAGATGCAGAAAGTGCCACAAATGTGACGTGAAACTCCTTAAGCTCAAGGTTTTTTTTTAGATGATACACACGCCAAGAATTTTATTGATAAAAAGGAACGGTAATGAGAATCTCACAAATACAAGCAGGAACAGAGACTACAAGCAGGAACAGAGCAAACAAATACTGACTAACTACTCAAACGTTATCCCATCGTAAAAGGATCCAATAACACATTCTGGATTGACTTGTGTGCTGATCCCCGAAGCCAGATGTCTTCTATGATGGACAAGAAACATTCCTCAGCTGAACGGTTAATGCCCCAAAAGATCCTCCTATTCCTCTCTTTCCACAGACCCTAAGTGATAAAGTGAATCCCCCTGCACCAAATCCATTTCCCGACTCCAGAAAGACTGTTTGTGACTCCAGCCCACCAGTCAATCGTGAATAGAGCCTTGGATAGGGTTATTTTTGTTGAATTCATTGTGGAAAGCTCTCCACACCGCATGAGCAAAGGGACAATTAATGACGATGTGGATGTTGTCCCCTCTTACTTGTTGCATATAACACAATGATTGGGAATTACCATGCCTCTTTAGGTTATCAACTATTGGAGCCTTCCCTTGTAGGACAGGCCCTAGGAAGAAATTTAGTTTCGGAGTGCAGGGTTTTATCCAGACTTTGTTGATGTTTTTAGTGATGAAAGTGATACCAAAGAGAGTAACAACTGCACCAATTAGAATCTCAAACTCAAACATCCTGTACTCAAAGAACTCTTCTTCCCTTCACATAAGATTTTCATCATCTCGATCCTTACTGTTGATGATCTTTACCAAGGTCTTCTATTTCCCATTCATTGAAATGTCTTCTAGAGCTTAATTTCCAACCAGGTTGAGGAGAGGAAGAGTCCCAGGAGTTTGCACTACTCCTTTCTTGTTGTGCATCAAAGAGAGTTGGAAGGTCTCTTTCGACCCACCCTGATTACACATATATTGCATCCCAAAATCTGATGGAGTTACCTCTTCCTAACTCTGAAGTAGTAAAAGAGTAGAAACTAAAGCTATCACAAATTCACAACTATTGCTTGGAGACGAGCAAATTTTGTAGCCATTCCTTGAAAGTTTTTACTTCGTTTGTGTCTTCTTTTAATTTCTTTTGGCTTACATGACTAGGAGTGTCTCTGAAGGGTGTAGTTTCTCACATTAGTTGATATATCTTGGTGCATTTTTATTAATGACTACAAATGTGACAAATGAGGTTATCTAGTATCGATAATATTTAGGTAAATGTTCTCCTGTTACTGTTTTTCATTTCTGTTTGCAAGTTCATCTAAATGATCATTATTCATCATCATTAACTCGTGGGTAGCATAATATTTGCACTTTATGGAAGATTTCATTTACTCTCGTTCCCTTGACATATTTGAAGTACTTTAACAGGAATAATACGAGCTGTAGTCTTTGCAAGGTTTAGGCCTCATTATTATGATTATATTGTACGATATCTTTTGGTTTGTATCCAGCATTTCATAGTTAAAGGTACAACTGAAGTGCTGCCAAGGTGTGTAGGATCGGTCATACAACATTAACTAGCAAACCAGCTTTCCAGTGTCAGTTTCTTTCACAGCTAATGTTAATAGTTTCCATTTCTTTTCCCTTTTGCAGATGAACCACAAATTGACAACCATCCTCCTGCGACGCTGTTCAATAACATCCAGGATTGTTGCTGTAGCAGTTCTCTCCATACCAACTCTCCTTCTGGATGATACAATTTCAGAAGTCACTCAAAATGCAGAAAAGTTGCATATCTTGAAAATGCTCTTATTCTGTCTAACACGTTAAGAGTACATTTTGTTAGTTTTTGCTCTTAGATCTGTGAGTGATGCTCCAATCGTAGTGTAACTGATGCAACAATAAACACCACCATGGTTTTTAGCAGTTGCCAACGACGCAAAGTTTACAGTATGGGGTTCTGTTCTAGTTAAGTTTTAGCATGTTGTCTATCAAGTAGTTAAAACTATGCTGCATGTAAAGAGTGCTTATTTGACAAGTACATCTGCACATTTTCAGATTTGATAAGTACATGTAAACGGCCTTTTGAATTCTACAGTGACTTGTCATTTGGAAGCAGTTGTTATATGGTGTGAGAGTTGCAAATTCTGCATCCAGCATGTGCCGGCCCCTCTGGAATTGTACAGATAGGACATCGGGAACATTGTATGGTGGACACATGCATTCACGCCCATGGAATAGGAATCTCAAATTTGAGCCTTACATCAAGTTGCAACTCGAAGTTAACCATAAAAATAGATACCTTAGAATCAGTGTGGTCTATGTATTGAAATCCATGTCCCATGTTCTGTAGGAGTTGCAGGACCTAATAGAAGTATTTTGGCAGAGGCAGGTGGTGCTCTTTTGCTAGGTAGCCATTTTGTGACAGTAATTCGCGCATGTCAGAATTTCGTCCATGTCCAATCCCATTGTTGAGGGGTCAGCCTGATCCAGCGTTGTGGATGCAAATTTCTACCAGATCACGTGGTTGATCCAGCGTTGTAGATGCAAATTTCTATCAGATCACGTGCTGATACGCGGAGCAATCTGCATAAGATAGAATCACGTGCTGATCACGTGGAGTAATCTGCATAAGATAGAAATTACGTCTTGACACCGATGTGGTGTTTGCCATGGGGACTTCGATGCCAAAGTTAGACCAATGTCTTCAGAAAAATGTTTATATTTCTATATTTGAAGAGAGAATTCTGAAATCAATAAAGAGTTACCTCTAGATGGATTTGTGTTTGACTATTTATAAAGGTAGATGAGTGAGACACGTGGCAGATGAGTGAGTGATCTGCTTGCAAGCGGTTGTAACTCCAGTAGATGAGTGAGACATGTAGCAGATAAGTGAGTTATTTGCTTGCAGACAGTTGTAACTCCAGCAGATTAGTGAGATGCGTGGCAGATGAGTGAGTGATCTGCTTGCAAGCGGTTGTAACTCCAACATATGAGTGAGACATGTGGCAGATAAGTAAGTTATCTGCTTACAAGCGGTTATAACTCCTCTTAGGTAGTTGTAACTTCTCTTAAGTAGTTGTAACTTTCTGCTGGCGGTTGTAACTTCTTGTTTTGAATCATCTCTCCTAGAAACTTGGGTGCTCAGTTGAGCATGGTGGTCAGCGTCGAACACTACTCCTCTGCCGAGAAAGAAATGTTCTGCTGAGTTGCATTGGGCCCAAACTTGAGCTTTCTCTACTTGTAACTTTCATGGGTAATATTCGGCCTTTTCGAGAACATCTCAAATATTTGGGCTTCCTTTTCGTATTGGGCTAAAGATTATTTTTGGCTCCCACAAGCGTCTTGCTGTCTAGTTGAAAATTAAAGGCCAAAATGTTCGGGGTTAGTTCATGGCCTCCATTGTTGAGAGGTCAACTTGATCAAGCGTCTTGCTGGCTTATTAGGAAAATATATCCTATTGTTAAGAAAATATATTCCATTCTATTTTAGCATATTTGTTAGAGTTGTATGGGGTTAGGAGACTTTCCTATGATTGGGGATTTGTTTCGTTTGTTTGATAGGTCTCATATTGAATGGTGGTTTCCTATTGTATTTTGACTACAGTATTTATATTGCTGGAGGATGAATGAAAATGAGGAACAACTTGGCCTTAATCTTGTCATGGTAGCAGAGCCTACTTAAAATTTTCTTCTCTCTTGATTGCTTGCTATGGCTGGTGGATAAACTTCTCCATCACCACCTCCAAAGATCGAGGCTAATTCACCATTCTTTCTAGGACCGCAAGATATGCCTGGGGATTTTATCACTCCGATTCGCCTCAAACTCGACAACTTTGATGATTGGTCTCACGCAATTCGTGTTGCCCTTACTTCCCGCAAAAAATTTGGTTTCCATGATGGCTCCATTAAAGACATGGTTCCCCCTTGCACGAAGGATGGTTGGATTACGATTCACTGCATGCTTGTTTCTTGGCTCATGAACAAAATAGACTCTGAGGTAAAATCTATGTTATCAAACTATGATGATGCAAAACGATTGTGGGATGATTTGCATGAAAGATTTTGTCATGTCAATGGTCCAAGAATACAACAATTAAAATCTGACATAAATCGTTGTGAGCAGTCCAAGACTATGTTCGTCGCTGTTTATTTCAGCAAATTGACTGTTGTGGGATGAACTTGATAACCGCGAACCCTTAATCTCTTGCAAGTGTGGCAAGTGTACTTGTGGTGTAGGTAAACAACATGCGAAAATGCGTAAGGGAGATCAATTACATCAATTCAGGCTTGGTTTGGTTTCTGAATATTATGCCTCCCTGCACTTTACTCTCTTGTCTCAAGACCCCCTGCCATCACTAAATAGAGCTTTCCAAACAATAGCTCAAGAGGAAAGAGTTAGGGGGATAACACGTATTAAAGACGAGGCATTTGAAGTTGCCGGCATTGCGGTATGTATGGACAATCGTTCCAAACCACGCCTTACTTGAGTCGAGAAGGTTGCCCTGGTCTGCTCACACTGCCACAAGACGGGTCATAACGACACCACCTGCTTTGAGTTGCACGACACTCCAGAATGGTTCATTGAGAAGTATGGGTCTAAAGGTGCGGCGAAGGGGGCTGCTGTGCGAAATAGATAGGCCACTGCTGCACCACTTGCTGCTGGAAGTGGTCGAGGAAACGTCAAGGCCAACAAGGCCACGTCTGACCAGGCCATGAACGCACCGCCAGGTTCTTCGTTGGCTGCACCTCTTTCAGGTTTTTCTGCCGAACAATGGCAGGCTCTCGTGGCTGCTTTCGGCACTCCTCACCCCCCCTAATCGGTTGAATGGTAAGTGGATTATTGACACTGGGTGCTCCAATCATGTTACGGGAGATTTGTCGTATTTGTCGGATCTAAGAAATGTGACTCCCTGTTTTGTTGGCCTCCCGGATGGTCAGAACGTTGTTGCCTTGAAGGAAGGACTTGTCAAGCTTACTGACAATATTATTTTTAACCATGTTCTTTATGTTCCAAAATTAAATTGTAATTTAATTTCGGCTTCACAATTGAGTGATGATATAAACTGTGAATTCATAACTAACTCCGACTTGTGTGCTATCCAGGACCGTCACATGAGGGAGGTGATTGAAACGGGTGACAGAAGAGATGGACTATACTACTTACGGGAGGAGACAAAGGTGAAAGCAGTTTCAGTTGATCCTTCAACTTCTTTGGAGCTATGACATCGCAGATTGGGGCATCTTTCCGAGAAAGTGGTGAAGTTGCTTCATTTTTTTAGCAATTCTAGTGGTAACTTGAATAAAGCATGTAAAGTTTGTCATCGTGCTAAGCATTTTAGGGATAGTTTTCAGTTAAGTGACAATAAATCTACTCGCATTTTCGAGTTAGTCCATTTTGATTTATGGGGGCCATATGATACACCCTCGTCTTGTGGGGCTCGCTATTTTTTGACACCAGTGGATGACTTCTCCCGCGCTGCGTGGATCTATCTATTAGTTGATAAAACGAAAGTTTTTAAAATGTTTATGTCCTTTATAGCTATGATTGATAGACAATTTTCTCAGAAATTGAAGATTGTTCGTAGTGACAATGGTACTGAATTTAATTGCCTAAAGGATTATTTTTTTGTCAATGGAATTTTGTTTCAAACTTCTTGTGTGGGGACTCCTCAGCAAAATGGTCGGGCAGAAAGAAAACATAAACACATTTTGAATGTTGCTCGTTCACTACGATTTCAGGGTGGTCTAACGATTTATTTTTTGGGGGGAATGTGCCCTTGTCGCTGCTCATATAATCAATCAGACACCTTCTAGTATTCTTGGCAATAAAACTCCATATGAAGTCTTGTTTGGTAGTCCGTCTTCCTTTAGTGAACTGCGTGTTTTTGGTTCTCTGTGCTTCGCTCATAATCAGAAGGCAAAGGGTGATAAGTTTGCCAGTAGGAGTCGTAAATGTGTCTTTGTGGGATATCCGTTTGGCAAGAAGGGTTGGTATTTATTTGATTTGGACAAACACAATTTTTTTGTGTCAAGGGATGTAAAGTTTTATGAGAATGTGTTCCCATATCTTGATGTTGAGGTTACTAATTTTGCTCCTCGCAATGACATTCATGGTGATCTGGATGACGGGGTGGATGTGAATTTTACGGAGTTTTTAGAACATGGTGAGGAGGTGCAGCAGGTATGACCTACCACACCCATGTGTGCTTCAGACTAGCAGCCGCAGGCCACCACACAGTCCACACCCAGAACCGCGTCTGACCAGCAGCCGCAAGCCACACCACAGCCCTCCGCCACGCCGTTGCAGCTCGTGCTCACTACACCGCTACCAACGGCTTTGCCTACGCCTTCTCATACGGATGATTCCGGGGAGGCAGTGTCGGGAGATGCTCCGCCAAGCGAGCATTTAGGTCGTGGTTTTCAGGAAAAGTATTCTTCGGTTAAGCTACGTGACTTTGTTACATACACTACAGTGAAGAAAAATAGTCCATCCTCCGCTTCACTTGCTTCTACATCTTCATTTCCCTCAAGTACGCCTTATCCTATAACACATTATGTTAGTTTTGACAGTTTTTCTGTGAAACACCGAAATTTTATTGCAGCTGAAAAAGAACCACAATCTTTTAAGGAGGCTATAAAAGATGCAGGGTGGCACGCCGCTATGCAAGAAGAGATGCGGGCCTTGGAAGACAATGGGACATGGACTATGGAACTGTTACCTTCAAGGAAGAAGACTCTTGGTAGTCAATGGTTGTATAAGATAAAGTACAAATTTGATGCTAGTATTGAGCGATTGAAGGCTCGTTTAGTTGCTTTCGGTAATCATCAAACCAAAGGGATAGATTATGACGAAACATTTGCTCCGGTGGCAAAGATGACGACTGTTCGTGCATTCCTTGCGATTGCGGCTTCTAAAAATTAGGAGTTGCATAAGATGGATGTACACAATGCTTTCCTGCACGGGGATCTAGATGAGGAGGTCTATATGAAACTCCCTCCTGGCTTTACATCTGATGAACCTGGTTTGGTATGCCGGTTGCGTAAATCTCTATATGGATTGAAACAGGCTCCTAGATGTTGGTTTGCTAAGCTCGTGTCAACTTTAAAGGGGTATGGTTTTTTTACAGTCCTATTTTGATAATTTTCCTTTTTACTTATAAGAAGGGGTATATTAATGTGCTCGTGTATGTTGATGATTTAATACTCTCTGGGAATGATTCTGCTGCTTTGACTCTGTTTAAAGGCTACCTTGGCTCCTGTTTAAATACTTATTTGGTATTGAGGTTGCCCGCAGCTCTGCAGGGTTGTTTGTTTGTCAACGTAAATATGCACTTGATATTATTTCAGAGGTGGGTCTCTTGGGTTCGAAGCCTGCTCTGTCTCCTATAAAACAAATTCATCAACTGGTGTGTGCCACAGGCTCTCTTCTCTCGGATCATGAGTCTTATCGACGTTTGGTGGGGCGTTTGGTCTATTTGGCGGTCACACGTCCTGATTTGACGTACTCGGTTCATGTGATATCTCAGTTTATGTAGCAACCGCAACAGGAGCATTGGGATGCGGCATTGCGCGTTGTCCGCTATTTGAAAGGTACTCCGGGTTATGGTATTCTACTGCGCTCGGATAGTGACTTGTCTTTGTAAGGTTGGTGTGATTCTGATTGGGCTGCTTGCCCTATTACTCGGCGGTCCCTGTCGGGGTGGTTGGTGTTTTTGTGGCATTCTCCGATTGCTTGGAAAACTAAAAAGCAACATACCGTTTTGCGTTCTTCGGCTGAGGCGGAATATCATTCTATGGCAGCAATAACTTGTGAGTTGAAATGGTTGAAAGATTTATTATTGAGTTTGGGGGTACTTCATCCCAAGACCGTTCCCCTCTTTTGTGATAGTCAGTCTGCCATACACATTGCGCAGAATCCTGTATTTCATGAACGTACGAAGCATATTGAGGTTGATTGTCACTTCGTTCGTGATGCCATTCAGGATGGTCTTATTGCTCCTTCTTATGTGCCGACGACTGATCAGTTGACCGACATATTCACAAAGGCTTTGGACAAATCGCAGTTCGATTATCTCCTTGGCAAGTTGTGTATTTTTAACCCTCACGCTCCAACTTGAGGGGGTATTAGGAAAATATATCCTATTGTTAGGAAAATATATTTCATTATATTTTAGCATATTTGTTAGAGTTGTATGGGGTTAGGAAATTTTCCTATGACTGGGGATTTGTTTCCTTTGTTTGGTAGGTCTCCTATTGTATGGTGGTTTCCTATTGTATTTTGACTACAGTATTTATATTGTTGAAGGATGAATGAAAAGGAGGAACAACTTGCCTATAATCTAGTTGAAGATTATAGGCCAAAATGGTCAGCCTTGAAATTTTGATTGGTGTTATTAGTTTTCTCAAACCATGGGTTGCTCTATTTGAAAATATATTGCGGACTTGGGAATGAGTTCTCCCCGGGCAAATTTTGCCAAGAAGTTGACATGAATTTTCACCTTGAATCCCGTTTAGTAGTATAGCAAGTGGTATCTAAATGGAGGAGAAACAAAAAAACTAAGATCCCATTAATAAAAATATTTGACTATTTCACATTATAGGAAACCTTAAAGCCATTGGAATACACCAACAAATTTACAGAGTTATCTATTCACACCATTGCTAACAGTGAATCAGAAGAAAAACACCCATATTAAGCTGCCATCAGACGTGTTTCCTTCCTACCCTCTCCAAACAATTTATCTACGATGTCACCCACATCTTCCAAACCAACCCCAATGCACAGAGGTATACTGCTATGAAGTCTACCTGAAACATCAACATCTTCACTACATTGATTCAAAACTCGCACATTCGGACCATCTCTGCACTTGCCCATGCACTTGCAACCAACAACCGCACCCTCTACACCGACCCTTCTCTCAAATTCTTCCATCAACACTGGAGCTCCCAACTTCTTGCACTTGCCTCCCATGCAAACCTCAATCTTATTCGCTGATGGCACTACCATTACAGTACTTGCAGTGCTACAGCTAGTACTACCTTTACTGCAACTTCCATTTTCATAATTGAGTACATTGTGACATCCAATTCCCTCAACTAGGTGTTCTTGGATCACTAAAATTGGGGTAATTGATGTTGCTTCTTCTTGAATGGCGAGTTGTGGTTGTACTTTTGTATCACCGTCAGTAGTGATCATCCCACTTCTGAGGCGGCTCATATCAACTACCTCCCCGCACTCGCTGTTGCTCGATTCAAAGGAACTTGAAGATGGAGATGATTCACAAACATTGTTATCAGTTTTGGTTTGGATGGCTTTTAGTTTTGCCTTCTCTTCTTTCTTCTTTTTCTTCATCTCTTGGATCACTAGTCTTGGGCTACTTGATGTTGCTTCTTCTTGGATGCCAAATTTTGGCTCTTCTACTTTTATATCACTGATTGTCCCATTTCTCAGGCTGCTCATATAAACTACCTCCCCGCACTCACTCTCCCTGGACTCATATGATTCACAAACATTGTCAGTTCTCATTTGGGTGCCTTTTAGTCTTGCTTTCTCTTCCTTCTTCTTTTTCTTCATTTCCTTCTCCTCTGCTCTCAATTGTGCTAATTGAGCTAATAGAACATCTGCAGCTTCCTGCAAAGCGAAACCATGGATCATTACTAATAGAATCTCAACTTTCTTACCCAACCAAACAAATTACTTCATCCAAACACAAAATTGTCAAAACTAAACCATTTTTCGTACTTCCCCATCAACTTAAAACCAAAAGTTATAAAGGTTATAAGCAAACACTTCATCCCATCCCATACTCACCAAAGAAGATAGAACCCCCGAAAACAGAACATACCAACACTTCATATTAGATTCTCAAATAAACCCAATTAATTCAACCCTTCATATAAGGTTATAAACAATAAACCACCTTTCATCATATCTATATAATACAATCATATTGGATAAATAGCTAAAATTAACTGAATAGATGCAAAAGAAATAATGGGAAAAACAAACTTACAGAGATCTTCTTCCCCTTAACTTCTGAGATCAACCCATCTTGAGCCTCAACACCAAAACCCATTGAAGAGAACCTCAACAAGTCCTTGGACAACCCTTTAACCATTTTCAATTTCTTCTTTAAAACTGCCTTATCTGAACTCTTCTTCTCCTTCTCCTTCTCCTTCTTCTCCATCTTCTTCCCACTAGACCTGGGTGGCACATAGTAATCCAAAAGGATATCATCGGAATACCCAGACACCGTTCTCGATCGAACTGTTAATCTCCGATCTACACCGGAACTCATGACCCGGAGCCGGCTGGAAAACTCATTTCCGGCAGCAACCCACATCGGAGCAGTGGAGGAGGATGGGAGTTTAGAAGACTGGGTATTGAATCCGGCACAGGAAAAGCACGGACGAGGCCGGAAAACTATGCCGGAAACCTCCATTGCTTGAATTCCCCGCCGGAAAGTTTAAAGAATATGAGAAGCTGAGAAGAGCCTTCACAACGGTTTTATAAATTCAACTTACAAAAGTCACACGTGGCGGATTCTGATTGGGTGCGATTGGTTTGTGTTGACGTGGATGCAGGTGATTGCTTGGCGCGTGGAGAATTGGCTCGGTTTTCAGTTGGACGCACTTCTTGTGCTTTCGACACACTTCAAATTTTAATTTGGACCGTCGATTTCACGTCAAATAGATTGTACGGATCTACCTTCGCCATGTGGAGGCAGGTCATGTGCCATGTAGGATTTTTTTGGATAATATATAATGACGACTAAGCCCTTGAGCTTTTTGAAATAAGATTGTGGGACCTTGAAAGGGAATTTTGAAATAAACCTCCATTGCGTGCGTATACATTATCTTTATATCTTGTCCTCCTTCATACGAAACCTATAAGGACGTAACTTGGATTAAAAAAATAAAGCTTAAAGAATAATAGCAAAAACATTAGCTGATATCATTTGTATCTGTGTGATTATGAGGGTCATAAACATTTCGAGTTCAATTTACTTTTAGAATAATTTGGAATGACAATACAAGAAAAAGTTACTATATGAAGCGAGTAATGATACAGTGCCTGTGGTGTGCTTAGTGGCCACCAAGCACCGTACGATTGTATCGAGATAGGAGTTAACATCTATCTCAATGCAATCGTATGATGCCTGGTGGCCACCAGGCACACCACCAATGCATTTAGAGATTTCCATATGGAGCTATGGAAGTGTTTGTATTTTCCTCTTAGTCTTGATGAATTTTTATTACAAAATCAAATTTTTTTGTGTATTTTAGCATATTTTAGTTATGATTATTTTTCAGTATACAATAATTTTTTTGTTATTAATCTAAGTAGGTGGTTAACTTAAACTAGGCGAAAGAGTCATCAAATGCTTGAATAAAAAGTCTTGATTCATGGCCCATGCTTTTAATTATTATTCTCATGGAGAGGGACTTGCCAAGTAAAGAAGGGATAAGGTTAGAAAAAGACATCAATGGATCCTTAATTGGCTTGCAACAATTAAAGGGTAAAGCATATTCTCGATACAATCAAAGGGTAAAGCATATTCTCGATACAATCCCATCTAAGTGGAAAAATATTTTATACAAGAGTCAATTTTCCAAGAGACAAAGATAATATTCAATCAAAATACTTTTTTAGACAAATGATGGTGAAATTTCGATGATAATTGCTATCTTCATTTTCTTTTGTTGTCCCTACGCTTTCATATCAGCCATTTTTGTTGTTCTTCAATTTAATAATCTACAACAGAAATTCTAAGGTCCCTCGCCGCGTTCCCTCGCTCTCTAGAAGGGCTCAATCTACAAATTTCATACTCATAAGCCCATGCTCATTTGATATAATTGCAATGAGTGTGCGTCTCTCTCTCTTTGGCTCTTGCATGTTTTGCTTCTGCCTAACGTTGCTTCTATGTGCTTTTCTACAGTCACAATCTTTGGTTGTTCTATTTCTAAAAGCTTAACCATGTCTTCTCGTTCTTTCAGCTGCTCACACTGTAGTTGTGTCAAGTCAAATGTTCCAGTGTCTTCTGATTTCCTTATCATCTTTTTTTCGACAAGTATTAAATTGCAATTAATGTTTGAATAAAACCTACCTAATTGTCTACTAAAATTTTCAACGAGTCCTTAACACATCTTCAGTGAAATTGACCTGTCACTAACTAACGAAAAAAGTCAAACAAAAACGGCTCACATTCCTCTCGCATGAATAGTCAGCAAGGCCCTTGAAGAAACATGAGGCCCTTTAAACATAGCAGATTTCAATTTTTTTTTTAAGTAAGTCTAGACAGTCAAGAGCAAGAGCAATTTTTTTTGTGAGTATTAAGATATTTTATATTTTTACTTATTTTTTTAAAAATATAATCACAAATATTAATTATAAAAAGATAAAAATGTAAAAAGCCTTAACCCTGACAAAAAAATAATTAATACCCCCGACTCCCTAGAATTGGGGTTTTTTCTCATATATAAACACTGATCGATATTAAACCTTTAGGCTCGCAATTTTTTTTTTCTTTTTAAAAAATGTGTCAGGTGTCTATGTTTTTTACACTCATCAATTTCGAAGTTTCTCTATAGCTCTTCTAAAATAGTGGTTTAGATATTTAAAGAAATAAGGAGAACATATGTTTAAAGAAATTGGCTTAATGGAAGGAATCCAAACACTCACCCCGTAACACACATCACATTCAGTCTCGGATAAACACTAAAAAAAATCTTAGGTAGTTAAGATCATCTTATATAAATCTTGACATCCCCGCAAAGTCTGAAAAGGAATAAGGAGAACATTCATGCAGGGATAAATAGCTACTCACAATGTTTATATGAGATCGAATACATATTTCAGTTACAATATCCAAGGTTCCATGGATGTTGATAACATACTTATCACTGTCTTTTTTTTTAATCAGCAACTGATGTAGTATATTGTTTTTGTGTTTTATACTTCCTTTTTGTATGGATCACAAAAAACCATGATAAAGACATAATACAAAGAGTAGAGTAGGGACAGAAACCCATATATATATATATATATATCTCGCAAACATTTAGACATGAATGCAAGCTTTGCTTGTTTTCAATGAAGGTGTCAGAATAAGTGATTGATGAGGGGAAAATGAATGAACGGAGCTTGGAAAATTCTAAATGGCGAGGAAATGGGACGGGGTAAGTGTAACCGCTCATTTTCTTTTAGATGCGTGTATGTGCTCTCGAGATGCATAATTGTGCGAATCTCGAGAGAGATGAGTGGTAATACCCACCCCTCTCGCCCCTTTCCTCGACAGCTATAACTACTCATGGAACTTAGTATCCCCCACCCAACCTCTTTAATTCTCCTACCTAACATAACTCCTCCCGGCTCAATTTAACTACTACTACCCATGCTCTTAGCTCGCCCCGTCAAATAAAACAACTTTTAAAATAATTTTAAATATATATTTATTGATATATTTACAGAGATACAAATAGAATCCTAACTATAAAATGAAAACTAATTATAATTTCAATTATTCCTAAATAACTACAATCTCGATTAAATAGGTATTAATAGAATTCTAACTATAAAATGAAAACTAATTATAAATCCGATTATTTCTAAATAACTACAATCTCGATTAAATAAGTATTCCTAATTATATAACTACTATAATTCTTAATACCTTTCCGCAAAATGGGCATATATATCGTAAATGCTCGGCTTGGCAAGAAAATCATTAAAGGTAAGCCTACAACAAAACAACAACAAAAAATGAATAATCGTCGGAAAATAGTCTTTAAGGGCACACAGGATGAATGACCGGCTGAAGTAGTCTCCTACATGATGAACAACCGACGAAAGTAGTCTCTGATGACACGTAGGATGCCAAATGATATTGATGAACCAACTTTTCATCACATTCAGTTCAATAACACCGATGCCAACATTAGAGAACGATATGTATATAAACTGCCTATTTAAATACATTACCTCTACCACCAATAGAAATAAATGAATAAAAGTTTTCCCTTTTTCATCCTCTACAACAGTTACTTATTTGTTACTATATTTCGAAACACTGAAATATTTCTTTGTGTCACTATTAAAAAAGATTTTTTAATTCTATATGGCTTACAATTTTCCCTGACAATCTTATCGTCTCTAGTAAAAAATATCTTTATCACTTGTGAGTTCTCTTTACTAAATATTGATTAACATATTTTTTTTTGTACAAAGTCAATTGACCTATCTTGCTTCTTATTGACAATCTTGGTTATCGCCACAACATAATCATGTATTTTTAAATAAAAAAAAATGATCCAAAAACAAAAAAAAAAGTATATGCAATTTTAAAAAAAGAATGTACTCCTAGAATAACCAAAATCTATGTAATTAATCTCGAAAATATAAAAAATGAGCTTTGATGATGCTGATATTTAAATTTAAAGTAGCTCTGTGGCCGTAATGAGAGATAAATAAAAAGGGAGGCGCCAAAAGCAACAGCGGGTCACTTAACGACCCCTCCTCCTTCTTCTCCACCTCTCTGTACACTGTAATCTCTCCTCTTCTTTTTTTTACTCGCACTCTTGGTATTGGTCTTTAACACCTCTTCATCGCAGAACGAGCTGAGTTTCAGTGTTTAGGTACGTACCATTTTCTCTCCTAATCGTTTTTTGAATTATTGATTCCCAGTAAATATAGGGTTTAGGGTTTTAGGTATAAAGTTTGCTACTTGAAGCACTAAGTCAATACACAACTTTAGTTATATTGCTAAAGATTACAACTTGCAGTGATAAATCAATATTATCTCCATTACCCATTGGTGGGGTTTCTTGGAGTTGTGGTTGTGGAAAAACATTAGTACTGTGGCTATTTTTCCAAGCCGACTGAGCAAGAGAGGAATCCTTTCCTCGTTCGGGATATAATGGAGGAAAACAGAAAAAAAAAAGATTGATAAAGGCACAACCTTTTAACTCAATTTTGTCTTTGAAAATATATGATAAAAAGACGACCTTTTCCCATTTTTAGTGGAATACATGATAAAGACACACAGCCATTTTCCCTTGCTCCTTGGGAGTTTCAGTTTTGTGTCAACAACATCGGGGGCAAGTTTTTGTAGGTCGATGAGCTAAGGTTCTCCCATGTCTACTAGATTAGGAGAGCAATCTATCTGGGAATCATGTAATTTTTACAAAAGAAGCATTGTTTCTTTGCCTGTGCACTAGGTACATTTGATGTTTCAAATATTATTTATATAAGTCAAGGCTTTTAAAAAAAAAAAAATTGCAAAATAGTTGTTGATTTCCTTGGAATGAAGAAATTTAATGTTGTATTTGATTCAAAAGAAAAATAAACATCCTGAGATAACCATGAAAAAGAGGAAGGATGGCGACTAGTAGAGAGGCAAAAGGGGAACTTGTGGATAAAGATGAACATCAACCTCATATTTTGTGTAAAAAAAGTAAAGAAATCATACTCTTAGACATGGAACAAGGGATTTACCCATCGAGAACTAAAGTGTTATGGTTGCCTTCAACCTCAAATGTTCATCTTTTTTCTCTTTCATTCCTCTCCTTTGTCTATTTTTGATATTTTCTCAGGATTCATGTCTTTTGAACCAAACACACCTTAGCATTATATTTTCCATGTTCAAGTTGAGACATATAGGTCTGGCGTCGATGAAACGGGATCATAGTATTCGTCTCAATCAATGTTGGCCAGGTCAAATATACTTTCATTGGGCGTAATGTAGTCATTACCTTAGTCACCAGAGTGTGAAGCACGAACGGGCATGTGAGTGAGAGCACTTAACTTCAAACTTTGTTACTATTTGAAGTATTAGCTATTTGAGATTAACAACATGCATAAGTTTAGATTTCTGAATAATCAAAGTAGAAAATACAATTATGAACATGAAACATTTTTAGTAATATACATAAAAAATATGATACTCATTAAAAAAAATTTGATGAAAAAATAACATCTGAATGATGAGTCAAATTTTGATCAGAAAGCGGAGATTCGAGTCAGTTCCAAATCACCAGAGCGGGGTTCTAGGATTTTGGGAGCGAGGTTTGGTAAATCATAGAGTGGGGATTTGGGAAGAATCCGCCCCAAAACGCCACAGCGAGGTTCGAGAGCCTGAGCGTCACCCCTGACAAAAGATTTATGTGACTAAGGTCATTACATATGAGTGTTTCTTATTGCAGCTTAGCTTGTCACAGTTCAGAGCATACTAGATACCTTGTTACAGTTCAGATCATATTAGAAGAATTTGTACATTCTCTTTTTATTGGTTTATTATGAAAGTTATTTGTTCGTCACTCTGCAAAGCTGCCGTAGCATTTGCAGTGTGCTTTGTATGCAACAGTGTCTCTCCAAAACTCATTTTTTTGAATGCTCCTGTTGTGCTAATCTTCTCCTCTCACAACATCTCAGAAAATATGCTCCTGGATGTCAACTGAATAGTCGCAAGGTATTCATCATACTATAATGGATTTGGCATTAGGATTAGTTCGTGGAAATCTTTGATGGCACTACAATTGCACAGGTCGTTTGCTTCTGGTTGCTTATACAGAAGCTTCTGTGCACCCTCCCGTCTTTTCGTCATGGTAAATGGTTACTAATTCCTTAACTTATCTTTTTTTTGTTCTTATATTTCCTCTTACGGTTTTTCTATGTTTACTTCATCCCATTACTTATCTGTCAACTATTTAACAGTCATTTTTTTAATTACTGGATTTGTTCAGCAGTCACAGTGCAAGGGGGTGCAGAATTATTCCGGTATCTGCCTACCATATTCTCTATATTGCACTGGTTCTAAACATGGAAAACTTGCTCATCTTAACTTTAGGAAAGCAGGAGAGGTTTACAAGATGACTAGAAAGCAATTAAAAGATCTTAGATATATGGTTGAACGGGATTCCTATTTCAACAGCAGCACTTGCAATGAGTACAAGATTGGTGGTGCTGTTATTTTTCCAGCCCAGCCACACGTTTCACTATCTTACGCTAGTCATTACAAGAGTTTTTTCACACCTAGCTGTATGGAGAGTAGACTAAGCTTCAGTACTTCCTGTAAGAAATGTGGCAGTAGGAGATTCTTTTCAGTTAAGGCTACAGTGAGCAAGATTGGAGGTAATACTTCTTTATTTAAGGATTTTGATGTACTCCGAGGAAAGACAAAGTCATTTGCTGTTCGTAGCAGCAACCCTGATGCATGTTCACAAGTTGCAGTCTCTACTCAGCCTGTCAAAAAGACTTCTTCTACAAATAGAAAATCTATCTCAGTCTCCACTCAGCCTGTCAAAAAGACAGTTACACGCAAAAAATCGGTCTCTAGAAACTCACCAAAAGATATTGGAAATGGCAAGAAAGATAACAATTCCAAATCATCAGTTTAAACTGTAACAGAGAATGGTAGCAGGAAGCAAGAACCTAAAGCTAAAGGAAAAATTGGCGCTGCCATGGAAGACAACAAGTCCAAATCATCAGTTTCAGCTGTAACAGAGAATAGTAGCCAAGAACCTAAAACTGAAGTAAAAAAGAAGCAGCAGAAAAACAAAAAGCAAGTTAAACTTCCTGTCTTTACCGCCTCTTCTGGAGATGCTAAGGCTAAACAGGCGTCTCAATTGGAGAAATCTGGTTTGGACAAAGCTGACCAACCTTCCCAGTCTTCAGAAGTAAGGGTTAGTGTCTTTTGTCAAAAACCCATGTTTATTGCTTTTTCTATTTCTAAAAATTTATACATTATGCATAGTTTTAATTCCTTCTTCTCACCTTTCGGATGAGGAAAAGCTCTACAAAAAAGACCTCTACGAAACCAAAAGCTCCAAAACATGCTGTGCTTTTTCAAGTAAATGGAATGCCCCATAAAACATTTAAACCATTATATCCTCCTTCTGGGAAATCAGTTGTTGTGGTGGAATCTATTACAAAGGCAAAGGTCATTCAGGGATACCTTGGAGATATGTTCGAAGTATTGCCTAGTTATGGCCATGTGAGGGACTTGGCTGGTAGATCAGGATCTGTTTAGCCCAACGAGGAGTCGAGGAGTTCAGTGTGGTATGGGAGGTTCCAACAGCTGCCTGGACTCATCTTAAGAGTTTCAAAGTTGCACTGAATGGGTATTACTCATCATCTCCCCTCTTCCCTGTTTGTTATGTGTTGCATAGTAGCACTTTGCTGTAGATCAAGAATTTACTGTTATTGTTTTATGAATGATGTTGCTTTCTATTCTCTTCACAAGTTAACATTATTGAATTTCTGCTTCTTTCGTCTTTTGTGATTTTCTGTCACAAATGCCCTCTGATGCTGTATGTTTCATCATCCCCTTTTACTCCAGAGCCAAAAATCTGATCCTTGCATCTGATCCCGATCGCGAGGGGGAGGCGATTGCTTGGCACATAATGGAGATGTTGCAACAGCAGGAAGCCCTGCATAAAGATATTACTGTAGCAAGGGTTGTATTTCATGAAATAACTGAGTCATCCATCAAAAGTGCTCTACAAACTCCTAGAGATATTGATGCTAACTTGGTTCATGCATATTTTGCTCGGCGCGCTCTTGATTAGTTCATTGGGTTCAGCATTTCCCCACTTTTGTGGAGGAAGTTACCTGCTTGCCAATCGGCTGGACGAGTCCAATCAGCAGCTTTGGCTCTCATATGTGATAGAGAAATGGAAATAGATGAATTCAAGCCACAGGAGTATTGGTCTGTTAAAGTAGACTTCAAGAAAAATGATTTGGATGAGCTCTTTTCTCTTCCATCTCACCTAACCTATTGTGGTTCAAAAAAGTTGGATCTGCTCTCAATCAGCTCAGATGGGGAAGCAAGGAATATTGAGAAGAAGATCACTTCATCATGTTTTGAAGTTGTAGGTTCAAAACGAAGCAAAGCACGGAAGAATCCTCCTGCACCATATATAACATCAACTCTTCAGCAGGATGCTGCAAACAAATTACATTTTTCAGTGTCTTATACGATGAAGGTTTGATATGTTTTGTATTTTTGGATCTTTATTGTTTCTTTCTCTCTAGTTTGCCTTTTATAATGTTCCCCCTCTCTCATGTGACCTATTTGCTGATAGTGCTCAGTTGCTGTTACTTTATTCCATTTGTAATTTTAAGTATTAGAGTATGGAATTCAAGGGACTAAAACCATTTTTTTTCAAGCACCAACTTACACATGAAGTGTGCTTTTCGTTGGTTTTCAGGACATGTTAGGGGCCATATGTAGGGGGCTGTGCGACCATTCAAAATGTTCCATTTTGAAGATTAGTATACCAAACACGCTATAATACAACACATGGGTGTTCAAGGAAATGTCACGTTTTGATGCATATCTAGAGAAATGTTTGAGTCGAACTGAAACTTGAACAAAATCTTCTTGGCAATAATCCACATGTTCCCAAAAAAATTCAGCTCAAACAGAGCTACGGAAAACATAGTTCATTTACAATAAGGTGATAGGACTGTAGTTTTACATGTCGCTCGTTTGGGTATCATTATTGGCAGTCTAGTAGTTGGAGAGGATAGTGACAAGTATGGGGTGTAGAATAGGTTTCTAAGTTTATCAATAAATTGCGTATTATTTATTTATTTTTGCAGCTCAAACGAAGCATACTTTATATTCTAGTATTTCGTTTTTTTCTACTTCGCTAAACCATTTGGTTGCATTACCAATTTCTGAATCAACAACTTTATATGACTGTAGAAACCGAGCAGTTCCCATTTCATTGACTCTCTCATGGTACTTTGTATCTTTGTCAAACAGCTGGCTCAGAAGTTATATGAGGGAGTTAAGCTATCAGATGAGGAAGCCACAGGGTTGATTATGTATATGCGTACAGATGGTCTGCACGTAGGTATCCGTCTTATTGCAACACGATTAATTATATTATGTTAATTTCACTTTTATTAAAAATCACAGACATGCTTTTGTTATTGTTGTTAATATCTATGCATATTAGTGTTTTCTTAGATCCAGACTTGATGTCTTTTTAAGCATTAGGCAAGACTACTTTCTATCAAGTTCTACTTGTGGCAATAGTTATCTGCTAAATTTTATACTGTCATATGTTCTTGCAAAATTTTTATGTTATTGTGATCTTTACTAGTGATCCAGTTAAGGAGTGGAAAATCCACTATTTTCTCATAAGCGCTTGTAAACTTGTAAATTTAGTCGACTAGGTTATATATTAGATATCTTTTGCTTTAAGAAACCTGAGAGCCTTTGATGAGGTAACCCTAGAGGAGTATAAGTTGTCCACGGTGGTTATGAAAATTCTTTAGAATTGTGCATCGTTAAAGGGGAATTTAGAGTTGTATTACTTGTTGATTATGAAGGCCCCTTAGCACAATAACCTCTTTTGCTGTGGCTAGAAGGTAGGGCTGTGTAAAAACCCGCTTAAACCGACAGAACCTGATTCTGTTCTGCTTTTAAAAGCTTAAAACTGGATAGTCTGCTTTCTGTTTGTGAAACTTATAGTCTGCTTTCTGTTTCTGAAACTTATAAACCGAACAGGATTAGATGGCAGCACTACATAGATAGAAGCGGGTCCACAAGCTCTTGTGGGTTGTAGGAACAATTGTTGATAAATGCAATTGGGTTGGCTAGCCAGGTAATGGTTCTGTGATGAAGTTGAGTTAAGACTCCAAAAATTTGAGAAGTTGATTTAAGACCTCCCTTTCCTTCACCTTCAAGTTGAGAATGGTTCAATTGTGGATGATGAATATCATGAATGCTGGTAATGGTTCTTTGTTAAAGACGGTTGATTGGTGTCTGTATATGCTTTTTTTTTTTTTTGGGGGGGGGGGGAAAGCAAACAGGGTTGTAAGGAACCCTTAACCTTTATATTATTAATAAGAAATCAAGTACAACACCTCTTATAAAGAGAGACACCACTACAAGGTTTTACATATCCCATGATCTCTAACATTGGTATGTTAATTACCACCTTTTTTGTTTTGGATTACGCTCCATGTATTTTTTTGTTACCTTTCCTACGTCTATTGGATCGACGAGGGCTTGGTACATAATATGCTTCAGCTTCAGCTATTAGAGCCTTGAGATGCTCGTATTCTTTGCGAACCAACCATCCCAGTTCCAATATCATATAATTCCTCAGGTTATCATCACTACATACAATCATTGCTTTAAAATTGTTGAAGTGGTTTTCGTCATGATCTCCATTTTTGTCCCGAATAGAATTTCTCATGGTGGAAAATAAAGCTTCTTTTTCTTGTTTGTTTGTTAGAATCCCTTCCGTTCTCAAGTTGAGTTAGCTCAAGCAATACCTTTTTGGAGAACACCAATTTAGCTGGACTGAGATGATGGTATGTTATATATGAAACCCACATATTGTATTTAACCTAAGAGTGTTATTTATTTATTTGTTTTTTCAGGTTTCTGATGCAGCCACAAATGATATACGCTCCTTAGTCACTGAAAGGTGATTTTCAGATCAATGTTATTTTTCACTGGTTCTTGTACATAATTTGTTTGCGTGTACTCTTGTTTACCTTTCCCTGTACGTGCTGGATTCCACTACTACTGTTTATGTTTGGTGCAAACCTCTTGATGTGCCACTATTTTGAAACTGTTTAATGTACTTGTATCCTATATTCCTATCTTTCTACTAGCTTGGTTGTTCCACCATGCCAATACTCTTGAAATAATTTGGGTTCACATAATATATCATTTGTTTTCATTCACAAAGTAATATAGAATTCAGTAGATATGCAATCAAATGAGTACAGATACTCCAAATGAGTACAGACACTCCAAATAATTTGGTTGTTTTCATTCACTTAAATCAAATGAGTACAGATACTCCAAGTTCTTGTTGAAAATTTGAAATATCTTAAGCAGGGATATTTTGACATTTATATGTTCGATAAATATGTTTTCATTGGCACTTAAGGACCCAGCCACATACTATGATAGGATAGTTTTGGGTTTATTTATTTTTTATTATTATTATTATTATTATTATTATTATTATTATTATTAGTATTAGTATTATTATTATTACTACTATTAATATTATTTATAATTTATACCCTTATGTTGCACACTTGGGTCTTAAATTTAAAAGTGAAGCATAGCGCAAAGGTTGCTTAAGTTATTCAGGCAACAGTCATGCATAAACTATACTGGATTTATTTTGAGAGGTTGAAGAAATCTTCAAAATGTTTTGTTAGTAAAATCAAACTGTTTGCCAGAGATGGTTATTTTTGATTAATTTATTGGAGACTCAATATGTAGTTACTTTTTTGTTGTATGTTTGCTGTAGAATCTATTAAAGAATGTCAATTTACCTCCAAACTGTATGTCAAAAAATTTGAATACATTCATGCAATTGATTGGTTGTGGATCTGATCATATGACTCAAGGATTATCCCTTTTTCTATGTGGAGAAAAGGAATTGCTACAACAAAGTAAGAGACAGTTTCACGAAAATAAAAAAATTGATACAAGATAAGTCATCAGAGAGCTGATAAACCCCAATCGTCAGCATTGGCATTGAAGAGGATGACTGGGAACTGAAAGCCCACTGTCATATATTGGGAAACCTAGTCCGCACTTGTCTGCTGCTTATTATCGAAGACCATGGTGCCCATCAATCTCATATCATTCATGCTTTCCATGATTTTCATATCCACCAAGCCTCCACTTGATGATATTCATAAGACCAGCCTTTTGGGACCTCAAGATTTAAGATGCAGCCATTGTTTCACACCAAAATCAGGGAGATCCTATCAACTTGTTATGAGTTAAGATTTTAAGGCTCACGAGCTTGGTCTTACTTCACCCTTGAGAAAAAAATAATCATCTCCAAGCATAGCTCAAATATAGCTCACTCCATTTTGGGTGGGGCATGCTCTTCTGTCTGGTTCATGGTTTCTCCCTAACTATATTTTTCATCTGGGAGAGTTAAGAAAATACAAATCGTCTTATCAACTGACAAATGTATAATCCCTAAGATATCCAGGTGCATTATGTTCGTAGCCCCTTCTCATCAGCCAACTCCCGATGTAAAAGAATATATATGTAAACAACTTAGCAACTGGTGGAAAGCTATGAGGGGGAAGTGGTATACTTTTACAGTTTTACTTATTGGTGCTGTGTTGAATATTTTCTTTAGCAATGTAGTTGTAACTACAAAGAGTTCATATTTTCATCCTATCATCATGACCATATCCTATTATTATACAGGTATGGGCATGGTTTTGCATCAAAGTCCTCTCGCAAGTACTATAAGAAAGTCAAGAATGCTCAAGAAGCACATGAAGCTATTCGGCCGACCAACATACGGAGGTTACCATGTAATGAAAATTAGTGAAGATTGCTTTCTCACATTTTAATTAGTTATTCTCCATCTTGGTATTACTTTGTCTTGGATATTTTCATTGTACTACATACATGTCATGAATTAATCTTTAAAGTGTTTTATCTCTGTCTTGTCTATCAGCCATGCTAATTGGAGTACTTGATGAAGGCTCCTTAAAATTGTACACTCTTATATGGTCTCGAACACTGGCATGCCAAGTGGAACCCTCTGTGATTGACCAGGTATGTTTATTTTTTGGTTTGTTTATCGTTTTATCAAGTTCACAAAATTTGTCATTTGGGTCTTAGTCGTGTTGTGGGTCAACTGCATTATCCCCAACACTACATGGTTCATATTTCGTGTCAAAATCCCCCAAAACGAACTCAGCCCTTTATTGGTGGCTTACTCTATACAACCTGATTGGCATGACTAACAAATCAATAAGTCAATGAATAACTCTACTTTGCTGATGTCATCATGTGATAACACGCATTGTGCCTGTAATATGTTGTGTCTCACGATTTAAATGAGACCGTTACCTTTCATCTTTTTCAGTTAATGATGAACCTGAGTACAATTAGCCAAGCTTTCCTTCTACCTGCCCATGCTTCAAATGTATACATCACGAATAACACCTGTTTAGTTTGCTATTCAAGTGGGTTGACACGATTGTGACAGGAGCACGAGACCAAGCGTATGAGCCTCCAAAACCTGCCAATTTTTTAATGTTTCATGTCATTTTAATGGGTGTCATAAATAGCCACTCCTAATTAATCTTTCAGTGGTTCACACAGATATTTTGTCATATCATGTGCACAATAAAAGCTTTAATTGGTCTATCATCTAAGCTAATTGATATCATCTAAGCTAGCTGATACTTGGTGTAATAGGTAGAGATCAGTGCTGTCGTTTATGCACAATAATGATGCATGAAGTTGCCAGGTCTGGCAATGCTTGTGACAAATGTCACTGCATAAGTTTTGATTATGACTATTCTTGTACACTACATGAGTAACAAAGGAAACTTATTGTTGCTCAATAGCCTATGAGGCATCAGAGCATCAATGCCAGTTTCAGGCTTTTGTTTCACATCCTTCATGTCTAGCATCAGAGGAATATTGCAGGGCTTCCAATGTCCTCAGGCCTATAAGCCAAGATTATACGAATTATCGGAACAGGTCGGCACTACACTTTCAGATATAATCACATATCTGCAATAGGAAGTTTTAAAACATTTAAGAAAGAAATTGAGTTTATCATCAAGCCTAAATCCGAGACAAATAAAATTGGGAAAGCACCACTTGTGTCATGCACTGTAATACTGTCCCTACCTGTTAAATTTCTGTAGGATAGTAACACTTATGATAGATGAGTTACCATCTGACTAAGTTACATGGTTTTATGTCCATTTTCTGTATTTCAGTTGTTCTACGCCCTTACTTTTTATTTTTATTTTAATTAATTTTAATTTTAATTTTAATTTTAATTTTTAAAATTGTTTTTTTCTCTTGACTGAAATAGATACTCGTTGATATTGGAGATGCTGAAAAGTCGTTGATATTGCGATCTACGTGTTCAACAGTTCAATTTCTTGGATATCAAATAGTCTACAAGGTATTCACTTTTTGGTCTCAGTTCCCAACCTTTAAAAAATCTGTTTCATTAAGAATCATAATTGTTTATTGATATCCTTTTAGAAACTATGTTACACAAGAAAAAAAGAGTCATAATTCCATCCTTTTGGAATTCTTGAAGTTTTCTTGTAATATGAATTTCACAGTGACATGTATTCTTTGATAAACATCAATTATATGTATCATTGAACTTTACCCAACTTCATATTCGTAATTTGTGTAGGATTCGGAAGTTGCAGCTATAGGGTATGGTGAGAAGGAAGGAAATGCTAATGATGAGATCTTTGAGGTACTCAGTACATTGAAGGTAAGGATCAGTCCCTTGTAGCATTATATACATCATTATTGTTTGGATGGTTGCACATTCTGTGTAAGTTTTATGATTAGGTATCCCACACTCTGTTCAAAATCTTATGTTCATGACTCCCTATATCTTCATTTGGAGTTAAACTAGGAATAAACTTTATACAAGGGATGTGTTATCTATAAGTGGATTCAAGTTGACTTCAATTGCGTGTTTTGGGAAGATGGGTTGGAGTCTAGAGATCACATTTTCATTTGGTCTCCTTTTGCTCAAGAAGTATGGAGTCATTTTTTCAATCTCTTTGGGGTGTCTTAGGTTATTCATGGTTTGGGCATTGAAGTTTTTAAGTCTTGGAAGTGTAGGGTCTTTTTTTGAAAGAAAATACAATGTAATTTGGAAGTTTACATCCAATGCTATTTATTGGGTGATATGAAGTGCAAACAATGAGAAGAATTTTAAAGGAAAGGAGGCCTTTGGTTGATGCAGCTTGTTAGGAATTTGAGTGGCCATAGCGGTGCAAGATGTTTTCCTTTTTTGGAAAATGAAGTGTCCTTGTTATTTGTGCATTAACAAAAGGGAAACTAGCGATACCCCACTATAATAAATAAAATTAGCGATGACCCCCCTCCAGATATCCATAATTACCGTCATCCCTCAGAACTCACAATCAATGTTTGTTAACTGTTTGAGAACTTCCTTAAGTGACAAAACCACCCATTGAAGTCAAAGGTCCAGATTAAAACAAAAATGGACCAATGTTAAACACAAAACAAACCTCGAGATACAAAACGGTATCTCAAAGCAAATCTGTAAACTGATCCCCTAACCCCACCCTCACCCCTTCATCCGAATCAGAACTACCCCACCCTCCATTCTCTCTGAATCTGTCACCACCATCCCACCTTCCACTATCTCTATTATCCATTTAAAGGATACTAAAATCATAAGAGACAACTCTCAACAGCACCACACATCATCTAAAAAAACTCTTTCAAAATCTGTGAATTCCAGCCACAAACCCTTGTAGCTTTTGAAATATTTATCAAGGAAAAGAATTGGAAAAAACAAAAATGTTCAAGAAAAATGGTTTATGTCTCTCTACGTGTTAGGCTAGATTGGTTGAGCTGACCTAATGCAAAAAACACTTTTTCCATACTCATGTGGACTAGTTGGGATATGAGCCTGACAGGACGAGAATGGGTATTCAGCTCAGCATTTCGGATGATTGGGTATGCCTTTTCTTTTTTGATTAATACAAATTTATTAAAAAAACACAACATTCAAGCCAAAGGTCCCCAATGATATATTGAATGATCAAGAGATTCTTCAGATTAGCAACATCAAGAAGGAACCAAAACACCAGAAACTAAAATAGATGGTACACATACCAAATAAACTCCAAAACATCTATTGTGAAATTCCACTCTAATACCACTGATATTGTCCCCACTTAAACCGACAACGTGTGAAATTTTAAGCTTGAACCAAATTAATAATATTTTGGTCCTGGTGTGTTTCAAATGCCTGGCGTGTGGTAACATTATCTGTGGTCTCTGCTTCTTAAAAGGTTTCGTATTTGAACAATGTAAGTCCATCCATATGTAGGAATCTTCACTTGGACAAGTTCCCAACGATGTAGGAATATCCTGGCGCAACCTTCACATCATTTTGGGCAGGAGGGTTTATTGGTTTTTTGTGTGCTCATCCTATGTCACTTTCGATGGAATTTGGTTCGCAGATTTCATTCTGTCATGGACACTCATTATAAGGGTTTGAAAGCCCCTTTTTATTGTAATCTGGTAGAGTGGGCCTTGTTGGATTGTAATTAGGCTTCAGATTCTTTATGTCCTTAAATTATCCATTTTGCTTTACGTGATATAGTTTGTACCCATTTTTGTGGGATGATTAAGGCTGCTTAATTGGTGAAGGGTGACTGCTTTATCTAATTTAGCTGTTCTCTTATTTTTCTAGCTAGGGGATCTGTTGCAGATTGGTAAAGTGGAACTCAGGCAGCACTCTACTCAACCTTTGTCACGCTACTCAGAGGCATCATTGGTGAGTTGCATTTTCCATGTTTTTGTATATATTGTTGTGAGGTGGGTTGCTGTTTTCTTTTGATTCGGAAGTGATGTTAAGAATAGGCTAATCTTAGATGCTGGTTTGTCCTGCATTTCTGACATTTGGCCTTGTTTTTACAGGTAAAAAACTGGAAGAACTTGGGATTGGATGGCCATCTACATATGCATCAACAATAAAATTATTAAAGGTATATTGGGAATTTGACATCAGTTTTAAATTCGTTTCCCTTTGTACTTCACTGGTTTGTTTGATTAATCTACTTTCTGATAATGCTCGCAGATAGAAGAATATAACTATCCCTTGATAGATGTATATAAACTATCATTTTGTTGAAATTATATAAACTATCTATCAAAACTTGAAGCACCCAAGTAGTATGTTTCCTATACATCCTGCTCAAGACCTAGCTTTTGGATCTTGATGACTAGGTCTGTGAATGGATTCTTTTTGGATTGGGTCCATATGGACACTAGTACAATATGCGCCGAATTGTCAGTGTCCTTATACTTTCAATTTATTTATTTATTATCTGTTTTTTACATTACTCCTTCTAATAAGTAATATAATAATTTCATTATTTCGTACTGTTATCAATTGATTCAGAGTCAGAAAATGTTGTATATAAGAATATCACATTTGTTAATATAGTTCCTAGCAAGACATCTGACTTTAATGAATATGTCAATAGTGTATATTAGAAGAGTATCTAACATAGTTTTTTGGTGACGTCATCTAACATAGTTTTCTGGTGATATCAGGACAGAAACTACGTGACAACAAAACGTCGAGTACTCTATCCAGAGTTTCAAGGTCGAATGGTACATTGTGACCATTTTTTTTATTCATATTACATTATTTGCCCAAAGAAAACTAAAGTCGAATTCTCGGGGATCAAATTCGATAAAAAAATGTAACTAACCCAATGACATTATTTGCCCAAACGAAACAATTTACTATTTGTTTTATTACAATAGAATAAAATAATCACAAAAATTATAAATCAACTCTTGACGTCCAATTCCTTAGCAACATCTGCTTTCACGAAACGAACTCCTCAAGTCTCGCCTGAACATGCTAGACCTGAAACAAAGCTAGTCGGCTACATTCCCAAGGGAATGTACCCAAGAAGCTAAAGCCCACTTGGGTCAGCAATTAAGCTGATGTGAAATTCTTCGTTCCCAAATCAATAAACACCACAAAACAGCAAAGCCAAAACATGTAGTTCATCCTCGAGGCAAATGCATATAGCTACTAAAAACTTCTAGCAAATTTCAGTAACTATTCACCTTACCTATATTTACTCTGTGGAAATTGACCATGACAAGTCGGACCTGCAGAAAAGTTAGTGGATTTGCCATCCTACACGAAATGGTTAGAAAATAAAAAAAACGATCTTCCAATTAATCAAACTTTATCAACACATTATTTTTCTTAAACCATTTATTCATTTATAATAAATCAACCTCTTAGATGATACCACATTCGCACCACCTCCGTGCCGAATATACATGCCCGTATGCCTCGCTCATATAAAGGAGAATTTTTCTGCCATTCATGTCTAAGTGGAGACACATCACGTACATACATGAACTTAACGGATGCTCCTAACTATATGAGTAACAAAAACCACTCTTGGGCTATCAATGCGCATAAGTCACGTCACGTCACATTTTTTACAATAAATATCAAGCCTATTTTAGGCATTCCAAAAATCACCCCCCTTTCCGCAAGACTCAACCCGAAGGTTACTTAGTTTCTCTATAGGAGAGGGGAAAACATAACAATAAGAGATGTGGTATTTCTAAGGAGTACGATTTTCAAATAATAAATTCAAGGTTTTCCCCATATCACATATTATGATATCTCAACTTTCTTACACATTATCAATTAGAAACAAGTACCCTCCATATAGTAAAATATATTTATCTTTTCAGATGTAGGTAACAGGATATAGATTCTTGTAGTGTACATAAATCACGACCAAAATTCCAGATTAAAGTAGCAAACTTTGTCATAGTGAAATCAGTACAATCATCTCACGAGTGCAAAAATGTTAGAAATATAACTCACTTCAGATTCTCAAACAGTGACCAATGTAATAAATATAACAACCAAAACGATGACAATGACCCAATCTTCATTACTATACAAAATGATGATAGTGACCCAATCTTCATTATTATCACAAAAATGATGGCAATGACCTAATCTTCATTATTATAAAAATGATAATAGCCAAAAAATTGTTAATAGGGATGATGATAGCAATCAAAATGTGACAGTGACCTAATATTCATGCATGGTTAATGGAGATGTGTCAAACATCAATCATTATCACTCCCATCCATTTTGTATATAAAAATAACATTATAGCAATTATTTGTCCATAGCATACCATGCGCCCCTTGATTATGGTCATGCTATGTACTATGTGCCATGACATACCATTGATGACTTGACAATGTTACTATGAAATGTGTGTTCTCACATTTAATGGTTTCACACAAATCTAACATCACACCCCCTTTTATTATTTTCGTATGTCTAGCCCCCCTTCAATCAAGATCTCCTATGTGCTTTGTTCATCTAAGTGATGCCATGCTATTCCTTACATGGGTAACAACCCACTCTCTGACACTTGCATTGACACCGTGACATCCCCACTTATCTTTTAGCCTACTAAGTACAATCACACCAAAAAGACCTTTTGACATTTGTTTTTAACTACCAACTCTATCTACCCAACATAGTTTATTAGATAAAAATTTACAAAAGCACGGTTTACAATGTACGATTATTAGATTTTAAAAAGAATTGGTTTATAAAGTAACCTAAAGGATAACTGTTATTATATGCAAACTCCATGAGAGGTAAATAATCCTCCCAACTTCCACCAAAATCGAACACACATGCCCGAAACATATCCTCCAGAACTTGATTCACCTGCTCCGTCTGACCATCAGTCTGAGGATGATAAAAATACTCAAATCTAGCCTCGGCCCCATAGCTCGCTGAAATCTCTCCCAGAACTCAAATGCAAACAAGGGATCCCTGTCTGACACAATGGACACTGGTACCCTGTGAAGCTTAACTACCTCACAGATGTATCGTTGGCCAACTGATCAGTAATACGATGCACACCAACTGGAATGAAATGCGCAATCTTAGTCAAATGGTCAACTATGACCCAAATTGGCTCATTACCTCGCCGAGTCCTCAATAATCCATCTACAAAGTCTATGGAAATATTCTCCCATTTCCAGATAGGAATGTCCAAGGGCTGCAACAACCCTGATGGTTGCTGATGCCCGGCCTTCACTTGTTGACAAGTGAAGCACCGTGACACATAATCTCCCACATTCTTCTTCATACCAGCCCACCAGAAAGTTCGCTTCAGATCATAATACATTTAGTGCTTTTCGGGTGAATGGTAAAACGTGACTTATGAGCCTCATCCATAATTTATTTCTTCAACCCATCAATCTCGGGCACACAAAGTCTCTCGTGAAATCTCAAACCACCATCGGACCCCCCAACTGACCAATCTGAGGGACAATCATCTAAATTATCAAGCACCAAAACCTCCAATTTACTCAAAAAACGAGAATCCTTATGTTGTTCCTCTAGAACCTTGCTAATTAAAGAAGGTCGAATAGATAAACTACGAACATAAGTCGTGTTAATCCCCATGACAAACAGAACACCGTAAGAAGAAATAGCCTCAAGAGACTTCCACTCCTCCACCATGAGTGAAGCCATAACAACGTGTTGCCTATTAAGCGCATCGGCTACCACATTTCCCTTACCTGGGTGGTAAAGGATTTCAAAATCATAACTTTTAATGAACTCTACCCACTTTTGTTGTCTCATATTCAGCTCCTTCTGCGAAAACAAATACTTGAGACTCTTGTGATCCGTGAACAATTCAAAATGTTCCCCATAAAGGTAGTGTCACCACATTTAAACGCAAATACCACTGTCGCTAATTCCAGATCATGGGTAGTGGCCTTTTATGAGGCTTTAACTGTTGTGAGGCATACGACACAACCTTTTGGTTCTGCATCACCACACAATCTAAACCAGTGCCACTAAAATTGTAACGACCGGTAAATTTTAGTGTTTTCCTAATAAATTTTTTTCTAATTACGATTATTTTTGTATTAAAAAAAGAGGGGTGTCTATGTCATTTTGTGCAAACCCTAATCTTGTAGGGTTTTAACTTTGGATTGGTTAAATAGGGCTTTAATTCTTTCCAGCCGCATAGAAATTTGTAAAAGAGTAAAAATAAAGGAAGACAGAAAAATGAACTAAGGAGGAGGGGAAGAAAAAGATCAAGGAGAAGACGTGAGTCTTCTTCCATTACCTTTATGAGTTCTTGTGATTTTATTCTTTCTCTTTACATAATCATTTATCCTTTTTAAGTTACTTTATAAACACATTCTTTTAAAATTTAATAATCGTACATTGTAAACTATGCTTTGTAAATGTTTATCTGACAAACTATGTTGGGTAGATAGAGTTGGCACTTAAAAAGCAAATGTCAAAAGGTCTTTTTGGTGTGATTGTACTTAGTAGGCTAAAAGATAAGTGGGGATGTTAAGGTGTCAATGCAAGTGTCAGAGAGGTCACCCATGTAAGGAATAACAAGGCATCACTTAGATGAATAAAACACATGAGATTTTTTTGATTTAAGGGGGGACTAGACATACGAAATAATAAAAAAGGGGTGTGATGTCAGATTTGTGTGAAACCACTAAATAAGAGAACACACAATTCATAGTACATTGTCAAGTTATCAATGGTATGCCATGGCACATAGTGCATAGCAAGACCATAATTAAGGGGCGCATAGTATGCCATGGACAAATAATTGCTATAATGTTATTTATATACAAAATGGATGGGAGTGATAATGATTGATGTTTGACACATCTTCATTAACCATGCATGAATATTAGGTCATTGTCACATTTTGATTGCTTTCATCATTCCTATTAACAACTTTTTGGCTGTTATCATTTTTATAATAATGAAGATTAGGTCACTGCCATCATTTTTGTGATAATAATGAAGATTGGGTCACTGTCATCATTTTTGATAGTAATGAAGATTGAGTCACTATCATCGTTTTGGTTGTTATATTTATTACATTGGTCACTGTTTGAGAATATGAAGTGAGTTATATTTATTACATTTTTGCACTCGTTTGATGATTGTACTGATTTCACTATGACAAAGTTTGCTACTTTAATATGGAATTTTGGTTGTGATTTATGTACATTACAAGAATCTATATCATGTTACCTACATCTCTAAGATAAATATATTTTACTATATGGAGGGTACTTGTTTCTGATTGATAATGTGTAAGAAAGCTGAGATATCATAATATGTGATATGGGAAAACTTTAAATTTATTATTTGAAAATCGTACCCCTTAGAAATACCACATTTCTTATTGTTATGTTTTCCCTCTCCTATGGAGAAACTAAGTAACCTTCGGGTTGAGTCTTGCGGAGTAGGACACCCATTTCTTAGAAAGAAATTAGGTAATCTTTAGATTGAGTCTTGCGGAAATGGAGTGATTTTTGGAATGCTTAAAATAGGCTTGATATGTAAAATGTGACGTGATTTATGCACATTGATAGCCCAAGAGTGAATTTTTGTTACTCATATAGTTAGGAGCATCCGTTAAGTTCATGTCTGTACGTGACGTGTCCCCACTTAGACATGAATGACAGAGAAGTTTTTCTTTTATATGAGAGAGACATACGAGCATGTATGTTCGACACGAAGGTGGTGCGAATGTGGTATCGTCTAAGAGGTCGGTTTATTATAAATGAATAACTGGTTTAAGAAAAATAATTTGTGTTGATAAAGTCTGATTAATTGGAAAAATATTCTTTTTATTATTTTAACCATTTCATGCAGGATGACAAGTCCACTAACTTTTCTGCAGGTCCGACATGCCATGGTCAATTTCCACAAAGTAAGTACAGTTAAGATGAATATTACTGAAATTTGCTAGAAGTTTTTAGTAGCTATATGCATTTGACTACATGTTTTGGCTTGGCTGTTTTTTGGTGTTTTATTGATTTGGGAACGAAGAATTTCACACCAGCTTAATTGCTGACCCAAGTGGGCTTTGGCTTTTTGGGTACATTTATTTGGGAATGTAGTCAACTAGCTTTATTTCAGGTTTAGTAGGTTCAAGCGAGATTTGAGGAGTTCGTTTCATGAAAGCGGATGTTGCTGAGGAGTTGAACATCGAGAGTTGATTTATAATTTTTGGTGATTATTTATTCTTTTGTAATAGAACAAATAGTAAATTGTTTCGTTTGGGCAGAATGTGTCTTTGGGTTAGTTACATTTTTGATCGAATTTGATCCATGAGAATTCGACTTTAGTAGTTTTCTTTCTTTTTATGGTAAATTGTGCAATTGATCGCTTCTCGTAGATGCCAATTGTTACTATGCGTGGATTGATTTCATGCCCTGAGTTTTGGGAAAATTGATTATCCTTCGTGGATATTAGGATTTCGATCTTTCGAAAATTGGGGTGTGACATTAGTGGGGGTCAGTTATCCATGCAATACACTGATGTGATGTATTATGAAAAAAATATATAATTTTCAACTAATGATATGAAATACTAATTGGGGGGGGGGGGAGATGAAAGCAAAAGATAGTATGTGTGGTTTTTTTTTTTTCTCTTCGTTTTTGTACTAGTTTCTTGCTTTATTTCCTCTCAACCAATCTAGTATCTTTTGTTGATTGTGGTACCGTAGGAGTTACATATTTTATCTATTTTTCTTGTTCCCCATCCCCCTTTTTATTTCATATCCTTGTAAATTTTTTTTTTCTGAATTTGTTGGAGTCGCTTAACTTTCTTGTGAAATTCAGGTGTCAGCTTTTCTTTCCCACCATTTCTCTGAGGTGTCTGACTATAGCTTTACTGCTGACATGGAAACAGAGGTATCTATCTTGATTTATTTGTAATAACATTATCTTGATTGATTTGTAATAACAGCGTCTTGATTAATATTTCGACCATTTTTTGGTTAATCTACGACATTTCATATCTTTGGATAATTGACTTTTAGGTTCATGGTGTTTTGTATGCGCATTCTTCTCTCATTTTGGAAGAATGACATATGGTTTTCTTTGGCTTACCTGAATTGTAATCGTCTTTTTGGGTTTATAGTTGCTGTCACATGGTTTCTATATAGAAGGGACACAGTAACTTGATTCATTTAGCACCATAAAAGTGCCCCTCCTGACACTAGGAGTTTTATTTATTTATTTATTTTTAAACCACAAAATTGAAGAAAAGAGATGGTTATGAATACAGTATGACATCTTAAAATGAATGAATGGAGGTGTTGGATTCCTCTAACAATATGAGATGTCTAAGAGCTCCAATGATTAGTTTTCTTCTTAGCTTCAGAAGAGGAAATGACAGTTCCTCGGCGAGGCGCTGCAGTGGCAGAGCCTTTTTCTAAAGGGTGAAGATTTTTGCGTGGTAGCCTCTACGTTAACTAGTGTTGGCCCTGAGGCGCTCTAATGCTGAGGCGAAGTGTTTTAGATAAAAAAAAATGAGCCCTTAGAGCCTTGGAGGAGTTGTGGCAAAGCCTGACAACATAGCATAAAATTGTATGAAAAAACTGAAATAAAGATTACAGAGTGGGACCCTGAAAGGCCTAACCAATCTTCTTTCCTCAATACTAGGAAAGTATCTCTTGAAGCACTTATCCCTCTCCTTTGAAATCTCAAGATCTTTGTGTGGCAAAACACGATTAGGAGCCCCTTCAAGCCGTTATCTGCTATAATACCTATATACAAGCAATGTCAATTACAAATTAATATATAAACATAAGTGCATAACCCATAAGTTCTAGTCTTCTAGTCAAGACTAAGTAGAATAAAAAGTTAAAAACAATGTAAGTATTTACCATGGATTCAAGGAATGTGCTAAGCAATGCAGTGGTGTGTTGCTTTTATCCCATCGATCTACCAGTATATGATGCACCACTGAAAAATTCCTTCATAGCGGTAAATAACTCGCTTCACTTTTTCAATCATAACATCCCACATCTCATACACCAAGTGAAGACAAGACTCATCTGTATCATCCCTCCACAACATTGAATAAATAGGCTCTATGAAACGAAGTACATAGTCCACTTTGTCCCATCACAAGTCATCCAATAGTTTTCCTTTCGCAAGCCATGATTTCTCAACATCATCTGATCTCCAATCACCGTACTTTGGAGGCTACTGTTAATGTCTTTCAACCTCTTGAGCATAATTATGCTTGAAGCAAAGTGTCTCTGCTATGGAAAACAACTTCAAGTTCGAGTGCTCATTAAACATATGCAACCTCGTGGAATAGTTCATGATCAACACCCTATCCCCAACAACATTAATAATCCAACTACACAGACTGTAGGCCTTTTCATTTGCAAGTGTGTTCTTTGAAGCGCATATGTTCTTCAAGGCAAGGTTGAGAGTGTGGACTACACAAGGTGTCCAAAACACCTCAGGATACTGGCTCTCAACAAGTAAACCTGCAACCTTACAAACTTGAGCATTGTCGGTTATGACTTGGACCACATTACTTGTCCCAACGTCATGTACGACTTCCTTGATCAAACCAGCAATGAAGAACTTGTCTTTGTACTCCCCTTTAGTAGTTTTAAACCTTCAAGAACATTGGACCACCCTCATTATTCACTATGAAATTAATGAGAGACCTCCTTTGAGCATCAGTCCACCCATCACAAACGATGGTTGCTCCTTTGGTAACCCATGTGAACTTTGTTGCCTCCAACAACCTCTGAATGTTGCCCCTTTCATTTTGAAGCAATGTCGTCCTCAATGCATTATACCTAGAGGTCTTGTAACCACTAATGGACTTTGCTTTATTCATTGCATAGGTGAAAGCCTCCTGAAAATACAAATTCTTTGCAAGGTTGAATGGCAATACAGCTGAGTAGAACATCTTTGCAATCAAAGCATCAAACTCTTGTCACTCACTCATATTGAAAGCATTTGTAATAGGCTTATTAGTGGCTATCCTCTTCTTTGGTTCATTGTATGGAACTGAAGGACCAACCCCACTACTTGAACTCGGTGCGGGTGACTACTTGAGCCCATTGAAGGAGGTAAAGAAACACTTCGCAGCCTTGAACTTTCTGCTCTCAATGCAGCTTCTTCAACAAATTGTTGCACCTCTCTAAGTTGTAGAGGGGAAAATTTGGCACAAATAGCTATCCCACGACTTGTTATCTTCAACAAGTGGTCATTCAATCTAGTATGAGATCTTGTATATTCTTTCTGACAAAAGTTACACCGCCATCTCAGATTTTCCCCACCTTCATTTGGTCTTCTTGTTACTGTCACATGCCTCCAAAAAACATCTCCAGTCACTTGGCCTAAAAGAAACATTAAGAGAAAAAAAAATGTTGTATTAGTATAATGCTATAATCTAATCTACAAAACTCATTCACTGAAAAAGCTTTAACAATACCGAAAAACTCAATTCACTGAAAAACTGATTCAATGATTGAAAAACTCATTATTTGCAATACTGATTCACTATTGAAATACTCATTTTTTGCTAAATGCTAATCTTTTTTTTTTTTTTTTTTTTTTTGCAGTTGAAATGCTTCCCATAAAAGAGCATAAAAGATAAGAGATAGAGAGCATAAAAGAAAATCAGCAGAAATACTCATTGTTTTATTCTACCAGTGTTGGAAGAGCAGAAAATCAATATTGTTTTATTCTACTGGTGTTGGAAGAACATACATTCTTAATGATCAGAGACATAGAGAGTCTCATATTCATGAAATCAGAATATAAAAGTAGAAAAGAAAAAAAAAATCATTGATGAAAACACAAGAGATGAAGCATAGAAATCAGAGAAGAGAATGAAGCATAGAAGAAAATTGCAGGAAAAAAAATGAAAGAAGAAAATGAAAGCAGAAAAAAATATCAGAGATGAATCAGAGCAGAACAAAATCAAAGAAGAGAATGAAGCATAGAGGAAAATCGCAGAAAGAAAAAAAAAAAGAAAAAGAAAAAAGAAGAAGAAAGGTACTTGTTGAGGACGACATCGTCTCCTTCCTGCAAGCTCCCTCTCTCTCTAGCTCCGTCCAACAAACAACCTGAGCTTCTCAATTTCTCTGTCTCTGGCTCGATCTCTCTCTCCATCTGGCTTGATCATTCTCTCTATCTCAATCTGTCGATTGAACTCAATGTGGCTCGATGAGGTTCTTTGTGGCTCAATGAGGTTCTCAATCAGTCGATCGAACTTCCTCTCTGACTTCTCTTCCTCTTTTATCCGATTCTCTTTTTTTCTTTTCTCTGATTCTTTGTGAGAAAATTTCTAGGGTTAGAAAACTTAGGAATTAGGATCGATCGAGGGAGGATAAAAATGGGATGCTATTTGCACCCATTAACTGGTTATTTACAACCACGCGATTGGACGGTGTCCAAGACGAGTCTGCTTCAGTCAACGAATTTTGACTGGTGACCACGTGTTGGGCGCGTGTCCAACACGTATTTGACACTTGATACGGGGGATTTTCAGAGAGTCGGTGCTTTCTAGCTCATGAGCAACCTTAGACTACCAAAGTGTACCACAATTTGTGGCACTCTTGGAAGAACAGGAAATAAAAAGAGTGAATGGAACTCATCTGTTCATTGATTGCTGCCTTTGTTGCTCCTGCTTGATTTGATTATGGAACTGTACACTTCGGGAACTATCCTTTACTCAGTTTTGATTTAATAATTTCTTCAACTTTTTTTGGTGTATTCATTTTCTTTTGACTGTAACTAGCTTGATAATATGTCAGCTGGGATGACTGAGTGGAAGGGGCTCCTGAAAGATTACTGGACATGATTCAGTACGTACTGTGACAATGCTAGTATCGTTGATATCTAACAGGTATTCACCAGTCTATCAGACTCACTCAAGTCAGACACTACACCCACATTGTTGTCTGTTATTTATCATTATTTTTCTGGGTAGAGAGATGTTGGAAGAAACCTTTGGACACTTCTTGTTTTCTTCTCTTCCTGATAAAAGTAGGACTTGCCCAAGGTATTTATTCTGTCACTTTGATAGCTGTCACTTGGTCACATTGAGGTTTCACGATTCTTAACCTATTAAAGAAAGTTGTAGGATTCTTAAAAGAAAAATAGTAATAAACTCACTGTTTACAGTAGGAAAGAGATGTCTATGATAAAACCAGGAAATGGAGAAGTGAAAAAATACTTGCAAACATTGTTCTAAAAATCGGCTTAGGCGGCGCTAGGCGTAGAGAAATGCCCAGATTAATGGCTGGGCGGTCTGGGGGAGGTTTTTTTTTTTTTTTTTAATTTTTTTTTTTAAGGCTGATTGTGCTTTTATTTTATTTTTCTTTCCTTTTTTTTGGAAATAAACAATTTAATTGTTTTTTATTCAGTATATGTCTAAATGTAACAAAGGATGATTACTTAATAGAATTCTCAAAGGATCTGCTGGTACCAATTTTAGTAATATAGATTTTATCAAACATGACTGAGGTCATTCATGCGATTTGAAGAAAAATAAAAAAGTATGTTTGGATATTTGTCCACAAATTCAACTTTGTATAAAGTATCCATCATGATCAACTTCAGTCATTTGAGTTTTAATAAATTTTGTTCACGATTGTTAATTTTTTATGTTTTTAAATTTTGCATATGCATGTTGGCATTGGAAATCTTATTTGGTGGTAGCATTGAATTTGGTTGAAGTTATAGTTGTTGTATGTTTTACTTTCACTGAACCTATTCAAATTTGTTTCAGTTGTATTGGGTACTTTAATTTTCAAAGTGAGTAGATTCGGTGCAGGGTATTTTATAGGTTGTGATCAACACCCGAAATGCAAGTAAGTACAAAGAATATGTGACATCTGCATTTTGTGGAAACTCTGATTGTTATCATTGCTGATTTATGTTAGAATGGTTGTGTTATCATGAACTTAATTAGTGATATGGTTGCCTGATAAAGTCGGGTTTCTTTTTGGATTTTTATTACCTATCTTGTAATCAGTAATATGATTATGATCTCTTGGACTTGCTGTATCTGATAACAGTGTGCTTTACCTATCCTGAATTTGGGTTTTAGGAGTCAATGCCAGTCAAACCTGAATGGTACTCGTGCCTTGAAGTTTTAATTAAATTTTTTTTTTTTTGGCTGAGTTCAATGCCTTAAATGGTTTATAAGTCCAAGGAATTGGTTTTCAGGAGTTGATAATCACGAGCCATGAGTATTTATGAACTCCAAATAGTGTATTAAAGCTTTCAGTTGCAGAACACATTTTAAACCTTTCCTTTGCTGGATTTTGTGATTTTATGAAGGAAATATTTTATTATTTAGATTTTTTGTTTGTTGACATGGTTCAAATTACTTTCCTGGAACTGACTTCCTTTTATTTTTTGTATACATTTCTGAAATTTCTGCGATGGTGAGAACAGATACATTGCTAAGATGATATATGCTAATGATGAAGATGATGAACCTCCTATGAAAAATTAATTGTTTTCTGAGCCAAATTTGCTCGGGCTACACCTACATCCTGGTTCCAGTGAGAAGGTATTAATGTAGTGTCTCGAAATTGTAACTTTTTGGAGAATGATCGGTACTCTGGTGGTTCTTAACAAACTTTTGCTACTTTTGACCATGGATCTGTACTAACCTTTTCTATTTGATTTTTGAAACCTCTTTCAGATTCTTTTAAAGAACGGTCCTTATGGGTTCTATGTTCAACTTGGTGAAGATAGAAATGGATACCTACCAAAAAGAGCCTCTGTTTCCCAGGTTTGTTGTCACCCTTTTTGGCATTCATTAGGAATCATGCTATAAGTGTTTTGATTGTAGCACTTTGATTGGTGCTTTCGTCACTGTGTTGCTATTCCATAAGTCATAGCGAACACTGAACAGTCATTGAGCAGATGCCTATATCACTTGGTTTAAACTCATTTTAATGTTTCAATTGGTAACTAGAACAATTCTTGAGGTGAATGGCTTCCAAAATCCTTGAATCTGTGACACAGTTTATAGGTTTCTCCACTCCATTTAAAGGAGGGAAACATAATTGCTATTTTAGTTGTTTCATATACTTGTTGCAATTGTAGTAATAAAGGATTTGCCTCTGGTAGCTAATACAATGCATATATTTCAGATTAAGGATGTTGATTCCATTATTGTAGAGGGTGCTCTTGATTTGCTGCGGTACCCTATTAAATTGGTATGTATATTTTAAAGGCCTTTGTTGGTGCTTTCCTTTTATATTTTTGGTGTAAATTTGTTATTTTTCTTCCTCATATAACTTGCCAGGGTAACCATCCAGATGACAGTGAGCCAGTCTATATTAAACTTGCAAAACATGGGTTCTCGATTAGACATCGGCGCACCATTGCTCCAGTACTTAAAGGTACTCTATTAGGTTAAAACTATTATTGGGGTAATTGTTGTGTACGTCTCCTGAAGGTATTAGGACACACGCCTTTTGTGTTATATTTTTAAATGATTCAAATACATTAAAACTGAGGGGAGAGATACAAACGGCAGCACCACAAACTAAGACTGCCCAACAATTGAAATCTAAGTCACGTACAAACAATTAAAAGTCACACCCTTTGTTATTGGGCTAAGGGAAGCCCAATGCGAAATTCTAGCCAAAATCTCATAATCAAACTACTCGCACCTAAGCTTTTGTCGTGGAATATGCCATTGTTCTTTCCTTTCCATAATGCACAATATATAGCATATGGTATGCTCTAAGGGCTCCTTGGATCTGTGAATGACCCAACCCAACCCAACCAAATAAGCAAAAGACGGGACCATGCATCTTGAACCAAATTTCATTGAAGAAAGTGATCGAGAAGCACTGTCCTCAACATCAACAACTCACTGAATAATCTCTTTTACAAGCGCGACTTCATCCCACTACAGAAAGGTAATGCATCACACCTATTAGCAAAGTCTACCGTGATAAGCTAATAGAACAAATGTGTATGCTTGACTCTACGTCCCACAGAGAAAGCAGCATGAATCAGATCCCTAAATGCTAGACCGTCCACACGTAGTCTGCTAATTATGTGTATGAAATTTGTGTTGGGAATTCTCCGTTGGTCTTTTCGCCGCCCCAAAAGGATTAGAAGTTTTGAAATAGGTCGACTTTAGGCAAAATATGATATGCATGTTGGATAAGACCATTCTTAAATTAGAAATCCAAGTGGAATCAAATTAAATGTTGTAAGATTGTTCCCTGGCATCCATTTCACCTTTCTTTTTCCCATGCCACAATTGTTGCTCTTTGCTGAGTATTGTCAACATATTTTGAATGTTTTTCATCATTATATCTGTGAGTGCAGAACATGGATCCTAAGGACATTACTTTCGAAAAGGCTTTAAAATTCTTGTTGTGTAAGGATGCAAAGAAATGTGGAAGGCCCAAGAATAAACCAAAGAGGGAAGACACCTTTTGAGGAAACATAGATCCTTTAGCTATGAAGTTAGTAATGATAAATGAATAATCTCTCTTTTTTAGCTATAAAATAAATAAATAATGGGACATTCCTATATCGAATTTATAGCGTACATTCATGCTTCACGGTTTTGAGCAAATATGGAGAGCATGTCAGTAGTTCCCTTTCAGAGTATCATATGTAGATATCAGTTGATGTTTGATACCTTTCACGCATATAATCAAAACTTAAAAAAGAAAAGAAAAATAAAGAGCAACAAACTGAACCAGAAGATGTAGTCGAGAGCTATGAGAAGACGTTCGTCTATAAACATCGAAAATTTCATGAATAATGTGTTCAAGTTCCATTCAAATTAGAAGAGCCAAGTTCAAGCAGGTATCAAGCACACATTCTTGCTACCTTCCACCAAATAGTAAGATACAATGGCATCAACATCCTCCAATCCAACTCCAATATACAAAGGATTACTTGGTATTCTAATAGATGTGTCTGCTTCATTTACAAGATCAGTCAAAACGCGCACATTTGGAGCACTCTTGCATTTCCCCATGCATTTGCACCCAGTAACAGCACCCTCAACACCAATCCTTTTCTGTAATTCATCCTTCAATGCTAAAGCTCCCATTTTCTTGCACTTACCACCCATGCACACATCAATTCTCCCTTCTATAGCACTCACTTGTACACCATCTCCATTATTGCTACTAGAACTACATTCTTGGGCAGAACTAGGCAAGCTATGATCTTCAATAACCTCTCCGGACAATGGGTTTAGATTGTTTAATAATGCTTGAATTTCTAAATTTAGCTTATTATCTACTTCTGCTTCTGCAAGAGACGGATCTCTTCGGTTACACTCACTAGTACTAGTTACGAATACTTCTGCTACTGTAGTAGGCTGAACATTTACTCTTGTTTCTCCAATTGCCATGTTCCTCATTTGCTTCATGTTCGCAACTTCACACTCATTGTCACTTGATTCAGATGAAGAGCTTGATGATGAATTTTCATTGTCATTCATAGATCTAACAAGCGCGGCTTTGAGCTTGGCCTTCTCTTCTTTCTTCTTCCTTTTTAGGATCTCCTTTTCAGCTTTTAGTTGCTCTAATTGAGCTAGTAGAATCTGTGTTGGACCCTGTAAAAAAAAAAGGAAATTACAAAGTCAGTAAACATCAGTTCTCTTGCACATGAATTTTTTTTTTTTTTTTTTTGTAACTTTCAAAAGCTCATAAATAAGGTGACCAACTACTAGCTTAACTAGAAATCACATGACCCTGCACAATGTCATAAAACCTAGTTTTGCCTTCAAATTATTGTAAGAAATTTAAAGGGCTTCACAAGAAGGTGATGAGTCTTGCAACATTTCTTAAATGCTATTTAATATAGTAAATAAATAATGGTAAACATTTTTAAAATGCAGGATTAGCCTACCAACCTCTTTAATTAAGCTGGTTTAAAAGTAGATTGTTGCCTAAATAACTAATTATATCTACCAATTATGAGTTTTTCTATGATCATTTACAAACTATAATTCCACCAAAAAAAAAAAACTCAAATTGATCAAACAAGAACAACATGAAACCCATCATCAAAATTGAACACAAAAATTTCCATAAAAAATGAACTAATTAAAAACCTACCAAATTCATCTTTTGGTCATTCTCATCACCAGATCCAAAAGCAACTCCCATATCTGAATACTTTGACAAACTCTTCACCAACCCTTTAACAGCCTTCAGTTTCTTCTTCACCAACATTTCCTCTCTATCCTTCTTTATCACCTTCACCTTCTCCTTCTTCATCTTCTTCTCTCCACACTTAGCTTCTACATAATATATCAAATGCCCATTATCCGAAAACCCAGAAACCTTCACATCTGTTGATGGAGCTCTCATCTTCACCTCCCCTGAAACCCACTCTCTGGGGTGGATTGAAACCCCTGTTTTCCGGCAATGGGTATCGAAAAAACTCAGCTTTTGATGCGAAACCATGCCGGAAATCTCCATTTTTAAAGCAAATTTGTGAAATTTCGAAGTAGAGCTGCTCTGTTTTCAAATGCTCTGCTTTATATTTTGGAAGAAAACAGAATTGTTATTGTAGACATCGAAGAGGATGACTACTCGAGTTGGGGAAGGCAACAGGGGGGTAACTGATTTGCCACGTGTGAGTATTTGATTGGCTCATAAGGGCTCGTGACCGTTATATGTAAGGCACACTTGAACATACGCTTTCAAGGCGCGAACACGAGCTTCGGAGCAATCTGAAGCGTTGGATCGTTTAGTGAATAGTTTTACGGTTGAGATTTTGACTAGTGGACAGTTTTCCCGCCATGTTGGATGAAGTTGGATAACATTTCCCGTGAAGCAAGGAAATATGATTTCTGTATTTTTTGCGTGGAGAATTGGAGGCGTCAAAATTAGTTGAATATTTTTGTTTAATTACAGCCTAGTGTTTTGACTGTCGACCGTCCTCATTGACCAAATTCGACCCGTACTATGGAGATCAAACCTCGCACATATATAGTACTATCTCCCTCTGTCAGGACTCAAGGTCAGAGGCCTTCCTAATGGTCTCAAAACTCAATGTTCCCTTTTGAAAAGTGCCCAAATGCTTAACATCTATATTATAGGGGGAAGGTTTGAGCTCTTGACTGTGAGGACGTGTTGCCTCCATTGCATAGTCGGGCCAGACTGTACCGCTAGCATTTTTATTGTTTTCTTTGCATTGTTTTTGAACTTCAACCTTGTATTTTCATCGATCGATAGCATCGAACTAGTCTTGAGCAACGTCCTTCCGAACGTTCCTCCCCATTGTAATCTATTGAATGTGAATGAGAGCTTTTACTGACTATTGTGCATTGTTATATTGTTTACAGATTGATATTGTGCATTCTCAAGTTAATATTTGTGTCCGTCAAAGTAACTACTCATAGGCTTACTAGTGAATTGGATAGCTAGTGCCGCACGGATTACTAGTCCGTGACACCCCCTTTGTAGTTTGTCAACCCTCCGATTCACAAAGTATGATATTATCTGCTTTGGGTTCAACCGACCCGCATAGCTTTAAAAAGCTTCGTACTATGAGGATTTAATCTCGCACATATAGCATACGTAAAATGAACTGAACTGTGGGCACACTGGGAATCATATCGCAGAGGAGAAGGAGCTTCTGACATATTTACTACATTGTAATAACTTTCTAACATGGGATGAAAACTGTCGATGGATCTCATTCGCTGAGCTTCTCTGATCAGTACCTCTATATGTGTACCTTTCAGATTTATTTTACATAAAATGGACATGCACAAAAAAATTTGAATCTGTCGCAGCTGATATACTAGTGCAACCTGTTAGAGGAATCCCTTGTGATCGCTTCAAGACGATGCTACGCCTGTCAACAACGGTCCAGACCCTCCCATGTGCACTGGAAGACGCTTCCTTATCTCTTCGAAAGCACACATTGTTTCTGAATCAAGTCCTCCTGCAAACTGGAGAAGCAAATAGGAAACGACTATGTTAGGCAACAGTGCATACATGGACCAGCTAGCATACTAGTTCTTGATTTAATGCGACTAGTCACCTTCAATGACCACCACCCATCACCAACTTAAAAGGTATCGATGGTGAGGGTGGACCAAACAAGGCTGGCTGGACTTATTCTATCGTGCCATGCATAGTACCACCTACCCATGTGGTCAAATTCCAAAATGTGCGCCAATTCTCAGCTAAAATAATGTTGAGAGATTGTAAGGGTGACTAGTGTCAGTACCTGGTGAGCCCGGTAAGCAAAACGAACTCCCTGAAGCAGCAGGGCTTCCTGTGTGGATTCCCTTTCTGAAGTCCTAACTGATTGAGTCTCCATCGACACTCTCTTCATGTACTCCTTCGGCAGCTTCATAGAAGCTTGCTTTATCTGTAGAAGAAAATTGAATAAGCTCAACTTAATCGCAGTGTACTATATCACCATAACATAGATGAAATAGAACTACATGATAGGGACACAGCACAAATCGTGATACTGTTAAAATTGGCTAAAAATCTAGAATTTCAATTTCCTACGTGATTCACGAGCCTGATGGACAGGCCCAGGCTTGTTACACCATGCACACTAATGGAGACTTACCCTATGAGCTTTACTGAGAGTTTGTCACTATTAGAGAACAGAGGTTATAAGGCTAAATCATGACATTTCTGTTGCAAGAATTTGTACGGGAATTCAGAACTACATTGTTTCCCATCAAAACCACGTATGATCTACTGACCAATGTGTTATACATACATGATACAATCGGTCAAGTAACAATTAAGACTTGAGAACACACACGTTGATCACAAACTTATGAAATTATTCAAGTGCCGCGTGTTGCTTGAAGTGAAATCTATGGTAAAGTCAGATTTCACTCCCATGAATTGTATTGATGAGGAAGATTGAGGATCTAGAATACTTATTCGCTAATTTGAAAAAAAAAAGGTAAGAGGAATTTACCTTACGGACCATTCCAGAGTCTAGCATCCAGTCAATTGGAATTTTACAATTCCTGTAAGAAACCATGGTTGAGTCTCGCAGCTTAATTAGCCTATGAATGCTCCGCTCAGACCTAGTGTCATGTGATGGAAGAAAGAAATTAAAAAACATGAATCAGGCAAAAACATGTAATTGTAACGAGAGGAGCAAAAGGATGACTGGTTTCTCTTATTACGTACTTATCAAGTAGGCTAGTTATCTTCTTTAAGGCAGTTTCACATGGTATGTTGGGGTCATCCTTGTAAGAAGAAACTTCACTTTCCAATTGTTTAAGACCACGATACTCTATAGCAGCTTCTCGCATGGCATCGGCTTTACTCTCAGGCCATTTGAAATGCTTTAGAACTGCTCTCTCATCAGCCTATACAACAAATGGCAGATAGAAGTATAAGAAACTCTTATGTTCCAAAAAAATATTACTTCATAAACTAGAGATAGACTGCAATGTAGTGACTATTTCTAATTCGTGATAACATCTTCATAGTAATTTGGAAGATCATTTGCAAAGTTTCGGAAAATTACCAATGAAGAGAGCTCCCTGTCAAGCCAATCAACAAATTTCAGTACATCCTCTATGTCCGTATAAGCTGCAGACTGAACTTTTTCGATGAGAGATCTGATGAAATCCCCTTTAGTGACCACGTCCGATCTTATCTACAAAAGTGCATCACTTAGTCACATACGTTTAGAAAATATACGGTAAAACCAAGAATTATAAAAAATTGACACTTACAGCTAGCAAATGAGCTGAACGATTCTGAATTTCGTCAACTATACTGTTATGGGCATTATTAACCATCATACCACCATGATTGGCAGGTCCGGAAGCATCCCTTTTTGTTTCATTCTTTGTTAACGAGTGGTAAAAATCTACTAGTGTTGGAGCCCTTCTCGTGGTAGATGCTCTAGAAGGCACTTGTGGCAGGGGCGGTGGAGGAGGAGGTGGCGGTGTTGGTGCTGCTGGAGGTAAAGAGACCGAACTTGCTGAAGCTTTCGTTTGTGGGGCTTCAACTTTAGTAATTGAATGCAACTTCTGTGCCGTAGACATCTGAATTGGACTCCCTTCCTTGGTAGCATTCTTCTTTGCTCCCAAGTTTTCCAATTCGTTGGCAATGAGTTTGTGTACATCTTTGAAATTTTTGCTCTGGGACTTCTCCCCAATTGAATCTTCCTTCTGTGGAAAATTTCAAATGAACTTCAAAAAAAAATCTTAAAATTTAAACACAGGATTCAAATGAAAAATCCCCGGCTTTAACACTGTTACATCATTTACAAACTTAGACGCAATCTTCCTCTCACCAAGAAACTAAAACAATTGCAAGCAATGGTTTCAAATGCATTGTGTTCTTTGATTTTTCTTAACTTCAAAGGATTCACGAAATTCTTCGAATGCTGAAAGATTGAGTAATTTATACTGAATTAAGTGTTTTATATCAGATCAACAAATTAATACAACCTAGAATCTTACTATGTTTACTACAAGATTACTAGTAAAAAAAAAAACATTTGATGTCATTTGCAATTCTTCTAAACATGAGAACCAAAATTCAGCAATGAAGTCATAAATGGGTTTATCATAATTCAACAAAGTTCAAATGGGTTTTACAATTTACACACCAAGATGCACTAAATAAACAAATAAAAATTGGACCTTGAAGTCTGACCTGATCTTGAATAGAAAGAGTTGAGATCTTAGCTTGAGCAGTAGCAAGATCTTCAGCAAACTTCTTATTCTGCGACTCGAGTTCCAAATTCAAGCTTTGCAAATTCTCCAATTGGGACTTCAACCCACATATCTCAGCTTGCAAACTCTTGACCAAATTTTCACTAACACTAAGTTTCTCTTGCAATTCCTTCTTTTCCACCCCATTTTGGTCATCTTCAGTTCTTCTAAAACTTGGATCCAATCTTTGCCTTGGCCTTACAAATTGTTCCACAACAACTTGCCTACTAGTACCCTTTTGAGACCCCACCACAAAAACATCTTCACTACTAGATTTAAGCTTGTTCAACCCAAGTGATCTTCTAACCTTTTGAGTGTTGTTGTTTGGGTCTAAAGGAAGTGATCTAGGCCTTGTGTTGAGACCAGGAGAGACCCCATTTACTGGTTCTGATCTTGAGGGGTCCCTTGTAGTAGTAGCTCTTGGGGTGGCTCTAAATTTGGATGGGGTGGTTGAAGTAGAACTACTTGTACTAGTTCTTGAAGGAATTTCTTGTTTCATGGCTTCCAACTTCCTTGGGACTTCAGAGTTTCTGCAAACACAATCCAAGAAGGAATTTATTGTAAAGAGAGAATCTATTAAAACTGTAAAAAAAAAATGGTGGTGGTGGTGGTGGTGGGGGCCTTGATTGAGGTTGACTAGTTAGGTTAGATTGCTATTATAATACCTAGCCAGCTAGCTAGATAGCCAACAACAGGAGTGTTTTCTCATCATCATCTTCAGGGGAGGGGAGGAGGGAGGCTGTAAAAGAGACAAACAAACTGAGGAGTGGAGACAAATGGAAGCAAACCCAAAGGACAAGACGCACAAAATCTTAAAAACCCAAGAACTCATCATCATTATAAATTCTACTTGAGCGCGCACGCACACACATACACAAAACAAAACAAAACAAAACAAAACAAAATAAAATAAAATAAAAAATAAATATATATATATTAATCACACACACACAAAAAAAAAAAAAAAAAATAATAATAATAATAATAGTAAATAAAAAAGTGGGTATTAAATGATGGTGCTGTATTGTTTTTGCATTGACATGTGTATGTCCAACACTACTTTATTATTGTGGCTGGTTTGCTTGTAATATCTATGTTACAATTTATAGGGATATTTTATTATTTATGGCGAATTTGCTTTTAACATCTATGTTAGAAAGTTAAATCGAAATGATTAGAGATAAAAAATGGTTAGGATTGAAAGTTGAAAAATGTATTGAATTTGATGGTTGAAATTCATTTTCTATGATGACATATTTGTAAATATAAACTATATAGAATGGTAAAAATAAAAAAAAAAAACTTTTGAAAAAAATTGGTGGAATGTTCATGTGGCGAAGAGAGAAAATATTGTGTTTTCCTTTTAACAAAATGAAAATTATCATAACTGTCTACATTGTTGTCAGACTTTTAATAAATTTAGTATCGTTAAAATGCATTTTTGAATATCTTTCGAATAAAATCAATGATCAGTACAAAAGCCAAAATATAAAAAATATATATTTCGTAATTAAAAAAAATGTATAATATATTACACGTCTTTAATATTTTTCAATATTTTTAAAAGTAATGAGATGGGTCGATCATACCAGAAAAAATAAGTCGGACATCTTAATGCACATTTAAACAAAAACTCTAAATTTCATGTTTTGACAAATTTAAAGTTTGTGAGAGAACTCATTTCAGCATTTAAATTTTTCCCCGACTGATTCAAATTTTGACTGAATGGGCTTACACTTAGAATCAGCTTATACTTCAATACTGATTGAGAGCGAAAATGAGAATGGTGACGAAGGTATTCAATATAAAATAATTAGCAAAAAATTATATGGAGTGTCAACAGCACGGAACATACTCTAGTCTATATTACAATTCAGAGTGTTGTTTTACAATTCATTGCTAAATGAGACAAAGTCAAATCGAAAGAATTATAGATAAAAGATTGTTAGGATTAAAAGTTGGGAAATGTATTAAATTTGAGGGTTGAGATTAATTTTTTATGATAACATATTTATAAATATAAAACATGTAGAATGACAAAAATAATGAAAAACTTTTGAAAAAAGTTGGTGGAATGTACATGTGGAGGAAAGAGAAAATATTGTGTTTTGTTTTTAGCAAAATGAAAATTATTATAACTATCTACATCGTTATCGGATTTTTGTAAAGTTAATATCGTTGAAATGCATTTTTTAAGATCTTTTCAACAAAATCAATTATCAACACGAGCGTTAAATTTTAAAAATATATATTCTATAATTAAAAAATATATAAAGTATTTCACATATTTAATATTTTTCAAAGCAATGAGACGAGCCGATCATACCAAAAAAATGAGTCGGGTATCTTAATGCACATTTAAACAAAAACTCTAAACTTTATATTTTGGTGAATTCAAAGATTTGGGGAGAATTCATTCTTGGCGTTTTAATTTTTTTTCAACTGATTCAAGTTTGACTGAGTCTAACTATAAAATTTATAATATATATTTACCTTAAAATAAGTTTACATTTCAATACTGATTAAGAGCCAAAATGAGGATAGTTAAAGAGGTGTCCATTACAAAATATTTAACAAAAATAAAATTATATTGAGTACCAACGGCACGAAAAATACTCTAATAAACAACAATTTATGGGATGAATTTGATTAACATTTAGGAGATTAATTAAGGGGGTGTTTGGGGTCTTGAAATTCAAATTGAGATTGGGATGTGACATTTAAAATGGGAGTACCAAATCACATGATATCATATGATCCAAGCTACTAATGAGGACCACCTCTTTTCATTCACTGATGTGGTTTTAGATAAGGGCTGGCTTATTTCTACCATAAAGCATTTTCAATGCGCAATTACAACCATCAATCAATTTGTTGGGGTTTTGAGGGAATTTGGGTTATAAGATTAGCAATCAGCTATACAAGTTCATCAATATTTGGTATCGCACTGACCAACAACTAAACAAACAGGAGGGAATCTATATATATAGATAGATGACTTGAAAATTAACAAACTAAGGGTGTGTTTGGTTACATGAAATCTTATGTCATAAAAAATTTATGAGGGAATTCTTACATTTTAGACTAAATTGATGTATAACTTCACATCTACAATTTAATTTTGTAATTAATGATGAAAATAAAAGTCTTATAAACATAAGAATCATATGCCTTGAGGATACACACCCTAAAGTCAATATAGTACCTACTTGAAAGCCATGCCAAAGCCTTTGCATGGGGGATTGAAACCCAGAGATTGGGAGGAGAGAGTAGATGGGAGACATTAAAAGTAAGACTTACCATATACTGAATGGTTGGTAGGAGATGTCTAAACCGACATTCCATAAAGGAAATAGAAACTTAAGGGATGCGACTTGGTTGGGTAGGGAATGTGGCTCCTCCATGAAAATACGAAAATTCTACGGGTCGAGGAAGGGAACGAGGTAAAGGGGTGAGGATGAGTGGAAGTCACTCATCTTCCTTGAGATGAGTGACATCATGCATTTCAAAATTGATGCACTCATCTCGAGACAAATGAGTAGTTACCACCCATCTCTCGCCCCTTTCCCTCATCTCCCTCCCTCGACTAGCAAAGCTCATGAAAAAATGTTTGAACTTACAATATATCATAGACCAATCAATCAGCTTGCCTACTGGATGGATTACAATGGGATCTCCTGACCCTAAGCAACGTTCAATGCTCACCCAAAAAATGTTGGATAAACTTAGAATTTGCTTTGAAAATCAGAAATTTTAAGTCGACAATGATGAAATGAAGTAAAATTTTTAAGATTATGGCGAATGGTATCACAAGTTCAAAATTATGAATTTATGTTAACTCAAATCTAAACAGAAAGAAAAGTCTTAGAAACTAAATTACGTGATTTAAAGGCACATAGAAAACAATTTAGTCTTTCCAAACGAACCCCACTGAAATATAATAAAAGATCACGTGAAGATAAAGCAAGTATTAAAAGGCTAATCATGTGATTAAACAGTTAATACTTTATATGATGGGATAATTAATCTAGCTATTTATACAAACCATGGATCCACTTAGATTTTATTATGTTTTCATCATCTTTACTACTGCTTGCTTAAAGTGGGAAAACCCATCTTAGGAGAAATCCTTTGAATGCACATTGATAGCTAGGCTGTAAAGCATTATCTTTAGCACTTGATAATTAAACAATCTCCAAAACACAAGCATTCAAACATTATTAGAAGACAAGCAGAGAGAATCTAAAGGAGTCACAATGAAAATTTGCCCTTTGTACTTGCTCATCCTCTCCATCAAACACTTTTATGAAGGTAAAGAAAAAGCAAAGCACTTATGTCCATGTGTTTATGGCAACATTGTATAATGTGACCCTAGCTCTTGACCTAAAAATCAATTGTACAAGTAAAGAGCATCCACAGTAAACAACATTTTCTTCAAAACATATGGCCTAAGAAAGCCAAAAAAACACATCAAATGTGCACTAAATGTCGATATGATCTCAATTATCTTCTACGACATGTATATTAGTAGAATGCAAAATTCATTTTCTTCAAAGACTAGATGTTAAAAAATCAACACCAACTTAGTAAAACCTTCTAAAGAACATGAGAAGAGATGCGATATTTCTTTATTTCTCTAGATTATTTTTTTTCTCTTCTTCCTTCAGATACTTGGCGAAATATCTACTAGATTTCTCTACTCCAGGATATTTTTCATTGTATCTATCATATTTGTCTACCAACAATGATTGTATTAGAATCTAAATGAATAATATACTACAAAATTGATCTCTTACTTTCCTACATGTATCTATGAAGAAAAACTATAAACATAAATAAATATATATATACATAATTTGAGAATACCTGAGCCGAATTACTAAGCCCCTAACGTCCACGACTCGACACCCCACCTCGAAACACATAAAGCTTGAAACTCATATACAACGATGCTGATCAGGAATAGAGATACAGTATATAGAGCTGATATAGGGAGAGAAACTCAAAACCCAGAGAACTTATTATGCAGCTGGTTTTGATAGGATGAAAAGTGTTTGTTGTTTTGTGTTATTTATGAAGAAGAAGAAGAGTTTGGAGATATGGTGGAAGATGGAGAGTTGTTTTCATTTCATTCCAAAATCATGAAACAAACATCTTTTTACTCCTCTCTTCTCATGATATCTTATCAAAGACGTACTTATTTGTAGTAGGTTCATACATCACTCTCACTTGCACCCTGAAACTGTACATATTAAAATGCTTTGCCTTAACATCAAGTCACATTGCTTACTGTTTAGCCTACGATAATGTCTAGTCAGTCTTGCTCGTTAGTTTTTTTGAATTTTTTTTTTGTTGGTGTTTTTATACTTTTTATCTCTTTTCTTTAAAACACTATCTATAGAAGTGTTACAAAACCCAAGAAAATGCTAGCAAACAAGGTTGACTAGAATTTTTGTTAGCCTATAATGATATACATAAGGAGTACGTCTAATCAGCCTTGTTTGATCATTTTGTTTGTGTGTTTTTACACTTTTTTTACCTCATCTCTTTAAAACACAACCACAAACACTATTTATAGAAGAGCTAGAACTGTAAAAAAAATCCAAAAAATGCCAAGAAAAAGCTACCAAACAAGGACGGCTAAAATTGTTGCATACATAAGAGATCCACTGCAGATTGTATGAACCATAATGTGCGTCGAAATGCCAAATCTCATTGACACGTAATAAGTCTTACCAACTAAGCTAAACTAAATTGACATTTGGTCATCTATTTGATTTTAGAGTTTAAAACACGCACTTGTGATACTATCCACTATAAGTCTTATCAGCGTTAAACTAATCACGGTAAATTTTTATTATTTCGGCATTATAGAGCCAAAATGTTCCTCCATTAACAAGCATAAGAAAACAGTCTTAACTCATGAGCAAATAAGAAACTTTGAAATGAAGAAAATGCCCTGTAACAAGAAGACAAGCAGAAATCTTAAAATGCAGAATTAGCAAAGATTCTCCAATAACAAAAACTTCTCCACTAAAATGGTCTTAAGAGTAAATTGGACTCAAATCTCACAATAATAATATCAATGAATAAACATCAAGTACGATCCTTACAACAATCAAAACTAGTTGAGATGTAAATACATATAGCAGGTGGGAAGTCTCTGATTATTACTAAATACATTTTCATACTCTCGTCTTTCAATCCCTACATTTGGATTCCACTTCCATTGCTTTCTTTTTTCATCTTTTTTTTTACTCATAATTTCCTTCAAATAAAATATTTTTTCCATTGGTGGTGGGTCGAATCACAAATGATTGCCATCGACAGTAGCCAACCAATGTATTACTCATCATTATCTTACATTTGGATAGGATTTACTGTTAATCCCTCTTGGTATTGTTAGTTTTGGTAAAAAATCATTGATTAAGTCATGTTCAAAACAGTTTAGTGGGTGTTTGGCTTGGCTTGAAAGGGGAGATGAGAGTAATGTGCACTCTTTTGCTTGGGGTTGGTTTATAACAGTGGAAAGTGGTTAGGATGATCACCTCAGATGAGCTTGCACCAACTTAGAAAATCCTTTCAAAGATGTGAACAAGGTGAAGGCATGCCTTAAGTTTTTATCTGGTTCACATCAGGTCTACAAGACTGATTAACTGGGAGTACACTAAATTCAAACCCCTTTTGGTACAAAATGAGTTTGAACAAAATCAAGAGTTGCATAACAAAGGTTTAGTAAGAGACTAACTATCATCTTCATCACTTTCATCACTATAAGACACCAAACCTCCGAGGGCACCTACAGCGACATTAGAAGACTTGGCACTGTTACCATTAGATGTTTCTACCTTTGTAGAAGGTCTCTCTGAAGCTGTTTCTTCTATTTTGGCCTTCTTTGGTTGTGGCTTGACTTTTATAATCAAACCACCTAATGGCACAGCTGGTGGTGGGTTCTTCCTCACATGTGGTTTTGGTTTTGCTTCCTGTATTCAGGTACAGAAAGCACATTATCTGACATATTCATCAAAGATGTCTAATTTAGCAATTATGGAAAAACATTGCGACCAATCAAGACTCAGTACAGACACTTCGACAATCATCCAAAATGACATGGCGAGGAATCCTTGAAGGATTCCAATGGTATTTTCACAATAATGTCCATATAATATGTCTACAAATATGTTTGGATGGAACCAACCAATTATGTTGTAGGAAGTAAGAACTGGATCTCCTGCAGCCAGTAGGAACCCTTTTGATTTTATCAAATCCATTTCGACCATATTCATGGATTCATGTGCATGAAGCATCTATTTCCCCCATCAGCCCCATTTGATACCAACTGTCTGTTATAATAATAATAATAATAATTTATTTCCATCTTTTTCATTAACAACTTAAGTTTCCGAAGTTACTCACTTGTTTATCCAAATTAATAGGCCACCATGTTTGACCTTTATAATAATAAAGAAATGTTAATGTTAACATGCTCCTTTAGAATCTACCAACCAACCAAATGTTTTCATGTTTGTTTCTCCTCATCCCTTGTTTGGTTTGGCATGGTGTGGTGTCATGCATGCATTTATGTGTAGCTGTTTGTGAACAAGGTCTATTCAACCGCGCAATTGGGTACTAACCTCAACTTTAGGAACAGGGGGTGCCTCCTTCAGCTCATGAACAATGGAGGTCCGGGCTGCAACTGCTGCCTGATTGTGTCAGTAGATATGAGATGTGAATCTTGTCAATTACCAAATCAATTATGAAGGCATGGGCACAATTAATTAGCAGTGCAGAATATAAATGCTTTGAAGAATTAAGGGATTATGTAATTACTTTGAAACTTTGCAGCTCTTGTGCTTCTTCATTTGCCATTTTCCGCTCATACTCCTTTCTTGACTACGTGAAACAAACAAATCTTAGAAAAAAGAAAGTAAAGAGAATAAACAAATGCCATCCTTGAGAGATTTCAGATAACCTGGATAATATCAATAAAATGTGGTCGACAATCAAGACGTACCCAAAGGGACGAGATGCAACATCTACATGATAGATACAAACCAAGTCACTACTTCAAACAACTTGGGTAAAAGTCACCATTTCAAACAACTAGGGCACAAGTCACCATTTCAAACAACTTGGGCACTTATGGAGTGGGTATATCGTGTCAATCATATAAAAGTAACCATATCAAAGTTTCTGCACGATTAGCATCCTATGGACCATGCAAGCCAACAAGTGGTTTCTAGGTTCCCAAGCCCCAACACTTGACATTTGTGTGGATGAGACAAGAGAGCAGAAGAGAAAAGGGTAATTTTTTTTCCACTTGAACGACCTAGCAGCACATCCATGCATGAAATGTGGCTCCATTGGAGGATTTACACTAAAAAGTAAGTCTGCTTAGTCAACTCCAATTATAGTTGATGCATCTTCGCCGTGATTATAAACAAACGGTAAGAATAATGCAAACAAGAAGACTAGATTTGACTGACTGGTAAAATTGGTGGTACAGATCCAAGAAAGAAGAACCAAATAATCCCATTCAACAAGCTAGCTATATGACTGATCAGTTTAATCCAATCAATTACTAAAAGATTTTCGCCCACCACGGAATTCATATGCACATATAACACATGCAAGAAAAATTGCATAATAAACATGAACATAAACACATGTACATGCGATATAAGTTTGTGTCAAGTGTGATTTTCTTGAAGTCAGCATAAGACTTACAGAACTCATTCAGATGCTCAACACCGATTAGTTTGGGAAGGTTTTAGTTACCAACGAATATGACTGTTATATATGTGTATGTACACACGCAAGTCACAGGCACATACCATTTCCTTTCACTACTTTTATATAAAACTAGAAAAGAAATATCAAGGGTTCAGAAATCTAAACTATAATATAGCACATTATAACAGTTAATATGGCTTTAGATATCATTCTCACCATCTCTACGTTCTCTAGAAACTCAGTCTCGTCTTCATCCAGGGCCTTTGGTGGTCCTGCAGATAGAAAGAAACATTATCAGTGTCTTGCCATAGCCCGTTCAAACTAACACAAATAAAACCATAGAGTGTCTTGGCATAACCCGTTCAAACTAACACAAATAAAACCATAGATCTAATACTGTGCTTTCCATCCCCACTGTCAGTATAAAGTAAGACTTCCCCACCATTCACTACACTAAATTGGCATATTTGTAACAACTCTCAAAATAGTAACACTTTTGAGCTATAACAATCCACCAAATAATTTCAAGTCAATACTAGATTTAGTCAAAAAATGAAAAATAGTTTTAAAAAAAAATTGATACAATAAATTAGATCACCATGAACAGTATCACTTGTAAGCTCATATTCTTCATGGTAATACAATTATTATATCACTTTGTTTTTTAAAATGTGTAAAATTGTTTTGTAGATTGTTATAGCTCAAAAGTGTTACTGTTTTGGGGGTTGTTACAAAAATGCCAATTTGGTATAGTGATTATCAAAACATTCTTCACAATGACCAATATGATAATAAAAAGCATATACATTTATAAACAACTTTTACAATGCAAAGGGAATCATTTGGATAACATGCAGGGAGTTGCGGAGAAGTGGATGGCTAGGAAACAAAATTTTCTTCAATTAACTAAAAAAAGCATTACTTATGAACTGCATAATCAAAATAGAGATCCAAATCAACTATTAAAAAAAAAGCTTACTATGTTTGAATCTTTCATTGAATTCTGCATCCTTCTTGTCTTTATTCTCCTTTAAAATCTGCAAAAAACAAAGGTCAAGAATAAAATACTGCAGAGAAGAATCGTTAGGCTTGTAAGTTTGTAACATGGAGCATAGCTAATTATACATAGGTCATGCGTGTGTGTCTACTCATTTAAATTTCAGAGTAGGATGGATTGTCCACGCGTAAATGTTATTCAAGTTGGATGGGCTATTATGACGACTCGAAGCAGATAGCAAGGAAAAACCATGATCTTGGTTGCTTTGGTTCCCTTATAGCGAGGCTAAAGCCAAAAATTTGAATAATGAGGACTGTATCTCTAAAGCAGTGCTTGGACACACAGATGCCACTTATTATCATCAAAGGCGTAGAACATATTTTGACAGAGGAATGTCCGGAATGATCTGGCCTTTGGAGACATGGTTATTCAAAGGGGAGAAGCTTTTGAGTACAAGTAACATTACAGGATTGAATCATGTGATGAACCATATTCTGGCCAAATAGAATTGAGAGACTATAGCCTCCAAGCTCAAAGCCCTCATCTTACCTTTAGGCACTCAACAAGGTTTACGCCTCAATCACTTTTTTGTGCATGTACCATACATGAGCGGCCCCACACAACCAAGAGGTTTTGAGTGGTATTTTTTGTTTTGGTTGAGATAGAAAGTCGTTCAGAGAATTTGCTCTTCTTACCTCTACTAAACAGCATTGCTTCTTCCAACAATTTACATCAGCAATATTATGACAAGAAGCAAAAATATTACAAAGTTTGAGATGCACAGCCACTACATTAATCCAAGCTGATAGCCAATCTTCAGTCCTCACAAATCATGAAAATATGCGATAAGCAATACTAAAAGGTGATCAATTTAAAAACTCGGGACAGAGCAATATTAAGATTGTCAAATACCATTAGTTGTGAGGTTGTTCTATCAGGGAGGTTGAGTGGTTGGGGAGGGTAAAATTGGTTGGACAGAGCAATATTAAGATTGACAAATACCTTAACTTGCGTTTTTATCCTTCTTTGCTTAACTTTTGCACGGGCTAGTTGTAATCTTGAGTAAACTACCCAAGCTTATTGCCATTGTTGTTTGTATGTTTTTTACTCCAAGGGTCTGTTTGGTTGCACCGAAAATAGACATGGAGATTGAAACTGTTTCCATGAATTCGACTCTAAGGCCCCAAACACCTCCCCCATGGAAAAACAGTCTTATGAAGAATGAAGAATTGATTTCCTATTAGTAAATAGACAACCAAACAATTCCATATCCCAATAAAAATGGCTAACCAAACATCCCCTAATTTAAAGGAAAACATACTATTTCTTTCTACCTATATTTCACAATATACTGTTGTAGCTACTAGCTAACATTGGAACCGACGGGGTTGAACGAAATGTCCTCCTCAAAATGAAAAAAAAAATTTAATTAATTAATTTAATTTTTGATTTTTTCTTTTCACACCAAATCTCTGCGATTCTTCCATTAATAAGTTGAGTGACTGGCTAAGCAAAAACTAAAGCCTTCAACAAGAAGAAGAGCAATGCAAATTTAGCTAATGTAACAACACAGAACACAATAACAACACACCAAGATGAAGAATTGAACAACAAAAACACATCAAGTTACTTAATTTACTTGTCAAATTACAGGTTCCCACCAAATCAAAATTATTTGAAAAAAAAAAAAAAACAGGTTACCTCAAAAAGAGGTCTATCTCTCTGAGCAGTCCCATCTTCAAGTCGCTCTCCTCTGTTTTTCTTCGACTCATCCAACTGCAAAACCCACCAAACAAAAAGGAACCCAGAATTCAGAATCGAAATCTAGGGTTAGGGTTTAAAGATAATTTTGAATGGGAGTTTACGGAAGAATATAAAAACCTGATCTTGGGAAACGAAATTCATCAATCTGAAAGCCGGAGGAGGAGCAACATCTTTTTCTGCCATCTCTCTGTGTGTTGGTGCTTTCGAATTTACAATTCAACCCCTCTTTCCTTCAACTCTCTTTGAATCTCTTCTTCAAAATCTCTCTCAATGTTCTTCTGGTGCACGGAGATGAAATTTTGAGAAGACGAGAGACTTGTATAGGTTATTTGCCACCGTAGTTTTAATTTAGAGCCCGGTTATAGGCACCGCAATATTACATTATTGCCTCCACATAAAAATCGCAATTTTGATTCTACAAAAAAAATCCGTATTTATTATTATTATCCTTTAATCCCTCCCACCCTAAATGCCACCAGCAGGGTTCGACCTAGGGCTGAACAAACAACCGATCAAACCGACCGAACCGATCAAAATCGAACCAATTAAATTCGGTTCGGATCGGTTTCGGTTTAAAAAAATGCAAAACTGAAGTGGTCGGTTCAGTTTTCGGTTTCTATGTGATTTAAACCGATCAAACAGAACCGGACCGAATATTTAAACATATTATATTATTTATATATAAAAAAATCGGTCCGGTTCGGTTTTATTTCGATTTTAGTCGGTTCGGTTACGGTTTGCATAAATTGGAATCGGTTCGATTTCTGATCGATTTTGTTAATGGTCGGTTCGATTTCGGTTTGAAAATTTTAAAACCGACGGTTCACGGTTTAGGTGAAAAACCGAACCGACGGTTCGATTTTCAGCCCTAGTTCGACCTGAACTTGTGCCATTATGTGTAACTTTCTAAGACTCTAATCTCATTTGGTATTGATTTGGTTGCAAGGATAGTCATGGGTTTTGGAATATTTGGAAGTATACAAATTCGGCATGGTATAACATTGCATTCTTGTTGCAGGAGATGCTCTTGTGGCTTTAAGATTTCTATTCATTACTTGATCATTTGCGGAATTAATGTAAAACCGTATGAGAAGGGTTCAATAACAATGACAATTCAGACTAAGATTTACACTACTAATACATTGTTGTTTTTTAATTGAAGAATAACCAATTACTTAACGTCTAAAACTGCACAGTGAGGCAATTAAATAGTGCAAAACTTTGAAGGCTTACTAACAAATAACAAAAAAAATTCTTAAAAGCAAGCAGAGTTGTAAGGACCCCTTAATCTTTATATTAATAATTAAAAATTAAGTACAACACATCTTCTAGAAAGAGACACCACTACAAAGTTTTACACATCTCAAGAATTTCTAACATTGGTATGTTAATTATCACCTTCAAATAGCATTTTTTTAAATTGGGTCATTGACCATTTTTTATTTATTTATTAATCCATGTTCGCTATAGGTTACAATATTGTTGCCACTTAATATCCTCGTCGTCTCCATCTCACGTAGAGACTACTACAATATTGTTGCCATATTAATATCTTCGTCGCCTCCATCTCGCATAGAGACTTGCTTTCGCTCCGGTCCATCGCCTCCACCTTGTATGAAGGTGCATTCAATACCCGAAGGCTTATCAACGGCGGAGCAAATGTGTTCTTAATAATTGTGCGAAAACTCGCAAAATCCTAACTGGTGAGTCTCGAACCCGCGACCCCTCACAAGGAGAGTGGATGTCCGATCAACTGAGCTACAATTGATGGACTATTAGAGCCTTAAGTCGCTTGTATTCTTTGCGACCAACCATCCCAATTCCAATATCATATAATTATTATTATTATTTTTACACTCTATTGTTAGAATTTATAAGAGAAAGAACAAAAAAAAAAAACCTGAGTGAAGTGCTACTAGGGAGGCATATATTCCATCCTTAATATTGATCAAAGATTCATGTTTTCCTTTCTCTGCAGTAACTCCATTTTTAACCACGGCAATCAAATCTGCATTTTGGATTGTAGATAATCGATGAGTTACCACAATGGTTGTTCTGTTCACCATGATTCTATCCAATGCATCTTGGACTACTCGTTTTGATTTTGTGCACTTGTTGCTTCATCTGGTAGTAATATTTTTGGCCCTTTAATTATAGATCGTGCAATTGCCACTCGCTGCTTCTGCCCACCTGATAATTATTGAGCTATGAACTCAGATAAACTAATGTATAGATTTTGTGTGTAGTAAAGTACGCAGTTTACTTTCTCACCCATCGCATCTTGAATTAGAACAATATCACCCGACATTATCCCAACAACTTCACCAGTGCTAGTTTCATTATAAAAAAAATGCAATATCTAGCCTCAATATAGTTTTCAGGTATAAATTCCTAATTCGAGCAGCTTGTTTCTCCCCTGTGACTATCCAACAAGACACCTCTGGCAAGAATTGCAAATAGGTTGTATCAACTTCGAATAGTTCAAATATTTCTCATGGTATATTGCGAAAAACAGTTAGTAAAAGATAGAAGTTAATATATATTACAATTCAGAGTGATATTTTACTATTCATTGTTGATTGAGACAAAGTCAAATCGAAAGAATTAGAGATAAAATATGATTAGGATTAAAAGTTGGGAAATGTATTGAATTTGAGGGTTGAGATTCATTTTCATTATGACATTTGTACATATAAAACATGTAGAATGACAAAAATAGTAAAAAAAAATTGAAAAAAGTTGGTGGAATGTACATGTGGCGGAGAAAAAAATATTGTGTTTTGCTTTTAGCAAAATGAAAATTATCATAACTATCTACATCATTATCGAATTTTTATAATGTTAATAACGTTGAAATGCATATTTTAAGATATTTTCAAAAAAATTAATGATCCATACGAGCGCTAAAATTTTAAATATATATACACGTTTTAAATATTTTTTAAAGCAATGAGATGGGTCTATTATACCAGAAAAAATGAGTTAGACATCTTAATGCACATTTAAATAAAAATTCTAAACTTCATATTTTGGTGAATTCAAAGATTGGGGGAGCGTTTAAATTTTGTCCCCAACTGAGTCAAATTTGACTGAACCTTAAAATAAGCTTACACTTCAATATTGATTCAAAGCCAAAATGTAGATAGTGAAAGAAGTGTTCAGTACAAAATATTTAGCGAAAATAAAATTATATGAAGTGTCAACGACACAGGACATATTCTAGTATACTTACAAAAGAAAGCTGCAATTCCCACCCCAGTAGCAAAATAAACATATTTCAAAGCTACCTGATATTTCGAAACCAGAAGTTCTATTACTAAATCTGAAACTAAAACCATGAACAAGTGCAAGACTCAAGTTTATGTAGCTTAAGTTTTTACCTTGGAAACGTCTGAAGTGTATCAGGCGTGTTAGCATTTTTACTAAAAGAATCTATCGGATTACCAATAAGAATTAATGGTCATGACGGGCATGGTCATCCCATTTGCAAGAGCTGCGATGGCCCAATGGCCATCAAGAGAGAACATCCTTGGAGTCTGCAAAGGAGAATAGCTTGTAGAATGGAACAGAGTCAACCTTTCCTTCCATGTTCTTCTTTAATGAGCTTCTATCTTTCTCTGTTATAGTAGGTGAATGACTAGTTGATGTCGAAGCTTGGTGTATTACATCACCATCCACGCTATTTGCCTCAGTCATATTGCAACTCGATCAGATACCTGGTTTTCTACATTGAACTAATACCAATTTTCTAGGCATGTAACATAAAAGATACCGAAGCCAATCAGTTGAGTTCAACCAATGCGACTATACATCTAACTTTCCTCTTCATTAGCTTCACCATAAAATCAACTTCAACAAAACGATGAACTTAGTTGGTAATCCTAACTGCACGTACACAAACTACATTAAATAATTACAAGAAACATGCATAAACAAAATAAAAAGTAAACCTTTCAGACAGACATGTTGAGACCTTTAGTTAGTAAGGGCAGACGACAGTGTCATGCCAAAACACAGCCCCATTTGAACAATATAGACTGGAGGAACCGAGGAACCAACATACATCATCATTACCTAATACCATAAAAGCATTACAAAAATGAACATAAGACTTGTAGCTCATAAAGTCATATGATCAGGTGACAATAAATCACAACAACTTAACTAAATCCTCATGACAGAAACTTTGAACAATCTTTGCTAATCACTACCAGTCTAATATATGGTGAGGCAATATAATGGGGAAAAAACCATGAACAAATCTCTCTTTCATATACTTCATTTGTCCGATTAAATGTTACAAGTAAACCTATCTGATTGAACTGTATAAAAAACACCCAAAAAACTTGACAACGAAAAAGGAAAAAAAAAAAAAAAAACACTATCATCACCAAAACTTGTGATCATGAAAAGAAAGAGAAAAAGGAAAAGATTACAAGAATTTGACTAGAATGAGGCCAGGGAACCAGGTTTTGCAATTAGGTTTTATAACCAGGGATGATGTAGTGGCATCATTAGAGGAGGTTTTTTACAACCTCGAGATACACATAAACACTTTGGAAATTTCATCACTCTTTCAAGATCACGCCACATCACCGTGGTTACAAAACCTGATTGCAAAAACATGGTTTCCTAGCATTTTCGATTTTACTATGAAGCACTCATGTGAAGTGCTACTAGGGAGGCATATACTCCATCCTTAATATTGATCAAAGAGTCGTGCTTTCCTTTCTCTGCGATAACCCCATTTTTAACCACAGCAATCACATCTGCATTCTTTATTGTAGATAATCGATGAGCTACCACAATGGTCGTTCTGTTCACCATGACTCTATCCAATGCATCTTGGACTACTCGTTCTGATTCTGCATCAAGTGCACTTGTGGCTTCATCGAGCAGTAATATTTTTGGCCCTTTCACTATAGCCCGTGCAATAGCCACTCGCTGCTTCTGTCCACCTGATAATTGCACTCCTCGCTCTCCTACTACCGTGTCATAACCCTTCAATATTTTAAAAGAGGTCATGTTAGTTGATTGATAACAAAAAAAATTGTAGTACTGTTTTCCATGAAAGCACACTATGTGCAGTCACCCAGAAGATAACGAGACGAGTTTCCTACCTGGTTTAGTCCACTAATGAACTTATGGGCATTCGCTAGTTCTGATGCAGCTATAATTTCTGTTTCTGTTGCCGGCCCTTGCTTTCCATATGCAATGTTGGCTCGTATCGTGTCATTAAACAGTGCTGGTTCTTGGCTCACCAAACCCATTTGTTGTCTCAGCCACCGTAATTGAAATTTTTGTAAATCTTCACCATCCAGTGTAATATGACCTAAGTCAGGGTTGTAGAATCTCTGGAGCAATGAGATCACTGTTGATTTTCCACTACCACTCTCTCCAACCAAAGCTACCGTCTGATAAATTAATACAACTGATGTTAATTATGTCTGAAAATTTTGTTGGGTTCTAATAACTTATTTTGGACAGAATTGACAACCAAAACCTTTAGGTTATTAAGAATTACCTTGCCAGAATGAATAGCTAAGCAAAGATCGCGAAAGATTTGAATATCAGGCCGTGTTGGATATTTGAAACTGACGTGTCGCAACTCAATTTCTCCTTTGACATTTTCTAATGTCAAACCTGCTTCGTTACTTGAATCTATCTTTGACTCCTTATCAAGGATTCCAAATATAGAAGCAGTAGAGGTCTTGGCTTTACTTGAATCCGGTGCAAGAGAGCTTGATTGAGAAATTCCAATTGCTGCCATGGTGAGAGCAAAGAAAACCTGTAAAGCAAGAGCATAAACATATAAGCATTATGACCACGCTAGAAAAGTTACAGATGAAAGCAACCTGTTTGTAAATGTATTTTCAGGACGAACTCAGTAATGGAAGGAAACGTACTCGAAAAACATGAGCGAATGTTGTCTTTCCATCCTCAACTAGTCTGGCACCAGCGTAGAAACTAATTGCATAGACGCAGAACAGCAGTAAAAAGGACAGACCGAAGCCAGCTCCACTAATCAATCCTTGCCTTATTCCTGTTTTCAATGGTCCTTCACATTTCTTTTTGTACAACTGCATCACCTTTTCTTCAGCACAGAAAGAGGCAACTGTTCTTATACTTCCCACTGCATCATTAGCGACTTGACTTGCTTCCTCGTACATCATCTGCAGCCATATATCCATCTTGGTTACAAACTTAGGAAGTAAAAGAAAAAGGAAACCATTAAAAATCACTAATCATTCTAGTTTAACCAGGGTATTGTATAATGCAAAAACCTTCCAGACCTTTATTTAAATAAACAATAATGGTAAATGTTATAAAATATAATTTTATGTTTAATCTTCATTTTCTTTTAACAATAATAAACTTGAATTTCGAAACAGACCTTTGCATCAGCACTGAATCCTTTCATAAACTTCATCTGAACATATCCATTAACCCCTATTAAAGGAAGCAGCACAAGGATGATGAGAGCCAATTGCCAGTTTGCTGTGAATGCGATAACCACACCAGCAAGCGCAGCTGCAATGTTCTGCACCAACAAACCAAGCGCGTCCCCTACAAGAGCTCGCACAGTTGCTGCATCAGCAGAGAGCTTTGCACCAATGGCTCCACTAGAGTGTTCAGCCTCATCGAACCAACTAATTTCCATGTGAACTACCTTGTGAAAGCACATAGATCGAATCCGTGTTATTAACTTGCAACCAGCCACTGCAAAAAAGTATGATCTTGCTGGGGACGTAACAAATGATGCAACACCAAGCACGATAAACATCAATGCCCAAAACGTTGAATCCTTTCGAAGCTCACTTGGTGATTCGTAAAATGATTTGATGACACTAGAAAGGAGTATGCCAAATATCGGAAATATGACTCCATTAGCCGCTGCAGATATAACGCCAAGTAGTATGACAGGGATTTCAGGCTTGTTGAGATAGGCAAGTCGACGGAGAGAAACATTTGATGCATGTTCTGCATAGGTTGCAGGAGAGGATTCAACATCTGTTGGTGCTGTTTCTTGGTAATGTCCTGTAGGTAGACCAAATGGAACAGAGAATGAATGGCGGCTGCTGTTCCCAGCCCCCGATGATCCCTGACTTATTGACCTTTGGAAAGAGGTGCGTTGGCTTAAATTTCTGCCAAGCTCCGCATTTTCTGAATTTTCGACATCATCTCCTTGCCCCCGACTTATCTCTTGCAAGCGTATAAGCTGGCAGTAGGCTCCATCAGGATCGTTGAGGAGCTCCGAATGTGAACCTGATCAATTTCACAACATAGGCTATTTCAAGCTCATGAAATATGACCAAACAGTATGGTACTGGCACCATGACTTCAATTGAGCATGCAAAGATCTGAATTTACAAGATTCTTACCTTGTTCGACAATTTTGCCTTGATGAATAACAGCAATCATATCAGCATTCCTAACTGTGCTTAACCGGTGAGCAACAACAACAGTAGTTAGGTTGACCATTATCCTGTCCAATGCCTCTTGGACGACCCGCTCAGACTCTGCATCAAGTGCACTAGTAGCTTCATCTAGAAGCAGAATTCGTGGGTTTTTAAGAATTGCCCTAGCTATAGCAACTCGCTGTTTTTGTCCCCCAGAAAGCTGAGTGCCATGCTCGCCAACCAAGGTATCTAGTCCCTGAATAAAGCCATATCAAAGATTAAACTCCCTATACATCTACAATTCATTAGAATTTAAAAAACTACGTACTGATGGTCACCGAGAAAAAAATTAATTAAAGAAAAAGCAAATGTAGTATTGTTGGATGCTCAGATTAGTCAGAGGAGTTATAACAAATAATCATTAAGAACAATATGTAGATGTTAGAAGGGAGTTGTAACCTGAGGGAGTTTGTCTATGAATTTGGATGCATTGGCAAGTTCTGCTGCAGCTTTAATTTCTTCAAGAGTCGCACCATCCTTCCCATATGCAATGTTATCTTTAATGCTTGAAGCAAATAGCACAGGTTCCTGACTTACGAGCCCAATTTTTCCTCTGATCCATTTTAGCTGAAACTCCTTTATATTTATACCATCAATTAGAACTTCACCAGAATGTGGATCATAAAATCTCTCTATAAGACTAATAACAGTCGACTTTCCACTTCCACTTTGTCCAACCAAAGCTGCAGTTGTGCCACTAGGTATGGAGATAGAGAATCCACTGAATATCTGCTCATCTGGTCTAGCTGGATAACTGAAGTAAACATTTCTTAACGCAACATCACCACGAATATCATCCAATTTATGCCCATTGGGATCATACGCATCAATCTCTGGCTTCCTTTTTATTGTCTCAAACATTTTGAATGCCGCAGCTTGCCCAGAAGCAAATGCAGCGATGCATGGAGATGCCTGCCCCAAAGACCTGAAACATCAAATAGAAAGAAAACCCAAGTCAATTTTATTTTTTATTTTTTATTTTTTATTTTTTAATTGTTAAACTATAGTGTGAGCATACATCAACACATTACAGTTTTGACGTATTTCGAATTTCTGAAGCACTATCACAGTGTTTTTGGCACATGTAACATACGTTGTGCCACTGCGTCTGCATGTTATGTTTTAAAAAATTTGATGGGCCCTAACAGTTTGAATTTTTAAGAGCAAATGGTTCCTTGGCAGAATTTATAGTGGAGTCTGAGAAATAATAGAGGTGAATATGATCAGTAAAATTGTAGAGTTAAAGAAGTCGGATTTAACTTACATGGAGCCAGTTAACACGGCAAAAATTACATTAATGACATCACCCCCAGTATATCCTTTTTCAATGATCATCTTTCCGCCAAACCATATGGCTAAAGCATAGCTGCAGAATATGATCAACATCATGGTCCCAAGACCTAATCCAGAGGCCAGGCCTTCATGAACCCCAGACTTGTAAGCATTCTTAAGAGCATTTTCGTACTTAGAAATAGCTTGCTTCTCCCCAGTAAATGATGCAACCTGTATGTATATAAACCATGTATTTTTACTTGCACAGAAACGAATGACCAAATAAAAAAAAAAGGTGATTTGTAATGAGTACATACAGTCCTTATTGAGCCGATTGTCTGTTCTACAACAACTCCAGCTTGCGAATAAGCAGCTTGTCCATGTGATGCCATTTTCGATATTACAATGGACATGACTGCACCAGATATCACTAGAAGAGGAATAGCGCTTAACATGACAAGCGTCAGGAGCCAACCTTTGATGAATGCTATTATAAAGCCTCCTAAAAATGTTGCAACCAGTTGTATTACCTTCCCTACCTATAAATTTGAAAATGGAGATGATCAGATATTATTAATCTCATACTTTCAGATGATTAATTCTATGTATGTATTGTGTGGTAGACGATGTTTACCTTCTCACCCATTGCATCTTGAATAAGAACGGTATCACCTGACATTCTATCAACAACTTCACCTGTGTTTGTTTCCTTATCAAAGAAAGCGATATCTTGCCTCAATATGGTTTTCAGGTATAAATTCCTTATTCGAGCAGCTTGTCTCTCCCCTGTGACCATCCAACATGCCACCTCTGACAAAAGATATGAATGAGTTGTATTAGCTTCCAATTGTTCAAAGAGTTTTCATGCTATATGGCGAGAAGCCAAAAGGACAAGGCAAAAACAATATACTTACGGAAGAATGATGCTATGCCAGCCCCAATACCCAGATAAACAAACTTCAGAGCTACCTGAAACCAAAGGGTAAGGCCAAATTTAGTCAACTAAAGCTCATTTTTCTGAAATTTACGAATGACATTTCTACTAAATTTGAAAAGAAGAAAACAAAGACATACAATACACAACCCAAAACATGGGAGACAACATTTGATTTACGCTCTATCAAAATTAAGCTCAAAAGCAATGTCCTCAAGTATGTAATAAGTAAATGCCAAAAATCTAGTTTTTTCCATCTTAAACTTACCTTGGAAACTACATGAACTGTATTATGCGTGTTAGCATTTTGTCCAAAGGAGTTAATCAATTCACCGAACAGTAGGGTCATAAGCGGCATGGACGATCCATTTACAAGAGCTGCGATCGTGCCAACTACCATCAAAAAGATATCCTTGGAGTCAGCAAAGGTGAATAGCTTGTAAAATGGAACATTGTTAACCTCTCCTTTGTCCTTCTTTGAATGCTGTTGGCTATTCGTCATTGATGAGCTTTCATCTGACTCTGTCACAGGGGAGTGACTAGTTGATGCGGAAGCTTGGTGTTTGTTTCCATCACCATTCATGCCGTTAACTTCACTCATATTGGAACTACAAAATTTGATTTCCTTCTGTCTCCTAAACAAATTGAACCCTGTTGAACTACAAAATCAAATACAATAGGAAATCAATGATGATACTACAAAAGCGAACCCATTTGAATTCAATCAATTGGACACTATAACAAGAGCCGATAAGATAGAGTATGCGAATTATGGATTTCTAATCTCTGTCAAACAGAACTATACACACTGCTTAACTTTATTTCCACTATATTAGCCACTCATAAACACAACTCAAGCAAACTTGAAGAACCAATTTCAATTGCACAAACACGATTTCCATTGACACTATTATTTCCAATAAAAAAAAAACTAAACTAAACTAAACTCACAAACAGAGGAATTGACACCTTCTACAACATGGATATTACGTTGAAGGATTTCAGATACTTTTCACTATTATTAAGATATGGCAGAACCTCCTCTCTTTTTTTTCCATTATAGAATGAAAGAAAAGAAACAGAAGATCATAGAAATAAGAGAAACCATGAAAAGAAAAAAGGGGTCAAGAACACATTATTCCTTCAAGGAATAGAATGCCATGTAAAGCTAAAACAATAATTGGCATGGGCCATGACACAAGTTGGGAGGAGAGGAGAAGGAAGAACCTCACAGGCACAACCCACACAACATCATCAATAAAGCAACAAAGAATAATCATTTATTTAATCAAACACCTTCCATCAAGCATCTTAAAACCAAAGAAACCATGAAAAAACTCACCAAATGCTCAAAAGGGTACTTAGATTACACACTTTTGGAATATGGGTCTCCAATAATATGTTTTTCTGTTTGCCTGTACCAACAAATCCAGAGAAGCCAATAGTCTCCTTTACATTACACCAATGGGGTTTTTATATGAGAGTTGCTTTACAGAGAGAGAGAGGGAGAGTTGCTTTTGCTGCAAGAATTACAAATTGATTGAATATCAAATGCTATGTTGTATTTTACCAAATCTTTCTCACTTTTTGACCATTTTTTTGACATAAAAAGTGAATCTCTCTCTCTGTTTTATATGTTAAATATATTTTTATCAAATCGCTCTCTTCCCATGAGATTTTAAATTGCAATCTTTTACGGCACTTATTCAGTTTTTCGGTTGAGTTTTTTTTTTTTTTTTTCTGTGTTGGCTAAACTACCCCTTGTATTTCTAGATGATCTCGTGACTTACGTCAAGAATTTATACAGTATTTAAATACGTAGAGTGAGTAGGTTATGGTCACATGCTTGACATGAATATGTGTTAGTATACGTGTTGTCCAAAATACTACTTTGCATTCTTCTTCTAGAAACACATGTAAAATTGTAAATAAACATCATTGTTGCCATGAGTCATCTAGGTTGGTTGGGTTAGGGTGTTTTAAGTATAAAAACACTTGAAGAGTGCCTTTTAGCTACCAAATTTGGCGCAATAGCTAGGGTCGAATGGCCTTTAAATTACGAGTTATAAGGCTGAGCTAGAGAAAAAAAAAATTTCCACACGAAGAGGGGGCAACATAGAGTAAAAAAAAAGACTTTGGAAAAAAAAAATTAGATATTGTTTATACATCTTACTAAGATATCAGGCAAATGAAATATTATGATCTTGGTCAATCAAAGTGGTGTAAAAAGATAATTAAATATATAATTTCATGTGGTTTATTTTAATGCATTATAATATGAAGTAAATCTGTTACTTGACTTTCCTGGAGTTATATCAAAGATGATATTGGAGGCTACCCATTATATGTGTGGATAGTACCATGGAATTAGGTGAGTTCATTAATGAAAAATTCTAAAGAGCCGTGATTAAAAAAAAAAAAAAAGATGAAGACGAAGACTAAGAATTGAAGAAGAAGAAGAATAGATGAAAAAAGTGCTTTCTAGAATAACTTGCACAGTAATACACAACAATTTTAGGTAGTCATTTTTTTTGTCAAATATTATGCTTTTATACTTTTACCCCTTCTATAAATAATATTTGTGATTGTATTTTAAAAAATTAATAAAATTATAAAATATAAAAAAACACCAAATTTTTAGAAAAAATTATATATATATATATACGACTGCACAGACTTCCTCGTAATACAAGTACCAAATACAGGATGAGATCATAATGTGCACTGAAAAAGGTTTGACAGTTTTGATTTGACAATAAATTTCTTCAAGCACATGAAATTAATGATTCCAGTGTTCAAAAAGTTTAAGGGGTTCTAGGCATGACAACGTTATAGGGTCTGACTAGAATTGTTGGTGCATATTAGGACAACTCATTAACTTTAATCTGATCATATATATATATATTTTAAGCTAAACAAAAAGTTGCTTTATGATTAAGACGAGTCTCAGACGAAACACATCAGATTAAGACCTGCAACAAAATCTAATCAGGTGCACGTCAAATTACTCAATTGTATCCCACGTGATTTTGTAGGTTAGAGGTTGGTGAATGACGGACGATGAAGGATTAACACAAGGCGCACCAATCAAAACCAGAGGTCCGGTCCACACTATTTAATCAGCATTCCTGGGAGGATCAGAAGGAGTTGTCAAAGTGTGATGACTCGGTGGTTGAGCAGTAATAGATGGTATTATTCGATCATATGATCAAATTTGGCAAACAAAATGGGAGGGATTAAGGGATTAAAAAAATATATATCATAAAGAGTTAAAGGCCTAATAAATATGGTAGATCACTTATCAATTAATTGATGTAACTAGAAGAACTTATAGCACATAATAGCAAATAATAGGTTTTTTTTCTAGCCCCATCGAAGTAAATGACAAAGCAAATTATTAACCTTAAGGGAAATGCTTTAATAAGACCTTGTTTGTTTAGTTGTAGTTATTCTTAATTCAATCATATACATATCTTCTTCTTCTTCTTCTTCTTTTGCTTTTTTATTATTATAATTCAGATACGAAATATATAAATTTTACAATTCAGAGTTTCGGACGGTCAGTTTTCGCTAAAAAATAGCCTTATTCAATTAATGATTTGTCACCCTAATTGCAAAATCTGATTTCCTAATATTTTCATAGCTACTACTAAAAGACCTCATCAATTTCACCTTTCACCTGAATTCGAAGCTTTGAAAACACTCAATTCAGCTCCAAATGGCGACCCAAAACAAAGGAAGTAAACTAATTGGTCGACATAATTAAATATACTTCATCTAAATTTAAAAAAAAAAAAAAAAAAATCTTGGCATTTTATTGTTTTGAACCTTCCGGATTCGATGATTTCTTACTAGTATAACCTTGTTCACATTCTGATGAAGGCGAACTTCGAATGTCCAAATCAATCCAAGCATATATGTTGTTTTAAAAAAGAAAAAGAAAAAAATTATACTGGGTGTATACATCGTTGAAGAATCAATACCGCGACTTCAGGGGAATAGATTTTGCTTGCTCAAGGGATAAATTTGTGGATATGTGAATTCAAAAGGGGAAGATATTAGTGTCATTGAATCTTGGACAATTGGACTTAGAGAAAAAAGGGGTCCAAACTGAAGTTTCTCTTTCAAGTGTTCTTGGCTCCCAAGTCACGACTCTTTTTTTAAAACCCTTCAAATCTCACTTTGAAATACATGCAACAAAATGAAAATGAAAATACTTTTCTTGATAACCAAGGGATGCATGCATTTGTTTCCAAGAATTGACATGTACTAGCAAAGTGATTACAAAATGGTAACTTGAAAAAATATAAATTACATATAGTTGTGATCTACTTGTTTGGGAAATCAACATGTTCGTTCACTATGTATAGCACTAAAAAAAAAAAAAAACCACTAATCAGTGCTAGACTTTTATAGTGTCAAATAATGTGCATGTACAATCTGAATTAATCTTTATAAGGAATTTATTTATTGTGTAAATAATGGACAAGGATGCCATAATGAGGAGAGACGGTTTATCGTCTAACTTATGTTATGGAGATGTGTGTCATGAGATCATTACATGGAGAATCTGGAAAGTAGCTACATGGAAATGGTGTTCTTGATTTTTGTTGAAAATATGTTTGTTTTCTATTTAAGTAGTTTCCGTAAAGAAAATAATTGTGGAATTGTTGTGTTTCTTCATTGACTTAATACAAGCTTATAAAGCTTACTCTGACCTAACCTTATAGAGACAGGAAACCTAATATTTTTTATTCTATTCTGACTTTCATAACATATTCTATTTTGACTTTCCTATTCTTGTACATATTCTGACTTTTCTTTTTGGAACTTTTCTTATTGTACAGGTGAATCAATCTTGGACTTGGGTTTGGCTATGTTGAGTGCAAACTTTATATATTCTAACACTCCCCCGCAAGTTGGACATGTAGACGCAGATGAAATGTGCAGTTTTGAGGAAACTTTGAAGTCCAATTTGGTGAAGAAATCATGACTGTCGAATAAAACTACTAATGGCTCGACTCGAGGCATCATGATTGTCGAATTTTGGATGATTCCTATATGAAGAAATCATGACTCAATTTGAGTCTTGGTATTGCTCAATTCGAGTAAACACGGATTCTGGATCATGACTCAATTCGAGTCTTAGTATTTCTCAATTCGAGACAACACAAATTTTGGTATTGCTCAATTCGAGTCAATTCAGATTTTGGTATTGTTAATTCGAAACAACACAAGTTTTGGTGTTGCTCAATTCGAGTCAACACATCTTTTTTTATCTCTCATTGGGCTTGCTGATTAGCGTCAAGGTCGAGGATCTGGCTGCTAGAAGATGCTGTTGTTTGAAGATCATAAACACCACTAAGTTGCTATTGCTGATTGATTGAGACATGCTATTGTTGTTGTCCTCCTTTTCCTTGTTTAAGTTGCAGGTTGGTTGCATGTAGCTGCTCTGCATGAAGTTATTGTAGAGTGTAATTTTCCTTCAATTTTGCTGAACTTGCTGTTAAGGATGTTCCAGTTGTTGTCATCCCTTCCCCGTCTCTTACGTCTAGCGTAGTTGTCACGCTCCGATTTTTAAACAACATAAATTAATAGATTGTCCAAAAACTAAGGCACGACATGAACAAATTAAATGGTACAATCATGACACAATAAATAAAATAATAACCTTTCTCTAAATTCTTCATCTCAAAATGAGGTCTACAATTATAAACCCAAACCACAATATAAATCATAAAAAAATTTACATTAATCAATCTCCAAATAAATCTCTGACTCAAACATCTGAGCATTAATAACTAATCCCTACATCTGATTACCTAAGAAAAACAATAAACTCAAGATCCAACAAAACGTGTCGAATCCTCAGCTATCGACACGCAACTAATACCACATTTGTGCTCCAATTAACCCTGATAAGTCTCTGGGGTTACGCTCATTAAGAACGCACCAAAATTTGTAAAATAATACAAAATTCGGGTCAGTATATTAATACTGGTGTGAGCAAATTTACAAATTAAGTCACTACTATACAATTAGACATTCTTAAAAAAAATATGCATTTTTTCCTTACGGAAGACATGTAGTTCTCATTCGATGATCGAATGAGTTATTAGTTTATTCCTTCAAGACTATTCTAACACACTTCACCCTAGTGTGTTTCCCTTGCCATCAAAGCCACTCAGAGCGTACATTAGTGTGTTTCCCTTGCCATCGAAGCCACTCAGAGCGTACATTTTTTTTTGAAAGGCAAGCAGAGTTTTTTATAGGATCCCAGAACCATAAAGATGCAGCAAGCTGGGTTTGAACCCATGACCTAGTGGTACCATTCGCCAAGCTCTAACCGTTGAGCTGTCATGCCATTGGCGACTTAGAGCGTACATGACCCGAGTGGAGTGCCACATCGAGTGTCATGTCATCTCACCCGAAGTTCGATACATGACAAGTATTTTCTAAATTTTACACGTACTACCGAACTCACAAGGAACAACGTACCAAATATGCAAGCAAGTCTATATACCAATATTATATCACACATATACAAGCAAGTCTGTATACAAAATCAAATAATTTTTTTTGATTTTAGAGTTGCGGAAAAGAGCATTACTAAAATTAGAAGAGATATTTTGCTTCAAAGTAAATATCCGCCTATGTGTCATACCCAATCATCTAACCCACCCCAAATATATTGAACCTTAGAACTTCATAATCAATAGAACTTAATATAAAAAAAAAATTATATTCTCAACACCAATACTTCTCAACCCGTAAATCATCCCACTGTTATGTAAATTTTTATCTCAAAAAGGGGTATTTTATCATTTTTCATAAAAAAAAACCATTTCATTCTTGCATGTGTATAATGATTAAGTATATATCTATTCGTATAAAGGATGTTAATGATAAGATATAAAGTAAATAACAATTTGGGCCAACATGTGAACCAACCACAAGCAACCAATAGGCATATAAAATAACAAAGCAACCAATGATGTCATTGTTGTATAAGATTGAGCTAGACACCACTTATATCATAACTATTCATGTGAACAAGACTTGTCCTAAAGTTGATCCATGATTGAAGAAACCTTGAGCCTTACAGCTATCTCTATTTACTAACTATATATATATACAGATGGACATGGGATGTGATTGAGGGGGTTTCAAAAGGACGTGCAACAGTACAATAAACAATCATCTATAAAAAAAAAAAAAACAAAATTTTTTTTGGGGCCCCTACAATACGGTGGTTTGTACGGATTCGGGGCTCCTGCGCAAGAAGCACAGAACGAGGTCGTGTGCGCAGATCTGAGTCGTCATTGAATCAGATCGATGAATTTTAATTTTTTTTATTTTGAAATTCATTGATCTGAGCCATTGGATCAGATCCGACAGGTCAGATCTGTGCAGGCCCCCCCCCCCCCCCCCCCCCCCCAGGTTTGTAAACAATGCTTAAAACAAAAACAAAGAGTAGAGTTCTAGTAGTATGGTTTTTGATTATCTATTGATCATCTCTGTCACCAGAGTGTACATATGCCAACAAGTTAACATCTATGTTTCCATCATGTATTCGAAGTGATTGTCTTGAATATCAAGCCCAAGACCACGCATGAAAATGTGCATCAAGAGTGCCCCTAGTCCATGACGTAGATAACTACCATGATGTGAATTACTACTGTAAAACATAATATGTCCTTGTACAAAAATATCAATAAGAACTTGGCTAAACCAAGACGAGAGTACGCAGGATAGAGTTCTTTCTCACAGTTTTGCAAAAACCCCAATGTCAAAGCAAAACTTTTCATATATCGCTTTCTTTTTTCTACGCAGATTTTTATTTTCTTCTGTGTGTATCCAAAGAGAAGAAATGGCTAGGGTTTTCTTTTAAAGGGTTTTTAATTCGAAATTTACTAGCTTTAGCTAAACACACCCACCACTCCTATTTTGCCCACCACCAATCTAAACCTAGGTTCCAAATTCATGTCATAAAATATATAAATATTTGTAAATATTATTAATTAATAAGTATTACCAATAAATAAATATTATTAATTATTAAGATAGTAACATTATATTAGTAAGTGATTTTTCGGGTATTAGAATATACACACCTTAAAAGAATCTCGTCTCAAGATTCGGTAGGATAAGAATTAGACAAATAATTCTGGGTGCATCTGTTTTACTTTGTCATCCAGCTCCCAGGTGCCATCGTTCTCCTTTTTGCTCCACTGAACTTTAACCAAGTTGACTTTCTTACGTCGTAGTTGTTTCACATCACGATCAATTATCATCACCGACCCAAATGTATAAGTCTAATCCTCATTAAGTTCAATAGCGATAGGTTGAACAATCTGAACGACAATACGAGTTTGTAAGCTAAGTAACCAACACATCCGAAAATCTCGAACAACCCAATATACCGCGGGCTCAACTTCCCTTTATTGCCAAATCTCATTACACCTCGCATGGGAGACACCTTGAGAAAAACTAAATCACCAACCACAAACACTATACTCTTTCGCTTCTGATCTACATAGCTTTTCTGTCTACTTTGAGCAATTTTTATCCTTCTCCGAATAATCTCAATATTCCTTGCAGTCTCTCTAACAATCTTTGGCTCCAACAATATTGTATCACCCACCTCTGCCCAACAACTAGGAGATCTACACGACCTACCATACAAAGCTTCTGATCATAAGGCTTATACCTATTCTGCTCTCGGTTCCCAGATGAACGCGAGTTTCTAGATGACTCACCTCCCCTGCTCTTCTCCCTAGCCTCTCAAAAAACTGCGTCCTGCTCTTTGAACTTGAAAGCTAAGTCTAAAACTTTGTTGAAGGGTTATTTATCAAAGGGTAAAAGTGATTTTGACAAATAATGACCCAAACCCCTGACAAACTTCTGATTCTTTTTTGCAGTAGTATCAACCAAGTACAGAGCATACCGAGTCAACTCATTGAATTTGGTCACATATTGGGTCACCGACTTTGTACTTTGCGTCAAACTAAGGAACTTTGTAGCTAGCTAAGATTTCACAGCTTCAGGTACAAACTGACCGACAAATTTGGACTTGAAAGTCTCCCAAGTCATAGCGGTCGTATCCATGCTCTCCTCAACAGAATCCCAACAATACATGGCATTACCATCTAAGTTATGAGCAGCTAATTCCTGTTTCTATACCTCAGTCATCTGCATCCGATTGAATACGGTTTCACACTTGTGAATCCACTTCTCAGCTGCAATAGGGTCAGTCTCTCCATTAAACCTCTGACCACCTAGGTTCCCAAACTCCTTATTTCTCTTAGCAAACGAGTCACCCTGATTATCCCGATGGTTGTTCTGCACAACTTGCAAAAGTTGCGTCATCATAGCTCCCACGTCCACTTGAACCAAATTAGGATTTCCCTCTTGATCATTTAAACCGTTTGGGCCATTAGTATTATTTCGCCCGTTATCACCTTCTGCCCATTGACACCATTCGATCAAGTGTTCGCCATTACCTTCAAGCGAAAATAAATAACCGTTAATACTCAATAATCCAAACGTTCATAATCTCATTCTACACTTCCGATGATCACCTAGACATCTAGACCTACACTAGATCTAGGCTAATAAATGCTCTGATTCCAAAAATGTCACGCCCCGATTTTTGAACAACATAAATTAATAGATTGTCCAAAAATCAAGGCACGACAGGAACAAATTAAATGGTACTGTCATAAGGCAGAATATAAATTAATAACCTTCCTCAACATTCTTTCTCTAAAAATGAGGTCTACAATTATAAACCCAAACCACAATATAAATTAATGAAAATTGCATTAATCAATTCCCAAATAAATCTCTAACTTAAAAAAAATGAGCATTTATAACTAAACCCTACATCTGATTACCTAGGAATAATATTAATAACGATCTAACAAAAACGTGTCGAATCCTCAGCTATCGCCACATAGTTAATACCACCATTGCGCTCCAATTAACCCTGATAGGTCTATGGGGCTACGCTAATTAAGAACGCACCCAAATTTGTAAAACAATACAAAATCTGGGTCAGTATATTAATACTGGTATGAGCAAACTTACAAATCGAGACAATTAAATAATAAAAAAGTGCATTTCACCTTAAGGAAGACAGGTAGTTCTCATTCGAGAATCGAATAAGCTGTTATTTTATTCCCTCAAGGTTAACCTAGTACATGCTAAAATAATTCACACACAATTATGTTATGATCAATTCAATGGGCTTATTTATTTTCCTAATTCTTGGTTTTTTTTTCCACAATCGCACGCTCCTCCTGTGACGAGCACACTTCACCCAAGTGTGTCTCCCTGCCATTGAAGCCACTTGGAGCGTACATGACTCAAGTGGGGGGCCACATCGAGTATCATGTCATCTCACCTAAAGTTTGATACTTGGCAAGTATTTCCTAACTCTACACGTACTACCGAACTCACATGGAACGGTGTACCAATATGCATACCTAAAATTTATATCACACACATACATGCAAGTCTATATACAAAAATAATTTTTTTTTAGTTGTGGAAAAGAATATTACCAAGTATTTATATTTGTGAATAACAAAAGGGTGAATAATAATACATAAGAAATATTTTGTAAATAATAATAACTATTTGTTTTAATTTACAACAGATGATTTAAAAAAAAACTCACTTACAATAACACATATTATTTGAGTTGCCCAAACAAACAAATATAGTTTTCTTTATTCACCATCATACACACGCACACAGTAATTGAAACCACATGCAGTCACACCCACACACACAGTAAATTGAAATAAAAACCCACATGCAACCACACCCAGACACAGTAATTGAAAAAAAAACCCAAATGCAATTATAAATCAATTTTTTTTTTCCATTCAAGATTCCCTATCCCATCAACAGTAAAAAAAACTATTGACATTAAACCGTACTTTTTTTCATTAAGAACAATTTTCTTTAAATCAAGAAGTCCACATCCACCATAAATCGGTTTTTTTTTTATTAAAGATGTAAATCAAGATGTCTCCATCCATCATAAATCAATTTTTTTTTCATTAAAGATGTAAATCAAATAAAGATGTATCCATCCCTCATAAATCAGTTTTTTTTTCCATTGAAGATTCCCAAGATTTTCTCACTGTAACATTGGATTTCTTAACATCACATCACATACAAAAAAAAAAAACCTAAACGAAACCTCTTTCCAAGCTTTTTCATAGCACATATTACCATTTGATTCCTACATTGCATTACATCACATACAAAAACAGAAAAAAAATTTCCCAAGAGATTAAATGTCCAATTCATATTGGTTTTTATAGGATCTCAGAACCCATAAAGATGCCGCAAGCTGAGTTTTAACCCATGACCTAGTGGTACCATCCGCCAAGCTCTAACCGTTGATCTGACATGCCATTGGCTCTAGGGAATAGCTTGAATCATATATATATATATATATATTAAAGTAGTTGTCAGAGGCGGGGAAGAGATTGAATCTCGAAGTTTTAGGTCACCAAATAAAGTTGATCTGATACCATGTCCAGCTTACACATTTCCTCTGCATCTACATGTCAAGCTTGTGAGAGAGTGTTAGAATATATAGGGCTTGCACTCAACATAGCCAAGCCCAAGTCTAAGATTAATTCACCTCTACAATAAGGAAAGTACAAGAAAAGGAAAGTTACAAGAAGGAAAGTCAGAATATGTACAAGAATAGGAAAGTGTTACAAAATAGGAACGTCAGGAAAGTCATAATAGAATAAGAAGTATTATGTTTCCTATCTCTACAAGGTTAGGTCAGAGTTAGCTTTATAAGCTTGTATTAAGCTAATGAAGAAACACAACAATATTACAATTCCACAATTATTTTCTTTACATTGTATTAGAGTAAGGTTTTTAGGTGCCTAAAAATTCGGGGAATCAAGTTCTTCCCCGCCTTCGACGACTACCTAGACGCAAGAGGCGGGGAAGGGAAGACAGTAGTAATAGCCTACCTCAATCAAATCAAGCCTTTCATCAACAGAACCTCCAACAGAATCTTCATTAACAGAGCCTCCATCATCAATCATCAAGAGAGCCTTCAACAATTGCAAAACCAATTGTCACATAACAGCCAACAACACAAGCATCAAATAATCACAACCAATTCTCTTCACGCAACAACCACAAAGTTCAACTCACCTCCTCCACGAATCGCAACAATAACAAATCACCTATCTGTTCTGCTTCACGAACATCAACCAATAGAAGAAAAGAAACAATTCACAACTTTAGAATATAAAAGATAAATCTTCACCTTCACGCAGCCAACAAAATTAGATCATCAGATCGTCGGATTGTCTCAAATCATCAGATCGATTAAGATCTTGATCGTCTTAGATCTTGCATCATCTCCATCTCTCCAGATCATTGTCTCCATCAGAACAATTGCTGAGCAACCCATCAGAACAATCGTTGAGCAATTATCACCATCAGAGCAATTCTCACCATCTCTGCTTCTCCACGCAGCCACAACAAACATCAACACTGTAATCAGAACAATCGTTGAGCAACCCATCAGAACAATCGTTGAACAAACATCAACATCAACCCATAAGAACATAAATCGAACACCAACAAGAGATCGATTGGGGCTTCCATCATCATCAACCCATAAATCGAATTATCATCAGAAGAAGCAGGGGCTTCCATCAATCTCAATATCAGAAGAGAGCAATGATCGCATAATGTTCGCCGTCTCTACATCAGATTCGCCATCTCTGCTTCCCTCAGAACAAGTGATCGATTGGGATTCTGACCGATTGGACCGTCGAGAGGCCGCCATTGATACCCGATTTGATCGAATCAAAGATCAATTGGAGATATTAAGACTCCGAGATCGATTGGAGAGATTCGCCTCCTTCACTCGATTTCAACTTCCATATTCACTTTCGTCTTCCTGATTCGAAAGGAAAAAGAAGATTTTGTTTGTGAGAATCACCGATCATCATCGTTCGAATCACTTCAACCCCCATCACCACACTCAAAACATCATCAACCCATAAATCGAACATCATCAATCAACCAATTGATCTTGGACCCATTGTTCCCTTCTTCTCACAGAACAATCACACCAGCCAACAACCCCAACACCAATCGAGTGCAAGTCCTATATATTCTAACAGTTGTAGATGAATATTACGTTAATGAAGAATTTTCTACGTCTAGATGGAGTTGTGAGAAAGAATAAGCACTCTTTAAATATTGTTTTCATGGTTTTTATTCTCCTTGATAAGCAAGTAGTATTCCACCAAATCCACATGACCAGTCTTGATACCAAGGCACAACAACCCTAGCTACCTTAATCTTACTAGCTAAGTATGTTATATTATTTTCGAGAAGCTAGGTATTCAATTTATAAACTTTTGGAGTATAGGAATGACAAAAAATGGAGCGGAAGTGGAGATCAAAGATGTCGTATATGCTTCAAGACTTTCCTCACACTAGGTTATGGTAGAGACCTGCAACTTCAGTATCAGAAACGCGTTGGCACTTACAGTAGATAATCTAATAGGAATATATAGCTTAGTTAGAACCCTGGCTAAAACTTAATTGAATACATACTCTTGGAAGGATTCCTGAATGAACCTTACTCAGTGCTCATGTACATTTTATGGAATGGTAGATTAATATCAACTTAATTAACCAAATTTACTGTATTAAACGTCATACCATTCCCTTCTTTTCATTTTCTTTCCGTAATCTTTATTGTTTTGTTCGTAAGAAATTTTAACTATTTTCTGTTTTTTGATGGAATGCATTGGAAAGTTTGGTCAAAAGTTATATGAAAGGAATGTTATCTTATATATGGAGGTGGAAGGTCTCAGTTTTGGGTTTAAGGTGATGCTTAGGAGACCAATACATGTCACCACTAGTGTAGAAGAGCACGCCTAGTAAAGTTTAAGGTAATTCTGTGAATTCAAATTTTGAGTAAATTCAAATTTGCACATTTTGACTAAAAAGTGGATGGTTAAGACGATCCCATGTTAACTATGTCAAATTACTTTTCAAAAAAAAAATTAAAAAAAAAACCTCAAATTGAGATGTTACCAGTGAAAAATTTGTTGCAATGGTAGACACCTTGAAGTAGGTTATCGCCTTTAATTACAAACTATAGAAACTAATAACCAAAACTGGACAGTATTGAAACTTAAAAAACTAACTACTGCAAAACAATGTTAAGGGAGGTTCGAGTTCAGACATTGACACCCTTAGAAAACCTGGCCTGTAAACTTAAAAAAACTAAAAATAGAAAATGAAAAGAATTGAGTCTTCCTTTTATTCTCTAGTTCTTCTTCTTCATGAAACCCAGTTGATTTCTCTCACAGTATTGCCTGTGGCATTCGATTCTCTACTAAGCATGGAACAAGTTTTGATCGAGCTAGAAATGCTGAAAGTTTCTATCTAGGTACGTTTCAAAGTTTTTATTAATGTTTTTCTTCTCGACTTCATTTGAATAGAATAGAGTGAAGATGACAATTCCTGTCCATCATGATTTAAAAAAAATCTTATATCACAAGCAAAAAAATTGGATTATGTTTTCTGCTGTGTGATCTATATTAACATTTTCACATTTAAAATACATACAATATGTACTTCAATAATCATAAAAATGAGATTAGGTATTTTGATAAATGTCATCTTTATCTATTTTTTTGCACTTACAATACAAAGGGCATAGTATATGTAGATATCACAATAAGTAATGTGGCAAAGTTATCCACACTAATGATCGGCAAATGTGTATATTACAAACACTGGCCAAAAGGCTTTCTGATGGACATTCTTTTATTCACAAGATTTCGATTAACCATAATAATTAACAATCCCGTGTTTCCAAGTTCAATTAGGTTCTGCAACCAGGACGATGTGGCATCATCAAAGGAGGTTTTTTTTTTACAACCTCGAGATACACATAAACACTTTGGAGGTTTCATCATTATTTCAAGATCCAAAAAATCTAATTGTCGAGGGAATGGGCGAAGAAAACAGCGAGGGAGGGAGAGAGGGAAGGGGGGACCGTTCATCTCCCTCGGGATGCATACGACACACATCTTGAGAGAGATGAACGGTGCCCCCTTCCCTCTCTCCCTCCCTCGCTGTTTTCCTCGCCCATTCCCTCGACAATTAGACGGGTTCTTCAAGATTACACCACATCACACTGATTCTAAAAACCTGGTTTCCTAATATCTTCGATTTTATTATTAAAAAAAAAGATGGACTCACGATAAATATTATTATTTGATATTTTTCACATATTCATAGAATGAAAACAAATCTTATACATTAATCTTTGCTATTTGATTTGATGATGATTAATGGTATTCGACTAATTTGGGCAAGAAAAAAAAAGAAAAGATTTTTCATGTCTGTTGGTAATGAAGTTTTCATATATGTCTATCCATAATGAAGAAATAATGCTTTAAATTTTGTCATCTCTCAACCTAAAATCCCAATCTCCATTGCATAAACTCTTTGGTTTTCTGTGTGTGAGTAAGAGAGAAAGAAGAAGCTATACTAATAAGATTTCATCTCTGCCATTTTCTTCCTTCTGTTCTGTTCCAACAAGGAAATGAGTAAGATTTCATCTCTGCCATTTCTTCTGTTTCATATGATTACATATTCTCATAGATGATCCAAATTGCTCTCTCCATTGCCTTCTTGCTTTCACCAAATGTATACAAAATATGAAAAGTGTCTGATATTTGATATGGAAGATTTATTTTATTTATTTTTGTGTGTGGGAGGATTTTATATTTTACATAATGTCATACATATAGACACAGGCAATTACATCTAGTTTATATTCAAAAGTTTTTGGTCGAGGCACTGCTTTTTTAGAATATAATGGCCATATAAATGGGAGCTCAGAAATTTTACTTATTTATTTTGTATGCACAATATGTTATTTGAGCCACCATATATAATTTGCCCAATTAGAGCAAATTAGATCAATCACATATGAGATATGGTACTTTTAATGGACTTGGCTGAATCATTCCTAATGCGAGTCCATGGTCAAGTTAGACGAGAAAGATGGGGGATACGAGAAGCACAGGGTAGGGGAAAGAGAAAAATAAGGAAAAAAATATAGTGAAAATGAAGAAAAAGGAGATGGCAAGGATGAAAGGAAAAGTGATGAAGAGGAAAAACATGCTAGTCTACTTTGAAAGTAAACTTAACAGTTCATCGGTTGGCTGCATCAGTCTAGTTTATGACAGTGACAATAGTGAGTTTTCGTTTTAATAGTGCAATTTCGATTTTATTGATAAAAAAAAAAGGAAAAACAAAGAAAGAGTAAGAAAATTGAGAGGAAAAGGATGTGAATGTAGAACTCTAATAACAGAGCTTTTCTAGCTGGCCTGGGTTTTCAGCCTGGGTTGACTGTCTGAGTGGGTGAATTTACACTTTTGCCCTCTCCTTTTTAAACACTTTTTTCAAAAAGGTTGTTAAAGAGGGGGACAAAGGTGTAAATTCGCCCCCCCAGGCAGTCAACCCAGGCCATTTAGAATTTCTGCTAATAACAACATCGGGGATCTAATTTCTTAGGAGGCCATATTCTAAAGATGGGGTGCCTCTAACCCCCGGCGAGTCCAATTTTGATGGAGTTTTGTTCTCAATTCTCGTAACCTTACAAACTTGTGGTGGAGGACCTTGAAGTGGGCCTTCAATTGTACTTGGACCACAAATCAATCGACCAATTGGGGTAGTGTTGGACCCATTCCAGAAGCCCATCAACCTCATCACTGTTCATTTCCTCGAAATACTAATTTCCATTCAATCAACGGAGGAGATTTCATAGTGTGGAAAACATGAGCTCATCCAAACACGTGCAGATCGTGCAAAATGCTAAATCCAACCCACCCAATCATAGTATGCCACGTGTGAGACAGTATCTAATCTCATAGACCTTGTAGCATGGAATTCCTCAATTCCCTTTTGGTTTGGTTTCTTTCTTCTATCAAGTTCGAACCTTTTAACTTTTTTTTAAGCAAAAAAGGAGATATTTTTACAACACTGAACCCCCGAATTTGCTCTCTTGTTCAATTTTTCAGATAGATAGTGAGAGAGGGGGAGCTGGGAAGGATGGATTTTGCGGATGTAATGGGTCAAAACACTGCACAGAGAGCTCAACCACCATCTCTAATGGCGACCCACCACTTCAAATGTCTAGTCTTTAGACGTTTTTCCACTCTGGGGTTTGCTCTAAAGAGGAAGAACTTCAATGGGGTGCTGCGTTGTAGCGTGGTTGATGCCAATGATGTTGGTGGTGAAGTGTTTTCACTCACTTCTTCTAATAAGTCTGAGGTGGATTATCTTGGAGAGAGCACTAAAGGTGACTTGAATGTCAAGCAGGAGCAGTTAGTCGCTTTTGGTAACTTACAAACTCGTCTTCTCCTTCCACCCATTTGGGAGAGGAGTGTGTGTGGGATTGATTGATTGTTTGTTTGGTTCCAATTTTGGGTATTTTTTTTGTTTTGTTTTGACATTGTGTGTGTTTGAGCTGATGGTGAGTATATATAAGTGTTACAAGTTGATCAATTAGTGAATGTCTTGTTTTTTTTTTTTTGTTCTTACCATGTAGGTATTGATGGTGATCTGGCTACCTTAGATGGCCCAATTGAGGAGGTAGCAAGGACAAATGCGAAAGCAGCAGAGGAATTGCTTACGGACTTGGGGATACCGGTAACAACGCTAAATATGTTATGTATTGGAGAAGAAATTATAGATTGTTGTTTTATGGTCAATCCAAGTCGTAGCATTGTTGTTGTTATTGTATGGTTTCATGTTGAATGTTTCCAAATCATCTAGTACTTATGGTTATTTTGCTGTTATGACATGTAATTTGCGTCCCATTCCGCTCCTCGCAATGAAGGAAATGGGATGGTTGTGAAATAGATCTTTTGTTAATTTGTCGTCTTTTGTTAATTCGTCTCCATCACCCCTCTTAATTAATTCTTGCTTATTATGGTATGCATTAACTTGATTGGGGTCTTTCATCAGCGAATTATAGTACTATAGTTGTTGTTTTTCCAACAGTTGCCCACCAATGTTTAATAATGTAGAATATGATTAGCCTTGAGATTTTCATTCTTATACTGCAAGAAAGGATTAGAGGGTTTTGTTCCTTTTTCAATACTTTATCTATTCTTGAAAGCAAGCAATTTCATTGTTCCATAAACCTGTATTGCTATTGATTCATTCAACATAGCTGCTTATTATTTTTCATCATTAAAAAACTATCAACTTAATTCAGTGATGGAGCTCATCCTTGCGTTCGGTATTGTATTCGCTTGACATGACCAGTCAGTTTTGGTGTGTGCAGGATCCCTTCTCGTCCAGAAAATTCACCTCGTGGCATATTTTGTAGCCGAACTTTGAATCTTCGATCTATCAGTGTTATCGGTTATGACATGGACTATAACCTTGGTTCATTACAATGTCACGGTAAATCCTTATTCCTGGATACTGTTGTCTTGAAAGTCCGCAATTTAAAAAAAAACTCATGACTCTCCATATTACAAAAAACCAAGTTAGTGTTAGGCTCATTAGACATGGTATCTAGCATTTTTAAGATGATGCTTGCATTCTTGCAGGCTTGGGAAGACGGGCATATGATTACTGTATGGAAAACCTGAGGGCATGGGTTTCCAGTTCATGGGACTCAAATTTGACCCTAACTTGGTAAATTTTTATTTTTAAATGCATTTTGAAGAGTTATAGGTTTTGCACTGCATATCGATGTGAAATAGCTTATTTTTTTAACATGTGTTTTTTTGGCTGTCTATTCACACTGGTTTCTCTAGGTAATAAGAGGCCTTGTCATAGACAAAGAAAAGGGCAATATGGTAAATCTGATCGATTTGGTTATGTGAAGAGGGCTATGCATGGAACAAACATGCTCTCTACTCGAGCTGTAAGGTAGGGCTTGAATTGATGAGCATCATTGTTCAGATTTAAGAAGCTGTTTGACATAACTAATTCTCTCAGCCTTATTTGTATGGATAAAGTCTTAAAAGAAATAATGAATCATCGGGGCAGATGTGGTGGAGCCGCGTACCATTGAATATTGTACCTTGTGATCCCAAGGAACTACTGATGTTAGATATGTGTCTGAGTTGGAAGTAATGTTCATTCTTATGTTTGTTGACTATTTGTTTGTTGTAGTGAATATATGGGAGGGAATTGGTGGATCTGAGGAAGGAGAATCGATGGTGTTCCTCAATACACTTTTCTCTGTTTCAGAAGCAGTTGCCTTTTATGCAGGTTCTTTAATTTTGGTCCTGGAGTACTGGTTACAGGAAATTTTATTGATATTTCCTTTTGTATTTTGTAAATGTATTTGAATGCTAGTCATCATTCTTCAAGTGCTTTTTTCTTTTTCTTTTCTTTTTAATTATTATTTGCGAGTTTCATTTATTGTTTTCTGCATGCCACAGTTTCTCATGGCTACAATTATATGTTTGTTATCTTTGTCTGTGTTCTTTGAACTTTTTAGAAGGGGAAACTCTTATAGGAAACATATTCGGTTCCAATTCTTCACATACTTTATTGGTGACTTCCATTCTGTTCTTTCTGTGAGATTGCTTAGCCATAGTGGTCAACTTGGGAAATATTTGTTGTTATCTTCTGATGGATAGTTTTGGAAAATGTAATATTGGATGTGTAGATCCTGTTTCCATGGATATCTGCTGTATATCACATTACAACCCTATAACACCCCCCTCCCCCCCTTCCAACAACACACACACAACACACAAAATCAGTTATAATATTTTTCATGAAAACCATTAGTTTTAGCAGAAAACATACTTCAGGTTTCTTTACTTTCAACACATTGTGCCTGTGTTTGTTTCTCATACTGTTAATGGGGATATGAACAATATATTTTGCATATCCCTTCAAGTTTACAACATCATTTTGTAGTAGTGTTTTACAAGACTTGCACAACTATCAAGAAGTAACTTGCCTTTTTTTCCCTCTCTTTTGACATCATACAAATTTCATCCAGATGGTTGACCTATTGGATAAGGGAGCTATTCCAGCAGACATGGACCACTTGATTATAAAGCGCTTTACAAGGTAATGTACCAAGCAATCTAACACATCGGTGGTTTTCACTATATAATATATTAAGCGTGTGCATGATTTTCAGGCAGTGGGAAGGCCCTTTTCAGAGCAATGTCGAAGGTCAAACTTAAGGTAAAAGGCTTATTTATGTGCACTTATTTTAGAGTTTGGTCGTGCAATATCGTGAACCTTGTTTTGACCTGTGGCATCTGTGCAGAGTGAGATAATGACTAATCCTGAACGTTTGTAGAGCCTGATCCAGATCTTCCTTTGGCACTTTTAGATCAAAAGGAGGTAATTAACCATCTTCTTATCATATCAAGTCTTCAATTATCTCTTTCTCTCATTTTGATAATATTTCCATCAGGCTGGTAAGCGCTTGCTACTTATTACCAACTCAGATTACCATTATACGGAGAAATTGATGCAGCAACGCCTTTGATCGATACCTTCCCAATGATATGAGCTGGCGAGATCTTTTTTGAAATTGTAAGTCATTCTACGTTTTAAAAATTTTGAAATTGTAAAATGTTATAATTTTGAGTACTGACCAATTGTTCATGTGTAGGTTATTGTAGCAGCAAAAAAACCAGACTTCTTCCAGATGTCACACCCTATCTATGAAATTGTAACAAGTGAGGGTCTGATGCGTCCTTGCTTTAAGACCAAGCCAGGTGATTTTCCATTACCCATCCTAATGGACTATTTATTTTGCCAAATCAGCCTGCTTTATGTTAAAACGTTGAGTGAGACGTATGTTCTTGTTTTTGTCCTTTCATTTTTATTTAATTTTTTTTTTTCTGCGGAGAAGTTTGTGCTAAAAATTTAATGTGAGGACTGCAAATTAATGTTCAGTTTTTGGAGAAGAAACTGCCACGCTCAGATGGAACATCAAGGCTCTTGTCTTTCTGTCGCACTGAGTTTACCTTTCCATCTTACTCTGTTCTTCTGCAGGGGGTTTGTATTCAGGTGGAAGTGCTCAGATGATAGAGAGTTCCCTGAAGGTCCAAGGAGATGAAATCTTATATGTTGGTGACCACATTTACACAGATGTTAGTGTATCAAAAGTCCATCTGAGGTGGAGGACAGCACTAATTTGTCGTGAACTGGAAGATGAGGTTAGTATATGATGTAACTTTTTCATCCCACATACTTAAGTTGGCTCATGCGTAATGAACATGTTCTCCTGTTCTCTCTCTTTATTCATTTGGTAGAGTGATAGTCTCATTGAATATGTGATCTCAAGTTATGGTTTGCATGTTTTTAACCAAGTGGATAATGTTCTATGCACGTCAACCAAGGTAATTTTAAGCCATGAAGTATGTTGATGAAATTGAGAGACAGATTCTTAGGCTCAGTTCAGAATAAATATAGACGATCTTTATTTCTAGTTTTGTTACTATTATTTTTCAAAAACTTCTGGTTTATTGGATGAGAGTTTTTGTCACTATGAAACTGCAGTATACTGCTCTGATTCATGGTCGAAATCAAAGAGCAGCTTTGATAGAACTAATAAATCAAAAGGAAGTTGTTGGTGATCTTTTTAACCAATTACGCCTAGCACTGCAACGGCGAACTAAGGGACGCCCTGCTCAGGTAATGTATGAAGGATCACAATATGTGAATTCCTCTCTCTTTATGTTTATTGAATTTTCTGATTTATTTGTTGATTTAAAGTTATAATAATTCATGTTAATCTTCTGTTCAGACTCTGGCTGCAACTAATATGGATGATAAAGAGCTGATGGAAAGCATG
>QNQO01009413.1:0-166528 GCA_003290165.1 Berberis thunbergii | reverse complement strand
ACTGTCATTCATTTTGGCTTTAGCTTTAAAGAATTAATGAACATGCACCCAAGAGCTAGCCCTAATTACACTTCCAAAAGTTAACTAAAGGCTTTATTCCAACTTATCCTATATATCTATGGTTATTCATAACCTTTACTCATGAAACTTACCATTAACCTTTATCCGCGAATTTTAGTTAATTGCAGTTAGAGATTTGAGAATATCTAATAATTTATGAAAATACTATATAAAGCCCTCTTCAAATCATCGTGGTACTGGAAAAAAAAAATGGAAGAAGAAGAGTGCTTTTTAAAAAGCCGAGGTTTCCTTCATAAAGCTTGGGATAGAGCTTAATAGTGTTAACATGAATAACAATCATATTAATAAATAATTAGGAATATCGGATTAACATGGATAGTAGTTATTTAAGAATGTTGAATAACTGGGATTCGAATCATTTTTCCTTTTCTAGTTAAAATTATATTTGTATCTCTATAATACCTTTCTGTGAGATGAAATAGAATACGCCTTTAAATTATTTTATGATATTTTTATTTAACAAACAGTACTTAGAAAATCCTTTTTTTTTTTTTGTTTTTGATAAATTAGGCTCTACTGGCAATCTGCCTTTAAAACTCCATGATATATGCAAATTATGTAGCATTTTGTTGGAAAGAAATATGATTATGAATGACGATGATGTATCCTTTTAAGCAGTGGTTGAGATTTTATTAGGATAAACAGATCGCCATCTTGTTTAATGACATCTGCAAATCGCAAGAGCTAAAAAGTAATATGAGTTAGTGGACGACAAAGAAATATGCATTTTTTGTAAAGTGATCGTTTTAATATTTGAAAAGAAAATGTGTATACCGAGACTTCTAATAAATTAGTATTTATGAAATTAAAGAATTTAATTATAAAAAATAAAAATAAAAACACCAATCAATACCAAGTAATTGAAAAAGAACTATTGCATCAACTTCTCCAATATACGTCAAAAATATAAAAATTTGCTAGAAAGAATTAAAAACTTTTTTAGCACATAATGCGGAGTGTTGTAAACATGAGCAAATGGCTAGGTCTTTAGCAATGGCTGCTAGGTTTATCTCATTGATACTCTAGACCATCAATCAACCAAAAGACGAACTTTACAAGTTAAGATACATTTCATAATTTACATTTACGCAAACTTATATTTGTATTTTCTTTTTAAATAACATTCAAAAATTCAATATATATCATCATCATCACCAACCTAATCAAAATCCACAATTCAACACAATCTCTCTTGAAAATCAACTATGATATGGTTTTGATTTTGATCAAAAACTCCAAATAACACTTGGAAAAAAGATGATGATCTTGGGACCAAATTAAGATCCAAAATTAAGACAGGATAGACCCGAATGCATTTTAATATTGTCAACCTTGAATTTTTTGTTGACAATATTAAATGACCATGCTTCATTAGTAAGTTCCTATATTTGATTTAGAATGGGTTTGAATATACCAGAATTCATTGTATAAAAAGATGGGATAGACCCATCAATGGGTTTGGGATTGACCCGAATCCATTTTATTAAAAGACCGGATAGACCTAACTTTATTTTAATATTGTCAACTTTTAATTATTATTTGGCATTATTAAAAGGTCTTATTGCATCATCACGTCATTGTATTCGACACAAGAATGAGCTTGGGATAGACCCGACTTAAATTTATTGAAAGACGGGTAAACCTGATTCCAATTTTTATATATCAGTTTTGAATTTTTGGTTAACAATATTAAAGATCTTTTCGCCTCAGTGGCTCCCGATATTCGGTTTAGAAATGGGTTTGGGATAGACCCAAATCCATTGTGTAAAAAGATGGGATAGACCCATAAGTGGATTTGGGATAGACCCGAATCCATTGATTTAAAAGTTGGGATAGACCCGACTCCATTTTAATATTGTCAACTTTGAATTCATGGTTGACAATATTAAAAGACCTTATTGCATCCTCACGTGATTGTATTCGGCACAAGAAAGGATTCGGGATAGACCCGAATCCATTGTGTAAAGAAATGGGTTAGACCCATAAGTAGGTTCGCGATATACCAATAATGGGTTCGGGATAGACTTGAATCTATTATATTAAAAGATGGATAGACCCGATCCATTTTAATATTGTCAGCCTTAAATTTTTTGTTGGACAATAATAAATGACACTGCTTCATTACTAAGTTCCTATATTTAGTTCAAAATAGGTTCGGACTAGACCCAAATTCATTGTATAAAAGGATGGATAGAGCCATAAGTGGGTTCGGGATAGTCCCGACTAAATTGTATTAAAAGACGGGATAAACCCGACTTTATTTTAATATTGTCAACTTTGAATTCTTGATTGACAATATTAAAAGACCTTTTGCATCCTCACGTCATTCTATTTGGCACAAGAATGAGCTTGGGATAGACCCTACTCAATTTATTAAAAGGTGAGATAGACCCGATTCCAATTTTTATATGTCAATTTTGAATTCTTGGTTACCAATATTAAAAGATCATGTTGCATCAGCGGCTCCCGATATTCGATTCAGAAATGGGTTTGGGATAGACCCGAATCCATTGGGTAAAAGATGGGATAGATCGATTAGTGGATCCGGGATAGTCCCAAATCAATTGTATCAAAAGACGGGATAGACCCAATTCCATTTTAATATTGTCAACTTTGAATTCATGGTTGACAATATTGAAAGACCTTATTGCATCCACACGTCATTGTCTTCGACACAAGAATGGCTTGTGAATATTCGATGTGATCAATTCTGCTCTTGCATTTCCTACACAGAAAGCCTGATGAATCTTCCCCTGGTTCACCAGAAACTTGAGGAAGAGTCTGTACACCCACATCAACCTTTTCAACTGGAGCCACCTTAAGGTCTACAGGTTTGTATGAAAACCTGAATGAAGATCTCCTCAAAATTGAATTGTTGCGGTGGTGGCTATCTATGACTTGAAGACCATGATGGAGACTTATGGCTAGATGTTCATTTGAAGGGTTACTTCCCAAAGGCTTGGCAAAAGATAAATTTACATCCTTCTGAGAAGCCGATAACATTGATGATATCTTTAGACTTTTCCGGCTGCTGTTACTGATTGTTGGTGAAACTGACACAGTCAGCAATGGTGAGACTACTTCAGAACCACCATCAACCAAGTCAGATGGTTTGTCCACTAAAGACACAATGGCAGATCTCCTACCAGATAGATCTGTCATGTTAGATTGTCTTTGATGTGATCCCCTGCAGAAGAGACGTCAGGTAAGTCAGAATTTTTGAGTACCAAATGTCCTTCAGTATCATTATTCTCTTCGAGATATTGATGACTGTGGCCATCAGAAATTGAAGAGCTTGGGACATCTATGGAACGTACGACACAGCTATCAATATCAAGTCCATGCTCATCAGCATTTTGTGACACTACCTCTAACTTAGAACCTTCCCTAGTAACATAAGTTCTATCAGAAAGTTCATCACTGATGCATGCACTTTGAGACGGATCCAATGATTTTTGCCTCATCAAAATTGTCTCCTCATCAAAATGGGGCATTTTCAAGCTTGTGTTCTTTGGCTCTTGAGATACAACTTCTGCGTCAGACTTAACATGCTGCTGCAGGTTAATCCCATCACTGACGCTATCTTTTCCATGGACAACTGGCTGTAGACCTACTTGAACACCAAGCCTCTCCACGGCTTCCTCAACAATTTCCATCTCCTCATCATTGTCTTCTTCAATATGAGGTAGTGTCATAGGACGGTTGAGACTCATTTTCAACAGATTCAAGCTTCTACGAGCATTCCAACTTGTCGAATAACCACCATTCGCGTTTGGATTCCCATTTTCCTTCATTTTCAAAAGTTCATCCTGTAACCAACAAAAGTAAGACTCTTGTACACAGAAGTTGTAAGAAGAAAGATAAATGCAATTCAGTGTACAGTGTTGATCAATACTTTTAGTTGGCGTATCACTTCTCGCAAGACTTTCACATCCTCCTGCATTACTTCATTAACAATTGCCTTGTTCTTGACAGCTTTTGCCCTCTGTGCGAACCTCAAAGTACTAAGTGTTTCGCTCTTACAGCTGCATTATTAATAAGTATGATCAGGAAAATGGGACTAAATGAACAGAAACCAGGCAACAAAGTACCTTTGCGTTGGAGAAACAGCACAAATCATAGCTAATTTTGCATTGCCACCCAATGACTCTTGCAACAAGAACGTCAATTTTGAATCTCGATATGGAATATGCCTTTGCTTTCCTGATTGTGAAACATCTGCAAGAATATTTATCAAGTTCCTGCAACTCAAACAATATACAACCATCAGTGTGGGACTAACTTCGAGATTTATATGGCCAGAAATATCTTCCCCATATAGGCACTTCAACTTTAACTGTAAAATGTTGTACTAGTAACTTATCCATGCAAAACTAGATGACATAGATGTTTTCTAACTTAATTTGATGAAAAAGTACTATTTGGCTTCCCCATCAAATTATAGGTCTGTCTACCTCTAGATTCTTGACTGTTATTAATCTAAACATGATACATTCCTATGCACCTCAAAAAAACCAACAAAAGGAAACACGTCATAGAGACAAAATATAGGTTTAGAACAGTATGCTCACAAATATTACATTCAGTGGCAAAAACGAAATTCGGTGATCAAATTTTCTTCTGACAAAGTATGCGAAGCACGAAAAAAATATAATTTTGAAAAAGGAAGAATAGGGTATTCATATATTAATGATTTCAATGTGTATAATTTATAATGAGGCAATAAAAATATGCATAAACATATAACATTAAATGCATACAATTGAGGTAAGCATGTTAAGAGAATAATATCATCGCGTCCAAGTGTACAAAGTTGTAGAAACCAAACTTGCAGTCTCATCTTGCAAAAGATTGATAACCAAGACAGCAAAAAAATTACCCGAGTTGGGACAGAGATCGATTAATGTTCCCAGCCTCTTTCAAACGCTCTCCTGCTGCACCTGTAAGTTTCTGTCTTTCTGATCCAGCGAGATCAACAAGATTTATTCTACTGATCCTGATGCTACTTAACCCATCGGCCGTACTCTACAATATAGAAATTCAAATTAAAATTAAAACTGAATGGACCATGGTAAGTATAGCATAGGGAACTGGGACAGCCTGATTTTGTGAAGATATCTCATCATCAGTCATCAATCCTTAACATATAACCATCACCTCAGGTCAGAGTGAACTACTCAGTAAAGCAACCATGTGAAAAAACTAGTTACCTTGCATCGAGACTCAACAACACAGGTAAAGACACAGTGTGATCTGGAACTCTCTGCATTTATGCTTGTAGCACCAGTCCTCCTGTTGGATAGTCCCTGTAGCATAACCCAGTGAAATAGTAAGTATATGTACTGTTTCAACTTATACTTCTAATAGATCGTATCTGCTTTGTATTTGTTTACAAATCATGTCAATTCATTTTAAAAGAATAGGAAGCCATTAAAAAAGGAGAGATGCAAGAACAACTAGGAGAAGACAGAAGTCTGAAAACATAGAAATCAATATGAAGCTATCTTTAATGGGTGAAAAGGGAGAGGGGGGTTGTGCGCTAAGACAAAAGGGCATGTGTTTCCAAAGTTTAATTGTAAGAGGAAAATAATAAAATACTAAGACTGTTCTCTAAGAATGCGACCCATCCAAGCAAGTGATTTGTGACTTTAAAAACAAAAAGAAGGTGAATTGTGTACATCTTGCTTTCTTTTCTCATCAAGGATAAGGTCTACCTCAAGGGGATAAGGGTATGATACCATCCATCCTCAAGCAACTAGAAAATAATTGGTTTAGGGCATCCAAGGTGATGATAGATAAATGGCTTTTACGATAAGAGGGTATGAAGTGTCACATAGAACTAAAAGCATAAACATTGATCTGTCCTACAAGCATTGCATATAATTCCTAATCAACTGACTGGCAGAAACATCAATAAAAATAAATTGAATACCTTAACCAAAAGGTGTATCACATCCTTCACCGTGCCCACGTACTCTTCGGTCAAGTTCTCAACATATACACCAGATTTGACATCTTCTCTAATCTGCATAATACCGCCAACTAGCTTAAGAAAAGGCCCTCAAAATCTAGAATCAAATTAAACATGAGGCTAGTAAATATTACAGTAACACAGAGTAATCTTTTTACCTGGAGGTTACCTTGGGTTGGGTCCAACAAATCAGTAATTTGTTCATTGTAAATCTGTACAACAAATTGTGACTTATTAAAAACTAATTATGAAGTCATCCTGACCACTTAATGAGGTTTTAGTCTTGATTAATTCCCAGGTGTAATGTTGGCATGCACTTTGATTGTTTTTTAATGTTGTAATCAAAATTTTATACAAGTTTAGAGATGTTCCCCACTCTCCCTTAAAGTTATTGAAAACATATATATATAGATAGATCATTTTGGATGGGTTGCCCTAAAAGAGATTATGATGTGATTTAAGATAATTCATCGATAGGTAATGGGGAATAATAACAATATTTGAATTGGGGAGATGCATTTAAAAAGAAATGGTTCTATGGTTTCTAGCTATTTCCGTGTCACAAAATGGACTGGAAGTATCCACTGCAATATTATATGATGTTATAGGTCAAGTTTTAAAAAGTCTGAGATATATCCTTAATATAATATAATAAAATTCAAAAAAAAATTGACTAAATATCTTGATAAATGGTATTTTCAGTGTTAAGGAATATTGTCCCTTTGAGTGATACATTTTAGCTCTCACTTCGGGATTATGATGGAGAAATTATATATATTTGATTCAGCATTTTAGCCCAATCTCTATTTATATATTTCAATCTTATGTATTTGATTTATATGATTTTGGCTCTTAATTTGGATTGTCACGTCAACAAGGCATCTAAAAGGGCTATAAAACGATAGCTCTAGAATTTTTGAGCTCCATATACAGATCGACAGTAAAGATATAAATTGTAAATACTCTAAAAAAAAAATATGAGTAAGTCTAGGCAGTCAGGAAATACAGCCTTTTCTTTTGTCATGTTTGAGTTTTTTACACTTTTACCCCTTATCTTTAAAACACAACCACAAACATTATTATAAAATGGGTAAAAGTGTAAAAAAAAACCCAAAACTAACAAAAAAAAATGATTGTGTTCCTTGAAAATTCATCTCCACAAGACAAATAAACTTAGTGTTGTTAGCAATTACGTGGGTGCTCTATTTAGAGTTATTATTTCATTTTTAGGTGTTTTGGTGAGTACGTATACTTAACAATCAATTTTTATACTCCCTGTACTTTTGATTAGGATATCACAAAATGGCATCTTGAGGTGGAAAGAAGAGCTCCATGCATGCATGGTGTCCCTATATTCAATTATCGAATTGAAAGAACATAAAGAAGTAGTGTTATCGGGTTGGCAAACAATCTATCTTATTCAATCATATTCCAATGAAAGCAAAGAGAGGTAAACATTGGATTGGAATGACTACAAAGGAGATACCTTTCCTCATCATAGCGGACCTCTTCCTAGAGATCATAAGAGTTTGTTTTTTTTAAAAGCACACCTTAATGGTAGAGTTGATGTAAATTGAGTGTAAGATATCAAGTTTGTTGCGCGATGCTCAAATATATACTCACAAGTCGAATGGTCTTTTGGGAAGGCCATACTTTCCACGAGATGAGGGTGTTTGATCTAATAATTTTTTTACATATTCCTACACTGTTTGCTATCCTCATAATGAGTTTGTCTATTGAGATGATGGGAGTATAAGTTCATACATGGTATAAACAGAAAGTGAGACTAGAGGGGGTGAGCAATCTATTTTTCAAAAATCGATTTGATTTTTTAGTTTGTAGAAGAATATTAGACTAAAAGACGCTTAAACGCTCATAACAACAGTGTTGCAACATGTCTGATCCTATATAGAGCTAATCAAACAAAGCTCGTCCTCCAATTGTAGCTCAGTTGGTCGGACATTCACTCTCCTTGTGAGAGGTCGCAGGTTCGAAACTCACCAGTTAGGATTTTGTGAGTTTTCGCCCGATTATTAGGAGCACATTTGCTCCGCCGTTGATAAGCCTTCGGGTATTGAATGCAGCTACTTAGATGGACTAGATCGGAGAGAAGCGAAAACGAGTCTTCATGCAAGGTGGAGGCGATGGGCCGGAGCGAAAGCAAAGTCTCTATTCGAGATGGAGGCAACGAGGACATTAAGTGGCAACAATATTGTAGCCTTTGGGCATGGATTCATAAATAAATAAAAAGGGTCAACGACCCAATTTTAAAAAAAAAAAAAAAATCAAACAAAGCTCGAAGGCTACATTATTGTCATTTATAGTGTTCTAAAAATCGCTAGGCGCTGGGCGGGCGGCGAGCAGGTGCCTAGCACCCAGGGGCCTAGGCGGTCTTAGATTTTGTATTATAACTTTAATAATTTACAAAAGTTAAGCATAATACATTATCAATTACATCCAATTTAATGCCAATATACATATGCAAAATTTAAAAACATGAAAAATTAACAATCGTGAACAAAATTTATTAAAACTCAAATGACTAAAATTGGTCATGATGGGTCTAGGCGGTCTTAGATTTTGTATTATAACTTTAATAATTTACAAAAGTTAAGCATAATACATTATCAATTACATCCAATTTAATGCCAATATACATATGCAAAATTTAAAAACATGAAAAATTAACAATCGTGAACAAAATTTATTAAAACTCAAATGACTAAAATTGGTCATGATGGGTACTTTATATAAATTTGAATTTGTGTACTCTTTTATTTTTCTTCAAATTGCATGAATAACCTCAGTTATGTTTGATAAAATCTACATTAGTAAAATTGGTACCGACAGATCATTTGAGAATTCCATTAAGTAATCATCATTTGCTACATTTAGACATATACTGAATAAAAAATTATTAAATAGTTTATTTCTAAAAAATAGGAAAGAAAAATAAAATAAGAACACAATCAGCTTTATTAAAAAATTAAAAAAATTAAAAAATTAAAAAAATAAAACAAAAATCGTCCAGACCCCGCCTAGACCCGCCCAAACTGCCCAAAACCGCCCAGACTGCCCGCCCAGCCATTAATTTGGGCGGTTTTGCACCTTCTAGCGCTTAGGCGGCCGCCTAAACCGATTTTTAGAACATTGATCATTTAACATCCTCATCGCCTCTATCTTGCATGGAAATTTGTTTTTTAAAGCAAAAATCAAATTCTCAGTTCTTCATCTTAAACGTCATTCGTCCCATATTCATTTTCTAAACACATAATTTCGTATTCTAATTAAAATATTCTAATACATGTATGCAATTTTAGAGTTTTGTAGAAAAACTTCATGTACACACAAAAAAAAGATACGACTTTAGGATTTAAAAACAAACACAATGTTTGACATCAAGGGCTGGAGACCCCTAGCAACCGCGTCTGTGTTGGTGACAGCCATTTTTTATTTTACTTTTTCTTACAAAATTAACTTTCACTACTTTAAGTTTTTACACAAACACAAATAGAGAATTGGAGACCCACTTCTTCTCTCTCACCAAGCAAGCATGTGCAACCCTACAAGCAATCCAAACCACTCACCAATATAAAATTAGGATGAAAAACAAAGGAAGGAATAAGTGGACTAAGAAAACCCTTTTTTACAAACCTTAGCTTTGATGAGGCTTCAACTCTATTTTTTTTAGGGTTTGATCTGGTTTTGTCCCATAATATATTATTGAATTCCACCGTATTAGTTCATGATAAGTAGTTTAATACCATTTCTTTGATTAGCTTTTGCTCTACTCTCTAAAAGCATGTTCAACTTGATTTCTATGACTTTTACTATATACTATGCACCTCCCCTAATGAACGTTTGTATTGGAGAAGCTTTGTTTGTCTTCATTTCCATTGTTGGTTACCAGAGAATTTTTGTGGGAATCATAAATAAATAACACATCTATAGAGAAGTTAACTAAGTAGGTGATATCCAAACAAAGCTCAACTCTTTTTCATTATCATCCCTAGCTGCTTTGTTTTTGTGTTGAACATGATTGTTCAATCACAATCCTGTAGTTCATGACACACTAGTTTTCTTTTCTTTGTAGCATCCATTTGGTCTAATAATGTTGTTGTATTGATTCTTTTTCCCAGTCTTAATTAGTCCTAAATTCAACATAAGTAAAAACAACGAGTTAAGCTCTTAGGACAAAAATGAACATTTGGAATTTGCTCGCTCTACTTGATTATATGTAGTTATCTTGCATTTGAAAACATAAAGTGATCCAAGAAATATGCACAAAAACCTGCGCCATTCATGCAACATGATACAAATATCTGAATGTCGTACTTATGGTGGATCAATTGGTATGAAACATATGTTTATTTTTAATTTTTTCAAGGAGGAGAATGAAAAAACATGTTTGGAAACTTCAATGTGAGAGCTCACATTGAAGAATGGAGTTGAGAGAGACAATTGGTTGAAAAAGAGGGATGAGAAGGGGACATTAGCTATAGATAGTTTGACGTCCAAGGCCCGGCATCACTCCCCATTCAGACAAATACAATGAGAGAGTAGTAGAAGAAGAAGAAGAAGAAGAAAATATTGAAAGTATAAAACACACACTTGCATGAAAAATAAAATACTAAAACAAAAAGGTCAAAACAAGAAAAAGTGGGGTAGTATTTGATTTTGATTGTTAATCATTATTTGTGTACGTTAAATACTCCACCATTTCTTCCTTCCTTCCTAATTCTCTCTTTCTTTCTTTCTTTTTTTTCTATTCATCATACTTCTACTTCTTCTTCTTCACAACCCACACACACCATCACCTCCACCACTTTTTGTCTTCACTTTTATTTGACAGAAAGACAATTGACAATTGAGGTTACAAAAGAAAGAAAAGGTTGTTGCTCTTCATGGAAAAGGAGAAGTTGTTACTAACTAGGCCACCACCACCACAACTATCACAACCACAATCTCATTTGAATAGTTTGGGTTCATCTCCAAGCAATTCAACTACCAATTCCATGGAGTTTCATCCTCACCACCACCACCATCATAATAATAATAATCAAGTGGGTGTGGGTGTGGGTGTGGGTGTGGGTGATCTGAATTGCTTTCTAAATCTCAACTGGGACAACTCCATGATGGGTGGCATGGATGATTCAGCCTTAAGCTCTATGGTGTCCTCACCACTTGCACCACCACAACCACTCAATTCCACCACCACCAACAACAACAGCCTTGTCATTAGAGAACTCATTGGTAGACTAGGCAGCATTTGCAATTCTGGGGAACCCCATTTCAACAATTCCATGTTAGAATTGGATCATCATCAGAACCACCAGCAACAACAACCTCACAACCCCAGCCCCAGTTTGGATCCTGGGTTTTGTGAGAGAGCAGCCAAGTACTCATGTTTCAATTCTTCCATCCCAAGAATTATTGACAATGGGAATGGGAAACTCTCCAGAGTCTCAAGTACCCAATCTCTACTAAAATCCATCACCCCTACTCCTACTCCTACTCCTACTACTTCAGATGGGGGGAAACTCTTATCAAGGTCTTGTACACCTGACAACAATGGTGCAGAATTTGAGGAATCTTCTGCCTCAGACCCCAACTTGAAAGATGTCAATAACAACAACAATTCTAGTAGAAAAAGAAAAGCAGCCCCCAAGCCTAAATCAAAGGACTTGCCTTCTTCTACCAAAGATTCCAAGGTTGGTAAATTGTGTACCCTTTTCTCTCTTGTTATCAAAATTAAGGTCTGAATTTATTTTGAAAATTTTATTATGTAGATAACTGCAAAGGATGAAGAAGAATCGAATGCGAAGAGATGCAAACCATCTGAAACTACTGAAAAGGAGAAAGTTGTTGTCGAACCTCCAAAGGATTACATCCATGTTAGAGCTAGAAGGGGTCAAGCTACTGACAGTCATAGTTTAGCTGAAAGAGTAAGTTTTATTGAAAATAAAGAGAACCCCATTGGTAATTGAATCCAAAAGTAGCATTGAAATTAATGTTTTCTACTTAACTTTGCGCGCATCAGGTCCGAAGAGAGAAGATTAGTGAAAGGATGAAATTTTTGCAGGATCTAGTGCCAGGATGCAATAAGGTAATGAGAAACATGTCAACTGGGTTGTGTATGAGATGAATTAATTGTTTGAGTTTAAGTTGGTGTTGCATTGCCATAGCCATTACTCATAATTGAGGTCTTATTGCAGGTCACTGGAAAGGCAGTTATGTTGGATGAAATTATAAACTATGTGCAATCATTGCAAAGACAGGTTGAGGTGAGTTCATATCAAGGAATCAAATTAGTCCCCATTTTGTTTTTAGGCATTTTAGAGTAAAGACTTATGATATTTGATCAATTCTGCAGTTCCTTTCTATGAAGTTGGCCACTGTCAATCCCCGGACGGAATTCAACATGGAAAGCCTTCTCTCAAAAGATGTAAGTTGAAATACAATATATATCTTGTAGTACTGCTATTGTAATTTGGGAAACTAGTGAAGAAGAGAAAATGAAGAGCAGGGGAGTGAAATTGGTTTAACGTTTTCTAGAGAAATTTGACAATGGGCTAATTATTCGGGGAGTTTTACGAGAAAATTGAGTTTCTTTAATTTGTGTAAAACATAGAACTGACTCTGTTTGTTATTTCCTCGGTAAAATCAGATGCTTCAATCACACGGGTCTTCGGCACTTGCAGTTCATCCAACAGATGCATTGGCTTCAGGCTTTCCTTATGGTCAACCCCCACACCAAGGACCCTCATTGCACAACGGAATTTCAAATGGGATGGAGAATCATTGCTCGATGCCATTGGACATGGCACAACGTCTAAGTTTAAGCATGCAATTACCTGCCCTTGATGGATTCAGTGATGGTGATTCTCAGGTAGTTTTCAAGTTCTTCAATGAATGTGGTTCAATTTTGTTAACTAACACTCAAAAGTTGGGCTATTTTTATTATCTAACCTGTGTGTGTAATTGAATTTATTCCAGCTAGCAGCCTTTTGGGAGGATGATCTCCAAAGCATTGTTCAAATGGGATTTAGTCAAAACCGGGGCAAGGAAGTAGCATTCCAGACACCGAGTTTCCATGGTAAGAAACTTTTTTCTAGTGGAAGTTTGGGTTTTCATTCAACTCCATTGATCTTGTGATTCCTAATGTCCAATTTGTTCTGAAACAGGCTCACTACCAACAAACCACATGAAAGTTGAGCTTTGATCACCATGGTGTATGATACTGAATTCAATTGAGGCCTCTTTTAAGTACAAAAGGGTGCTCCGTTGTACATACAGAAAGATGATGATGATGATTCAAACTCGCACTATCATGGAAGGTTCGTCGAGCTGGCACTCTTTCTTTTTTTTTGTTCATTTTCCATTGATTATTTGGACAACTTCAACAATCCCTTGTAATCCTAGAGAACTAATTGCGTCCGGCCGTGCAAAAGTTAAACCATTTGCACCTTGGTAAGAAGAGATGGGGTGGAAATGATGAAGGGAGGGAGAATCTTTTACCACCAACTTCTGTTTGTTGTAATACTATTAGAACAATTTTTTTTTCTTACCAAAATGTATCAAAGAGTGGTTAATTTCGGTTATATATCATCAAGATTCTCAAAGGCTTTCTTGTTGGTTGAAATTCTTGATAATGGTCTTCTTGACCGATAACTTAGTTGTTAAGTACGTAATTTGTGGAGGGATTGATGAACATTTACCAGCTGGTAATGGGACCCCTGAAAGGTCATCTAAGTCTAATAATGGATGACTCAGATGCTCGATGTCTAGTTTTTGTGGCTGGAGTCAACAATGAACTCTCTGGCTAGACAAGAGATTTTTATGTTAGGCAATAATTCTTTTCATTAACCAACCACCCACCCCATTGAAAATCCTGCTTTTGGCTTTTACATATGTATAGAATATGCATAACAGTTGAGCTTCCACTTCTCTTTTTTAGTGAAAGGAGGAATCAAAGTTCAAATAGCCCATGCATCATGAATTACATAGAAAAGCCTTAAATCCAACATCATCCACTTTATGAATTTGAATGCTACCAGTCGGGTTCAAACTCGTGACATGTGATTCCATTCGCCACACCTCTACCAACTCAATTAGTTGGTATATAATCATCTTCAAAATGCTTGTGGCAAAGAGTTTTAACATTTTAGCGAAAAATTACACTTGAATATACAAACCTGATAAGCACGAGATTCAAATTTTACAAACTTCTTATTGCATTGGATCGTGGACTAGACAAAATCTGATTGAAATCCATCTTGACAGTTCTATAGTACTACTACAACTTACCATGAACAACCAAACATCATTATTTATGCCACCATCCCTTCAACTTTAAGGTTGTCAAAAACTATTTATCCATGGAGGGTCAATGTGTTCCCACTTTCACATATTCTGCAGGCTAGCATTAATTTTGTATCAGAGAGATCAGACCCTTTTCATCCAGCTTATCTTGGAATAGTTGGTTTCACTGACCTCTTCTGATATTGTTTAAGCTCCAACTGAGTTTGTAGATTCCATGAAGTTAATAAAGAACATAACAAGTGATTTGATAATATCTGTGGAGGCAACAATATTATTGTTCATTAGCATGTTATTTTATTTTGCTTTACTTTTAATCACAGTTTACACAATGGATTTGACCCCAAAGGGAGTCAACTATGCAAGGGGGTTTTTCCTCAGTGGATGAGTAATGATTAGAGATACCTAACATTTCTTCTCTCTGGCCAATGGTAGGATGGTTAAGGCTGTGGTGGTTTAATCCCCACGTCTTGGATTTTCTATACCCACCAGAGGTATGCTCGCCTTTCAAAAAAGAAAAAAACATTTCTTCTCTCTGGACCAGCAATGGATTTGGACCCAATAATACTACTAATGGGGTTGAACAGAAGTAGTGTAAAATAAAATTTCCAAAGATTATGGGTTTTTATGGTACCATAACTACGGATTTGTGCCTTTTTAGTTTAGAGGTGGTAGATGAGTTTAGACAAAAGGAAAAAGGGGTTTGTTGGTAACAAATGCAAATGGGACCCCAACCAAACCCAATAGAAATGAAAGGCAATGCAATGGGTATTTTATGGTTTGGTTAGGAAGAGAGTAGAGTGACTGATGGAGAAAGTGGTAGTTTGTGGGTTGTAATCATCATTAACCTAGCCCCAGCCTGGCTTACTTTGTAACTATCAGGCTGCATCAATTAGACCCATTCTCTTCATGTCTCTATCTCTGTTATTACTTTCACTGTTTATCCACTATGGTACACTGGATTCTTTGTTTTGAGCAATGGAGTGGATTTTTTTAGTATGCCTTGGGCAGGGAAATGAAGCCCCAGTGAAATGAAGCTTGGGCAGGGCTTGGTACACTGTTATTACTATGGAGTGGATTCTCTGTTATTACTTTCACTGTTTAGCCACTATGGTACACTATTATTACTTTCACTGTTTAACCTAGCCCCAGTGAAATGAAGCTTGGGCAGGGCTTGAGCTGAATGATACCGAATACTCGACATAAACTCGAAATCCTGCCAAGTTGCTTCCCTCGTTGTAGAGAACAAGCCTCCACCGTAAAATTTTAGTATGCCTTCTGATTTTGTTAGATTAAGCAAGTCTGATTTTCACAACAATCTTAATGTCAAATCAAGTTTCAGACTTGAGATATGTTCAAGGGCTTTTAGTGGATGAGTTTGGGGAGTGTCTTATTAAATTGGATTATTCTAAATTATAAACTAACAGTGATACTGAAATAAATGAATCATCTCTAGAGGACCAATTAGTTACCACCTTTTAATAATCTGGTGGGGAGCATTAACATTCTGACATGAGTGCACCCTTTGAACAACCTTCCCAGAAACACCTACAGGCAAGTGAAAGACAAAAGACTTGTGGCCTTGCCCTACTGTCTCACTGTGAAGAGACTGTCAAACCTAACTGTAGTTTTCTACCCTTCAATGTGTAAAGGATAGGGAACATTTTCTCTAATACACTGCACCCCATCCCCTTCACACTTGAACAAACTCAGCAGTCGTCACAGAATTGTACAAATCAAACAGGAAATTACAAACAAAATTCAAAGAGAGACAGAAAAATTCATTACACTTGAGGTACTACAAGAACCGAACCAAAACACTGGTTGCTCCTCACAAATTGGTGAGAACTATATATGGTAATACCGAATCGAATAGAGCCAAACCACAACAGGACCAAACAGCTATACATAACAGACATATTACAGTACAAACATAATGTAGAGACTATTCCAAACTGTTTGCAAGTCAAATTTACTAGATGTTACAGCGATCATAACCAGTGAACCATGATGGATCAGTACCATCTACTTCTTTGTAAAATGGCTCAAACTCGCCTTGCCATTTCTGATTATTGGAAGCTTTATGGCATTCCGGACATATATTTTGATGGTTACCTTTAGAAATATTAATTTGTTCATGGACCCTTTGAACCTCCTGCTCTGCCTCAGAAGCTCGTCTCTGCAAGTTGCAAGATGCCAGAATATGTTAAGTGTGATTAATCTCATGACATTTAGCAGATATGCATACATATTTAGAGACCAAATGAAAAGGCATTACCAATACATTTTTACAAATGAATCTTAAGTGTACGAAATGCCTCACAAACTATGATTAGGGGATAAGAAGTATGCTCCATTCATGCAATAATCAAAACATTTACCCTAAACTATTGGACTCACATATAAATGATGACTTGTAGGTCGAATTAAAAACGTTTCTTATACCAAGACAAACAAGATTCAAGAATCAAGATACCTCACCGATTACCTACTTCTGTCAGTAAAATAGGAGCCCTAGTTTACAAGCTTAACCAAATCTTGATGAACTTACTTAGGGGCAGATGTCCTTCAAAATGCACACTTGTATCTAGGAAAAACTTGCTTCAATATGAGCAGGAAAATAGCACCCCCCTACTGGATTAGAACACCCACATAACTTTCATCTTTTTTCTCATACTTTCTCTTGTATTTCAAGTCGATGTCCACTAAACAGAGACAAGGATGCTTCAAACAAGGCGCATTTCACCAAACCATTTACGGGCAGTGGGTGTGAGCTCGAGTTGAGTACAGAGAGATGATGATGAGAGGTGTTGAGGAAAGTGGAGAAGTGAAGAGATGAATAACACCTACTTCATTGTCAAACAAAAGAATTTTTAAAAAATAAAAAATTTAATTAAAAGCCCTCTTCAGTTAGGAAGCACCGATATGCCAAAAAATCCAATGTGCCCATGTCGGATACGCCCTCGATATCGATACACCACCGATACACCTTGGATAATCCCCGAATATAGTCAAGGGGAGTATCTCATGGTCAATGACCAAGATACGACCCCAATATGGCCAAACACATTTATTTTCCTATTTTTCTTTGCAAATTGTAGACTACGATGGGATTTGAACATTTTTTTGTAGGTGTGCATGTTTAGGATGCATATATTTATGAGTTATAAACTTATCATATTTTTAGTGTTTAACAAAATCAATGAAATGATAATCATATGACTTTAGTCTTTATGCATTTTATGTTTTATGATTTATGAATATGATTCATTAATTAACAAATATGTTACAATGTTTTTAGTGAAAAAAATAATATATATATTATTTAATGCAGTGTCCTCTTTGTATCCATATCCTAGTTGTTTAAATTTTCCATATCGCCGTAACGGTTTTGTTCCCGTACCCGTATCCATATCCATGCAATCCAGGTAGGAACTAAATCCACCTTGTACAGATAATGGAAGCTTTAATTTATTTTTATTTTCAACATGGTATTTTCATTGCGAATCCATGTGAAAAGCAATGAAACCCTAAAAACAACTTACTAACAATCAATGGCTGGTCAAATAGGAGTCGAGAGGGCCAAACTAAAATCCTAGTACAAGAGTTAGTTGGCTAGAGTTCCTTGGTGGACTGAACAATCAACTTTTTAGTCAAAATCATTGCTTTCCATCCCTTGTGAAGAAAACAAACAAGACTACACTTGCGGCTATTTCCCCGTGTAAATAACCATTAAGTTTAACATCCAAGCCAAAGTAGCCAACCCAAGATCATAAACTGAAACTCAACTAATCGTCATCCCCAGATTGAGAGAGACGAGAAGAGACAGATTGAACAGAGACAAAGGTCAAAATCTTGAGAGACGAGAAAAGAAAGAAAACGTGATGAAGGGAGCAGAGCTCTTACTTGTCAGAAAAAGCCTCAGTGTAGGAGTGTGGGAGAAAATGTGTCGCAACAAAGGAAAAGGTTTGAAATACTTACTGTCATACCTCCCTCCCCCAATAAATAAATAAATGTTGTGTTAAGCATGTGTATCTAGGGATCTAAGTAATGCATAGAGTGCCTTTGACAATAGGCTTTGGTGTTACCCCCATCCAAAGCAAGGGAATACAATTTTGGCTGAGCTGCCACAACGCCTAGTCGACAAATGAAACTACCTTGCCTATTCCTAGCTTATTGTGTGCCCAGCCTCACCTTTGACAACATTAGATGGCAAGAACATGTGATCCAAATATGAATTGTAGTGTAAGCATATAAGATCTTCTACATAAAGTTCCATTTTCATTTAGGATCAAATCAAATGTTCATCTAGTTAATGCAATATTCATTCCTCATGTAAATGACACCTATTGTTATGATCAGACATGTAATTACATTATTTATCAACTATAGGTAACATGCTAAATTAAAGAGAAATAACTCAAATTTTGAACTAATACTTTCTTTAGTAGTTTAATAATAGCTCAATAGTGTTTAGCCAAACCCAAATGTATATTCTCCCCAACCGACATATTTCTTGGTTTACATAAATTCAAGTAAATCAGTGACTGAATATACTCAATATAGTTATATTTGTTCAATTATAAACTATCTAAACTAATTAGTGTTTGATTTATATTTGCTACATTATAAATTATATTTGTTCATCTACAATCATTCCGCTTCAACTTTGCCTTGCCCGGGACAACCCTAGGTACCTAGAACTAGGGTTTCCTTTTTAATCTGGAGTTGAATGAAAGATGTATTTCATTATTCTTTCTGTGTGAATGGGCTTTCAAACCTAGATTATGGGAGATCTTTGATTGCTTTCAGCCTTTCACTAAACAATTTCAATAAAATAGTATCAGAGAATCTTCGCTCAAGAAGGAGAGGGTGATTATATTTAACTCTTTTTTTTCTTCAAATTATGAATTTATGGGTCTGTCCAGTACATCATCTACCCCCCACACCCAATGCAATACCACTTAACCTTTTTACCAATACCTACCACCACAACACTTTATTATCGATTTTACCCAACCATTGCCATCACTGTATGTCGCTTACCCACATGCATTTGCCACCCTCGCCATGATGCCTTTGGTTCAGCCACCAGATAATTACCTCAATATGAAGGATAGATGGATCAAGTTTCTTTGCCAGACCCAACACGTTGTTGGTGAAGATTTAGTAGAATCAAAAGCAACTCAGATTGATCTTGAAGAGAACATTGACAAAGAGTTGTTGGCAGAAAAGAACTGGTTATAAGAACAACACAACCACCCCGCTCCTATCATCGCCTTTCATCAACCAAGTGACACCCCATTGGAACACCAATCTGGTCTCACACCCTATACACCACTTTGTACCACCACATGGTACCTATTATGATCCCACTTGGGCAAGTTTTTGTACACCTGAGGACAATTTTTTCCACATGCATACAAAAATGGCAATGCAATCATGGATGTTCTCCAAGACTGTATTCTAATTTTTGTGAAAAGATGCAAAATTTGGTTTGCATAACTACAAAGGGAAATTTTGAGGTCATTTGATTGTGGTACACATTTCATGGCATGTTCTTTGCCATAATGGCTCAATGTCTTGGATTCTACACTCTAAGCTTGAGGCCAAACTTCTTTTAGCCCTTGTGAATGAGTATTGGGTTACCAACACATTAGGATTTAACTAATTGTTATTTTTTCAATGACTGGGCTTGGACTGATTGTATTTAGTTTAGTGTTTTGTTTCAATTTAGATTACGGTTCCATTAATTGGGTCCTCTAAGGTTAGGTCGATTTGAGGTTATGTTTTTACTGATAAATAGTTGCATTGTAACACATTTTGGGCAGATTGAGTTGGAGTTATATTCAAGTGATGGGGTCTGAGCTATCCTTTTATTTACGTTTAAGTTATTGCTTTTGAACCCTAGTTTATCATTTATTTTCTATGCAAATCACCAGCACTTTTGACATGATTTTGGTTTCTCATATGTTTCACGATATCATGGTTGAATCACCAGGCTCAGCAGAAACATCAAAAGCATTAACAGAATCCTAACTCCAGAATTTTCTCAATTTTACTGAAGCAATAATACATACATCCACGTGAAACTCGCAACACTAGCAAACATTGAAGATAATTAAAATAAACTCACCTGGGCTGCACAGGCAGCTTCTTCTGCTTCTTTAAGTCGCACAAGGAGTTCACCAGCAGCCTGCACAGCCTCAGCTGTGTCTCTTAGTTGAGCCTGGAGCCCTTTATTCTCATCTGTAAAGTAACGCCTTTCTTTCTCTCTTTCAACACGTAATGCTGAAATTTCTGCAGCAAGGGAGTTAATGAATCGAGACTCAGCACCCTTGACTCCTGCTTTAGCTGCTGCTCTCTTGACATCTTCTATTCCTTCTTGCATTTTTCGGTTTCTTGCTAGCATTTCCATATGCTTCTCTTGCAGGTCACAGTACTGCTCAAGAAGGCGTGCGTGTCCCTGCATAGCCATCTGCAGGGCTTCCTTCAGCTCCTCTGAACACTTCTTTTCAAGATCAAGTTCCTTCTTCTGCTTCACCGCAAGAGAGCGACTTGCTTCCAGTTCATTTTTCAATTCTTCAGAAAGAGAAATCCAGTTGCTCTCTGACTCAATCCAATGTTGTCTCTCTTGTTCAAATTTGTCTGCAACACTTTCCTCTGTATACTCGGGAATCACGCTCAAAGGTGCTGGACTAGGCTCACTCGTATGTGTCAGCTGAAGTAATTGACTTCTTTTTCGAGCTGACATGGGTGACGAAGAGTCAATATAATACTGTAGCTGACTTCTCAGGTTTTGAATCTCTTCAATCAGCACATCCCTTTCTCCCATGTCAAAGAAGCTCCTATAACTGTCCAGCTCGTCTTGGACTCTTTTCAAATCAATCTTTGCCCTCAAAACCTCAGGATGGTTTTCATACTTCTCCTTCAAAAGCTATGTAACAAGAAATCACATTATTGAAGCAACTTAGTATAAAAGAAAGAATTAAAAGAAATTCATATTCTGCGGTTACAGTCTTGTTAGCCCACATTTGACGTGAGTTAAGCGGCCACCCACCATCCATGTTTCTCCCTGGATTTTACTTCTTGATGATAGGTGATTCAAACGGGAAAATAACGTACAACGGTACAAGTCCCATTTTTTTGTCAAACAAAGACTTACGTCAAGAGATATTTCAGTCCTAAATGACTTAACTTGAGTTAAAGTGTTAAATCCATTGTAAAATGGCATCCTTGCTCTTTTAGTTAAGTACACAATATCACAATTTTGCATTTAGTTTCACTACAATCTTGGTGTATTTTAAATTGTCTATCTTAAGACTATCTTAAGGATGAACATCAAAGGGAAAAATAACCAAATCTAGTCTATCTTCTTCCAAAATGTGTCTCATCTCAAGATTATCTAAGGTTGGACATTAAAGGAAAAATGAATTCCCCCATCCTCCTTCCATGTTGCCTGCTACAGCCCCTCTTCCTCCCTACTGTCTCCACTCCCACCTCCATGCCCACCACTGCAAGTAAAACCATTCCTCCTCTTTGCTTCTCGCCCACCACCAACATCAAATTCAACCCACACCACCTCATACTATGTCCCTACACCATCTCCACCCCTCTCTTTTATCTCCCACCAACCATCTCCAACATCCATATACAACACATCAGCCTCCTCATTCTCACCATCGTCTCTTTCACTTTGCAAGCACCACCGAGCACCAAAATCCACACCCAACATTCCCCCTTTATCTGATTTCATTCTTTTGTTTGTATTTTCTTTTTCTGCCATTTGGCCAAACTCCAAACAATCACCAAAACACATTTTAAGATTAGGTTTTTTATTTTATTTTTCCCCTTTCAATAGGAAAAAGGGATGTGGAAGAGACATGGGGAACGAAGGGGAAGATACATTTGATTAGGTTACTTTAATGAGGGGAAGATACGTTTGATTAGGTTACTTTAATGTCTATCTTTTCAAAAGATTTGAGATACACATCTTAAAATAACAACTAATGGTAAGATTGTTAATAGACAGTTTAGATAAATCAATGGCAAAGTTGTAATATTGTATCCTTAAAGGATAATAATTCATTTTAAATGGATTTAACTCAAGTTGAACAATTTAGAATGTCGCTTGACCCAAGTCTTAAGACTTATAAGGTGTTTAACTAGTAGGTCATTTTCCCTTCAAATAAATTGTTCTCTGAAATTCTGAAATTGACAGTGTAATAAGATCCACACCTTGTGTTCATTTGTAAGCGAAACTAACTCTTCCTCCATGAATTCCTCAGATGGTAAAACCCCATCCATAAGGCTCTCGAGGCGAACAATTTTGTCCTCCCGAGTCTGTGCAATTATATCATTGCATTCCCTCTCATGCTTATATTGCATGATCTGCCACAGTCAGATAGTAATGTGAATATTTGAAAGTGAAAGTCGTGGAGAAAAGAAAAGTGAAACAAAGGATTTGAAGGAATGTACCAAACGATTCAGTTGCATGATTTCAGATGTCTGCTTTGAACAAAACTCTTCAAGTGCCATTTCTCTTCTGATTGCTCCTGCTAAAACATTTTCCACCGCCTTAGGGACTATCTTTTTGGATTTTTCAGGTGACTGTGGACCATCAAAAGGTACTAATTGCATATTACAGTTGTCATTGGCTTGTGAATATTCGATGTGATCAATTCTGCTCTTGCATTTACTACACAGAAAGCCTGATGAATCTTCCCCTGGTTCACCAGAAACTTGAGGAAGAGTCTGTACACCCACATCAACCTTTTCAACTGGAGCCACCTTAAGGTCTACAGGTTTGTATGAAAACCTGAATGAAGATCTCCTCAAAATTGAATTGTTGCGGTGGTGGCTATCTATGACTTGAAGACCATGATGGAGACTTATGGCTAGATGTTCATTTGAAGGGTTACTTCCCAAAGGCTTGGCAAAAGATAAATTTACATCCTTCTGCGAAGCCGATAACATTGATGATATCTTTAGACTTTTCCGGCTGCTGTTACTGATTGTTGGTGAAACTGACACAGTCAGCAATGGTGAGACTACTTCAGAACCACCATCAACCAAGTCAGATGGTTTGTCCACTAAAGACACAATGGCAGATCCCCTACCAGATAGATTTGTCATTGTTAGATTGTCTTTGATGTGATCCCCTGCAGAAGAGACGTCAGGTAAGTCAGAATTTTTGAGTACCAAATGTCCTTCAGAATCATTATTCTCTTCGAGATATTGATGACTGTGGCCATCAGAAATTGAAGAGCTTGGGACATCTATGGAACGTACGACACAGCTATCAATATCAAGTCCATGCTCATCAGCATTTTGTGACACTACCTCTAACTTAGAACCTTCCCTAGTAACATAAGTTCTGTCAGAAAGTTCATCACTGATGCATGCACTTTGAGACGGATCCAATGATTTTTGCCTCATCAAAATTGTCTCCTCATCAAAATGGGGCATTTTCAAGCTTGTGTTCTTTGGCTCTTGAGATATAACTTCTGCGTCAGACTTAACATGCTGCTGCAGGTTAATCCCATCACTGACGCTATCTTTTCCATGGACAACTGGCTGTAGACCTACTTGAACACCAAGCCTCTCCACGGCTTCCTCAACAATTTCCATCTCCTCATCATTGTCTTCTTCAATATGAGGTAGTGTCATAGGACGGTTGAGACTCATTTTCAACAGATTCAAGCTTCTACGAGCATTCCAACTTGTCGAATAACCACCATTCGCGTTTGGATTCCCATTTTCCTTCATTTTCAAAAGTTCATCCTGTAACCAACAAAAGTAAGACTCTTGTACACAGAAGTTGTAAGAAGAAAGATAAATGCAATTCAGTGTACAGTGTTGATCAATACTTTTAGTTGGCGTATCACTTCTCGCAAGACTTTCACATCCTCCTGCATTACTTCATTAACAATCGCCTTGTTCTCGACAGCTTTTGCCCTCTGTGCGAACCTCAAAGTACTAAGTGTTTCGCTCTTACAGCTGCATTATTAATAAGTATGATCAGGAAAATGGGACTAAATGAACAGAAACCAGGCAACAAAGTACCTTTGCGTTGGAGAAACAGCACAAATCATAGCTAATTTTGCATTGCCACCCAATGACTCTTGCAACAAGAACGTCAATTTTGAATCTCGATATGGAATATGCCTTTGCTTTCCTGATTGTGAAACATCTGCAAGAATATTTATCAAGTTCCTGCAACTCAAACAATATACAACCATCAGTGTGGGACTAACTTCGAGATTTATATGGCCAGAAATATCTTCCCCATATAGGCACTTCAACTTTAACTGTAAAGTGTTGTACTAGTAACTTATCCATGCAAAACTAGATGACATAGATGTTTTCTAACTTAATTTGATGAAAAAGTACTATTTGGCTTCCCCATCGAATTATAGGTCTGTCTACCTCTAGATTCTTGACTGTTATTAATCTAAACATGATACATTCCTATGCACCTCAAAAAAACCAACAAAAGGAAACACGTCATAGTGACAAAATATAGGTTTAGAACAGTAAGCTCACAAATATTACATTCAGTGGCAAAAACGAAATTCGGTGATCAAATTTTCTTCTGACAAAGTATGCGAAGCACGAAAAAAATATAATTTTGAAAAAGGAAGAATAGGGTATTCATATATTAATGATTTCAATGTGTATAATTTATAATGAGGCAATAAAAATATGCATAAACATATAACATTAAACGCATACAATTGAGGTAAGCATGTTAAGAGAATAATATCATCGCGTCCAAGTGTACAAAGTTGTAGAAACCAAACTTGCAGTCTCATCTTGCAAAAGATTGATAACCAAGACAGCAAAAAAATTACCCAAGTTGGGACAGAGAGCGATTAATGTTCCCAGCCTCTTTCAAACGCTCTCCTGCTGCACCTGTAAGTTTCTGTCTTTCTGATCCAGCGAGATCAACAAGATTTATTCTACTGATCCTGATGCTACTTAACCCATCGGCCGTACTCTACAATATAGAAATTCAAATTAAAATTAAAACTAAATGGACCATGGTAAGTATAGCATAGGGAACTGGGACAGCCTGATTTTGTGAAGATGTCTCATCATCAGTCATCAATCCTTAACATATAGCCATCACCTCAGGTCAGAGTGAACTACTCAGTAAAGCAACCATGTGAAAAAACTAGTTACCTTGCATCGAGACTCAACAACACAGGTAAAGACACAGTGTGATCTGGAACTCTCTGCATTTATGCTTGTAGCACCAGTCCTCCTGTTGGATAGTCCCTGTAGCATAACCCAGTGAAATAGTAAGGATATGTACTGTTTCAACTTATACTTCTAATAGATCGTATCTGCTTTGTATTTGTTTACAAATCATGTCAATTCATTTTAAAAGAATAGGAAGCCATTAAAAAAGGAGAGAGGCAAGAACAACTAGGAGAAGACAGAAGTCTGAAAACATAGAAATCAATATGAAGCTATCTTTAATGGGTGAAAAGGGAGAGGGGGGTTGTGCGCTAAGACAAAAGGGCATGTGTTTCCAAAGTTTAATTGTAAGAGGAAAATAATAAAATACTAAGACTGTTCTCTAAGAATGCGACCCATCCAAGCAAGTGATTTGTGACTTTAAAAAACAAAAAGAAGGTGAATTGTGTACATCTTGCTTTCTTTTCTCATCAAGGATACAATTTCATCGTATGTTATCGCTTCAACAATAAGGGAGCACACATTTTTCTGCTGAAAAGCGCAAACTTCCTTCCAAAACCTACAAATGGCTGTAATCACCCAAAAATATCACAAAGGGTAACACCACCAAAGCCAGATAAGGTCTACCTCAAGGGGATAAGGGTATGATACCATCCACCCTCAAGCAACTAGAAAATAATTGGTTTAGGGCATCCAAGGTGATGATAGATAAATGGCTTTTATGATAAGAGGGCATGAAGTGTCACATAGAACTAAAAGCATAAACATTGATCTGTCCTACAAGCATTGCATATAATTCCTAATCAACTGACTGGCAGAAACATCAATAAAAATAAATTGAATACCTTAACCAAAAGGTGTATCACATCCTTCACCGTGCCCACGTACTCTTCGGTCAAGTTCTCAACATATACACCAGATTTGACATCTTCTCTAATCTGCATAATACCGCCAACTAGCTTAAGAAAAGGCCCTCAAAATCTAGAATCAAATTAAACATGAGGCAAGTAAATATTACAGTAACACAGAGTAATCTTTTTACCTGGAGGTTACCTTGGGTTGGGTCCAACAAATCAGTAATTTGTTCATTGTAAATCTGTACAACAAATTGTGACTTATTAAAAAGAACCGAGATAATTAACTGATATTAGTAAACCTAAATACAAGTTTAAACTCATTACCTCAAGAAATGAACAGTGGCAGTGATATTGGAGTTGTTTGTCAGCATGCTTAACTTGCTCCTGAAAAGGGGGAATAATAGACATGAACTTTTGGTAGTGCAACATGATGTAACATGAAACTTGATCAATAAACGAATGAAGCTCACCTCAGCTATCCGTTCAAAAAGTTTCTCAAACACACGTGGTGTTAAGCCTTTTTGATTGCTAGAAAGGATTTCGTCAAGTAAGGGATTGGCCGGTCCCCACATAGTGTATGTCTTCCCACTCCCAGTCTAAACAATTTCAAAAAATCGTAATTAATAAATTGACACATCTGTAATATATAATTAAGGTTTGAACTCAATAGATAAGAAACACACCTGCCCATATGCGAATATGGAACTATTAAAGCCAGCAAGACAGTTTTCAACAAGAGGGGCACCTACAACCTGGAATATATCTTTCTGAAGGAGACCAAAAAAAAAAAAAAAAAATACAAAATCAGAACCTAGGAAATATATTCTTCTAAAAAGCACTCAAATTTAGGAAAAAAACTCACCTGTGTTGACTCTGTATCAGCTACAGCGTCGAATGTGAAATCATAGTCAAGGATCGACAATGAGTCATTAGTTACTTTCTTTACAATCATATCTGATTCGTCCTCCTTCATTGGTGGCCTCATTCTCACAATAACCTAAATTTCATCAGGGTTAAAATCAGCTAATCAGTAATCGAGCAAAAAAAAATTGTCAAGGAGGATGGGGTTGTATAAATATCATCATTAATTAATTCAAAATACACATTTCTCCAAATATGAACTTTTTGCCACAAACACAAAAAAACTCAGCTTCCTTGACGAATTACCCAATAAACTTACTCAATCATTTTGTAAATTTGTCACGTAGTAATTGTTCTTACATAATAAAGGTAAAAAAAAATTACTTATTTTCTATATCAGAAAAAAAAAAAAAAAAAACATTATATTTTCACAATCAATGATAAAATGTGGGTTTTTTTCATTTCAATATATTTGCTTAATTGAGTTAACAAAACATTCCAATAAACAATTCACACAACGAAATCCTCAAAAGTAAAGAAGGAGCGTTTCAGGCTCCACCACTGCAACTAAATTGATTTAAAAAAAACCTACGGTTTCAACCTTGAAACATGAAATTAACCGAAAGGAAAAATAGAGAGATGAAATTACCTTGACTCCTGAATCTGAGAAGCCAGGAAGAGCATTCTCAGGGAGAGTCTCCAAGCAAAGCTTCCTCTTGAGAGGGTTAGCGTTGGAAGACGGAGGTCGAGGAGGGAGAGGGCTTTTCATCTTGGCCTTGGAAGCCGAACACGGATCTGGATTCGGATCGGCATTTTCTTTGGTAATTTTGTGCTTTCTTGAAGATGAAGAAGATTTGTGTTTAGGGTTTGGAGATGGAGACGATTGGGTTTCGGCGGCAATGTGCTCGCGCAAGACTCCAGTTCTTGGTGACATGAAGTTCTTCATCGTGTCTGAAATGAAGAACGAAGAAACCCTAGAAATGGAGAGAGAAGTGAGGGATATTGTCTGAGAAAAGAGACCACTAGTGGAGATGAGAGTGTCTGAGAAGCGTGTAGAGAGAGAAAATGAGACGTTGAGAAAGAGAGAGAGAGAGAGAGAGACGAGAGAATTTGAATTTGGGATCTCTCTCTCCTCTTCTAAGAGTCGCTATCGTACCTTTCTTTCTTTCTTTATTGCTGTAGATCTATGAACTTGGGATTTACAACAAAAAAAAATAAAAAAATCACTTTGTAATTAGCAATATATAGCAACCACTATTTTCATAAATTCTAAATGTCGAGGGATTGAGCGAGGAAACCAGCGAGGGAAATGAGGTGGAGGGGGTGGAAACCGTCCACCCTCATCGAGATGTAAGCGTTGACTTTTCACTCGCGCATCTCGAGCGGGGTGGATGGTTTCCACCCCCTCCACCTCATTTCCCTCGCTGATTTCCTCGCTCAATCCCTCGACATTTAGCAAAGCTCTTTCGCACCATAGATTCCTCCAACCCACATCACCCCATCCAAAAAAAATTTTACCTGCTTTCACACACCACCTATTTAAACTACTATTCATCTTCTTATTTTCTCACCAACTCTTCTCAAGAATAATAGCACGGAAGGGAGGCGATCGATTGTGAGAGACGATCGGCAAAGGCGAGAGATAGAGGAGATGGAGCCACAACCACCACTGTCACCCCTTCTCCATCTTCTTCTTTTCCTTTCCCTCTCCATCTTCTTATTTTCCTTCCCCTCTCCCAGTTCTCCCACGATCTCCTTTTTTCCACTCTTTCTCAGTTCCTCTCCCTTTTTCCCCCACTCTATATTTTTCTTGCACAAGTCGTCGCCCTTCTTATTATTTTTCTTTCCCTCATACCTTCTATTTTTTTTGCCCTCACAGCGACATGTGCAATGTTAGCAAAACTCGCAGTCTCGGAGTGCGAGTGGGGAACCCAGCCTCGCTCAGGTCTCACACGGGCAAGAAGAAAAACTTTAAAAAAAAAATGTGTCAGGAGGAGGATAAGAAGTAGATGGAGAATGGCGATGGCGGAATTGAGGTCGAGATCCTATAAAGGCTCCAACTCTTCTTCGACTTCATCTTCAATTTTGATTTGACAGAATATAGAGGATATGTGAGGGGTGCTTTGGGGGTATCCCCGAATGGGGAGGGAAGATAAGAAGAGAAATGAGAACAAAAAACGCAGAGAAGAAGAACAAGAAGATCAAAAAATAAAACGATAATAAAAGTGATCGAATAAGAAAAGGGGAAGTTTGGGAGGGGAGAGGGAGTTTTCGATCATTTTGAATTTGGGAGAGAAGAAAGATTCAGGTTTTTCCTTTTGTGGGTGGTGTGGAAGAGAACTATAGTGTAGGAAAGAAAAGTGCATGGTGTGGGAAAGAAATAATTATATGAGTGGTATAGGTGAGAGGAAATTGTGGTGCGAAATTGTCGATGCCTTAATATATTGCTTGTTGGTCATTCTAGTTTGGTTGTGACATTTGTACCTATTTCCCCTTTGACAAAAGTCGTCTTTCGGTAAATCTTGTCAGGTTGTAACTCAAACGCTCAAGTAAGTTTACAGCGCAGAAAATTTGTGTAAAGATTATGTACCTAGCTTGGAACACATGTGAAACTAGCATTGTAGCATATTATATAATTGTCTGGAGACAATGTAAAACTATTAATTAAATTCACGACTTAGGATTGGACATTTTATTAGTATGGGATATTCGTTAATTAGGTTTGTAGTGCATCAAAGTAATAAAATAGTAAAGTGCCTAAAATGTCGTTGCATGACTTCATAAGGCAACCAACATACACTTTTCAAAGCATCACTTTTGAGCACCAAGCTACTAGTCACTGGAGATGATCACAAGAATGCGAAAAATGAAAACATGGAATCGTGTCACGTGCCATGTCATTTACTAACAATCGTGCATACCCCATGTTCTCCATTGAGATCTCCACAATTAACACCAAAACTTCCTCTTTATTGGATCAATATTAATATAGGGATCAAATAATGGATTAATTATTTCCTTACTTATTTCCCATTCTATGCTCTATGTGATCTCTATAGGAATTTTTCCCGTTCATCCATCTCCAAGCGTTTGTTTTCTTTCTCCTTACCACTAGTAAATGTTCATCCAAAGTTTCTAATAGGACTTACAGACATCTGATCACGCCAATCTTTATCAAGGCCTTATCTACCTTCTCGTAAGAGCCACTCATACATCATGCAACCAAATGTATGATAACACCAATACACCTATCATCTAATACAACAACTAAAAATAATCCCGTGGAGTACCAAAGAAATAGTTGAACATTGTGTGAATATTTATGAGGCATGTATAATTTCAAATGATTGATAGCACCAAAGCACCTCCCACAATTTGAGACTACTCAACAAACTTTAAAACTAAATGTACCAACCCCAAACCCCTCTAGAATTTCCTTGCTCACTTGAAGATGTTGAAAATATCTGAGACTCATGTTAACATGCACCTAATAATGAATTTAAATGCACCCAATAAATTTATGTGTACATTGATCAACTTTATGTAAATCGTTAAACTTGCAATCAATTTTACGAATTAGCACTACAGTCCAACCTCTCTAAATTAATACCCCCGGTAATTAATAACCTCTGTTATTAATAAATTTTCATGAAATCGACCGTGTTCTATAAGCATAATTTAATAATCATGCTATCTAATAATTAATATTAAATATTAAATATTAAATATCAAAAACAAAATAGTAGAATCATGTTCCTTAGATAACCATCGATCTAAAGTAGCATATTTCTTTCCAGTTGTGCAAATCGATCTCAAACTGTATACCTCAGAGTACCTTATGAGCTACAACGTGGGTGGAATTATGAAATGTCAATAAGAGAAATACATGAGTAAAGAACACTTAATTTATCTTTGTTAGACAAAAGGGGCCATCATCCATAACTTCTTCGACTTCCTCTCTTCATGATGGTGTTGTGACGATGCAGTTGATATGAGATCGTCATTAGGTGCTTTCTCATAGGCAATTTGTTGCTCCTCCTCTGAATTTAAGAAGGCATTAATAGACATTGGGTGATGAATTGAAAGTTGATCAATGGCAGTTGCAAGTTCTTGTTAGATTGCTTGTTTTATTGTTTTATTGGAGATGTAACCAAGCTCATTGGTAACTTACAAATAATAAATATATAATTAAATTAGCATGATGAAGACTTTCTAAACCTAAAAGTAGTGGCATAATTTTTTGAGTAAATGTTCTACAAATTAATAACCTCTCGCTAATTAATAAATTTTTGCGCATCAGATCGTATGAATTTAGAGTCAGACTATACTTAGACTGTACTTACATGATTGTAATGTATTTTTTTTATAACATAGATTCACCATCCATGTCTAACCATTGCATTATTTGAATGAATTTAAATGCACCAAATACTTTGATACTGTAAACCTTTAAACTTACAAACGATTTTACAAACTAATCATCCACATGATGTTATATAATTTTTCATAATATCAACTTAACATCTACTATGGTAACCATTGCCTTTTTGGACATTTAATTATTTACAATATTTGATCTCAAACATAAAAATCAATTGAAGTTTCATTAAAATTGAAGTAAACCAAAGATAAACTCTTGTTAGTCTAAACTACAAGAAGTTGAAACTCGTTTCATATTGAAACAAGATATAAAGCCCTATTGTTTCCTTTAGGCTTATTTGGTCAATGATTTTTTTAGGCATATGTAAGGATTGTGATTTCGTTTTTTTAGGTAATTTTGGTAAGTTGATTTTTTTAATATATTGTGAAATATTTTGTCGTTTATAGAAAAAATGAAAAAATTTCGGTTGTAATTTTGAAGTTATCAACATAATTTAAGCATTCTAAACTCTTATATACTACATAAAGAGTGTCACAAGACTCATAATGTCATACAAACAATATATTGCATAAGAATCACTTATATAACAACATTTTAATACTAAACCAAGGTTAAAACGGGTGGTTAAAATATAGGGAAATTGAGATTGACCTAACGAAATAAATGAATATTTTGGATTTCGAAAGAAATTCAGTAACTAAAAAAAATATTTTGTTAAATTTCGACATTTTTCAAGAAATCACATTCCTTGGGCATATGTGGGTAAAAATCGGGATGTATGTGATACATAGCCAAGGTTCAGTAAAATAGAGTTTAATCATATTCTAGGGCTTTTGAGAGTGTCCATTGTATTGTCCAAACGTTCAGAAATTTTTTATTTTGAGCGGTTGTTGAACCAGCTTTGGTATGACTGAACTTAGTAGACCCCGTGAAACTTCAATTGACTTGTATTTGTCAGATACTATGTTTTTGAGATAAGAGACTATTAATTGTTTTATTTTCTTTCCCATTTGTCTTTTAATATCATAATGTACTAAGTGACACCGCGTGGGATTGTGGGGTGAATAACCACCTTTTGTATTTATACTTTTTCATAGAATGCCTCACATGCACGTATTAATTGTGTGAACAAGTTCGATCTAAAAAATTAAGCAAATGCAATTTCGTGAAATTAAAATGAGTCATTTTGTGAATTCCTGATGTTTTCTCTTTTATTTTTTTTAAATTGAGGGCATCACCTCCTAACACTTGTATTATCTCCAATGAGTCTACCTGGGATAAAAGCCCTTTGACAGGGCGAACTAAATTTGGGAAGGAGAACTTTTAGGCGTTTGGCTAAGATTTTAGAAAAAAATTGTAGAGGCTTATGGGTCTGAATTGTGAAACTTGAGTTGGATTGGGGCATTTGAGAATGAGGGCAATATAAGTGAAATTCCAGGCTAGAAGGACAATTTAACGTCATCTTTGACAATGTTCCAATACTTTTTTAGAAAAACAGCTTGAAAGCCATATGGACCAGGAGTTTTAAAGTTCCCAAAAGACTTGAGAGTATTTCAGATTTCTTCCTCCCTTAAAATATAACTTAGAGAACAATTCTCCTCGTTACTGATGCATGGTTGGAAGAGTTGAAGAAATTCATGGTTTGAATCTGGATCAGAAGAGCTAAAAATATTCTGAAAAATATTCCTTGATGAGAGTTGTCACTCTTCTATATTAGAAACCCAATGACCTTGCCTATTTTTTAGTTAGTATATGAAACTCTTATTATCTTCATAATGGTGAAATTGTGAAAAAAAAAAAAAAAACTAAATATGTTTATCACCAAGAGAAATAGAGTTGTTTCCAATACGACTCCTCCCGGATCAAGAGTTTTTCAAGGAAATTATAGAGGTTAACAAGTTAAATGGTACCTTGTTCGGTGACGGGAAGAGATAGTATGTGGTCAATCTGACTTCTCATACCTTTCATAAAATGGAAAATATTCTTGAAGTGTTCCTTTTTCCATATGGAAATGTCATTTTTTTAGAGTTTATTAAGGAGGCCAATGGGAGGAGTAGGTTGAGAAAGGGGTTCATTGGTGCTATCCCACGTGCTTTCAATCAAATTTTGACACGCCGGGTATCTGGACCACATGTCAAGGAATCTGAAAGGCATGTTACCCTCATGGAGGTTGTTATAAAGATAAATAATGATGGCTCTGTGGTCTCAACAATGAGCATAGACTGAGGATTGATTTGCTGTGGGAAATAACTAGTTTTATTCAATGCACGACAAAGCTCTATCAGTTCTTTCTCTAATACGGTATTTCCTTATTGTTTTTTTGTTCCAAGTGTACTTGATTCCCTTGAAAGGGAGGTTAATAAGACCGAAAGTGTTAATGAAAATTTTGGAATTTAAAGGACTGTTTATTGTTGATGTGTCCACCTCCTAATTTTTCATTGAAATAAAATATGACATTAAAATCCCCTATGATAAGCCATGGAGACAATATACGAGAACCTAGACAATCCAAAGATTTCCGAAAGCTATCCCTGAGTTTGGGGTTAGGATTGCAATACATGATTGACACTGACCAATGAATACATGCATGATAGTCAATAAATGAGGCATGGATGAAATCTTGAGATGAAGTAACAATGCTAATATTTACATCTTTCCTCCAAAGCAAATCTAAACCTCCTGAATTGCCTACTGATTCAACTACATGGCTATGAGAAAAACTAATATTGTTTTTACAAAGTTAACACGTTCTAATGCCTTAGTTTCCATGAAGAAAATCACATGATGATTATACTCCTTGATGAGGTTCCTTATAGAATGAATTGTAACAGAGGAGCCCAATCCCCTACAAGTCCAGGAACAAATCATTTTCACTGTGGTGGCTTTAAGGGAAAACCACCACAAGAACCTCATCAAAGTAGCATAAAGATAAAAAATGAGTAACTAATAAAGAGCATATACTTTGTGTAGGGTATAAATGAAATAGTAAAATCAATTGTGTGACAGAAAAAAACATAACGAGATGCATAGACAATTAAGGAAGCAAATTGGTTAGCAAGTACCTCAATAGGTGTAGTGGAGGAAGAGGATGAATCATTAATGTTCACATTCCCCAAATACGACTCCTCATAATTCACTTGCAGAGTCAAAGGTGTTGGTTGTATATTGTCTCCAAAGTTGTTCTCCCAAGCACCCACTTCATCTACTATCATCACTTGTATCTCCTTATTTGTTGTTTGTCTATCAGTGATTGCATCTGTTACAGGTTCGAAAGTTGGAGCTTGAAAATTTGCCAGGTTCTACTCTCCTACAACAACATGTATTCCAGAAAGTTATCTAATTGTATTTACTCCAGCATTAGCTGGTTTGTTTTTAAGGCAGAATCGGAGTGCACTAGTAGTAGTTCTTCTACTAGATACTCTAATGGTCCCATTACTATATGCTCCTGCTCAATATGCATCTGGAAGGCCAAGTTTAGAGTGGGTCTTGAAAATTTTTAGATTCTGCTCATTTATAAATTCACTGCTTTCACTCACCAATTTAAGCTTATTCATTACAATTTTTCTTCCTTGGCAAGGGCTGAAAGTGTTATTTTGATCTACTTATACTTCCTCTAGATAAAGTAACAAATTTTTTCCCCTCGTCTTTTTTGTTTTTCCAGTGGGAAATGTTGAGAACCAAAAATCAACTCCAAATTTCTATTTATAGAGATTAATATGCCACTATAATTATTTGAACTTGAACTGTCCAAATTGGTCATGTGAGGGAGAGTGGGTCAAGTGGACCCCTTGCGAGTGATTTCAATTTCCATAACGCCTCCCAAGGCAACATTCTTGATATTATGGTGTTGTAGCAGCCTTTTCATGGGTGTGTTAATATCCATTCGGCCATATGGGGGTTTTAGGTTATGATTTGGGTTTGTGGGCTTGGGAGGTGGGCTTGTAATCATAAAGTCGTGATCTGCTTCAATTGAAATAGATCAAGTTGAGACATCCGCACTTTGCGGCAGTTTGTGTGCATGCATTTTCAGGTTCATGGTGTGCTGAGATGGTAGTCGTTCATGCAGATACTTTTGTTTGTGTTGTTGAGTTGTTATTCGTCGTTTCCCACAATGATTAACTCCATGTTTTAGACCTCCACAATAGAAACAGATCATCGGGAATCCTTCGTAACAGACATCATTTCTCAATATATTTCCCTTTCTGGAAAGAACTCTTTATTACTACTGTAACCTTCATCTTGATATTAAAAAAAAATTTGCTCTGTAAAAAACATCCTTTTTTTATCAAACCTTTTGGTAAGATCCATGTCCAAAACTTCCCTAATTATATTCTGACAATGGCGCTTTTGGTTTCAAGGCATATGTTGACATGATGAAATTGTTGATTTCCCATGGACCATTATTAAGGACCTTATTCATGTTTTGTTTGTTGTCAAACTTAAAGAGAAAAACACCTATATTGAGCTATGTTGTGTTTACTTCTTCAGAGGGAACCCATTGCTTGATAAGTGTCTCATAGATATCCTTTTTTTTTTTTGTGTGACGATAATTTCCCCAGAACAACAAGATGCCAATCATTGGAGATCCCTTCATTCTCTTCTACAAAAATGAATTCTTAGGACCTCTCGAGATAATTCAACTCAAAAGAAGATGAGATAGATATTTTGTTAGGCTCCATGAACAAAAAAAAATGAATTGTAGAATAATTTAATACAATAAATGCAGTGAAGGTTATACAAAGATAGCATAATTTCTATGATAAGAAATTATATAGATAAATGAGTAAGTTTGAATGAAATCGAGAAAATGATTGCAGTGAAAAAGTGTTGATTTTGTGCTATTGAAACCAAAACAAAAGATACATGTCACCTTGATTGCAACTAATTCAAATCCAATTTACTGCAGCGCTTAGATTTGCTCATAGTAGCAGAAAAAAGAAATGAAACAAGATGCACTGATGTTGCACCTTCTGAGAGAATTTTTTTTATCTATGGTAAGTTATTCCATGGAGATTTTCTAGATTGAGTAACCATATAAAAAATTTGATAACTAATTTCTTTTTTTACCAAGAAAAGTCACTCAAATAATCAATATACTCAGGAATGATTTTCTTTTGTTTTCTATTTTTGTTAGTCTTAAAATTGAAATATTTTAATATCGAATATATTGTGAATTCATTATATACATTAGATTGTCACTGATTGATGATAAAATGTCTATAATACCTACATTCAATTACAAACTTTATCAATTTTCTTAGTTCATATATTTATAAGAACAATTGTTGTTAGTTGTTGACTTTCTGTTATTTGTTGGAATCAGATAATGCAATGCACATTGTTTCCCGTACCTTAGTATCAGACTATCTTTCTAGTTAATTTTGTTTGTTTTTATCTTATATTTTCGCATATCAATTTGTTATATTAATTGGTATAACACATTTAAGAGTGAGAATGAATTTATAAAAACCAAATGCTATCAAATTTTTTTGTTGCTTTGTTAATGTTATGTATTTTTTTTTCGTCCGGAGATGGAATGATGATGGAGGTTAGAGGCTTTTGAAGTGAAAGCAAAAAAGAAGGCTCGACAATAAGGAAAAGAAGTTGCTACTTCTCCCACCGTTTAGATCCAACTATTGTGATCATAAGTTTTTTTGTTTGTGTCTATGTTTTTTTCCTTTGATATTCAACTGTTTTATTTTGTTTCAAATATCACGGTGTCGTAATTTGTTGTGTTTTTTTTTTCTTTTTGTTCTCTATAATCAACTGTTTTTTTTTACTATGTGTATTCAAAGACACTTGATGAGAGTGGTTGTGTTGCATGAACTTCAGCTTTCATTGGATGTTGTTCATTTCTCTAATCAAATGTTTCATTTTGTTTCAAAGATCACAGTGTTGTGATTTGGTGTGTTTTTTCTTTTTATTCTCTCTAATAATTTATTTAAGCTTTTGATTATTGATAAAATGTCTATAATACCCACATTCAATTAAAAACTTTATAAATTTACTAAGTTTCATACATTTAGGGGAGCAACTGTCGTTAGTTGTTGTGATGGTGAATCACTGTGTGAGAAAGAGGTTTTGATTCTGTGTAATTTTTATTTTCCCTTCTCTTCCTCCCTCTCTGTCCAGATCACTCCGCAATCACCGCCACCAGAGCCACCACCATCACCCGAGCACCACCACCATCGCCCGAACACCACCACCATCACCTCCCTGTTCCTCGATAGCAACCACGTTCCTCACCACCTCCACGTCTCTCTCCATGTTCCATCATCCATCATCCACCATCAACCACTATCTATCTCTCCGCCACCACCCAACAATCACAGGCACCACCACCATCACCCGAGCACCACCACCACCACCGTGAAACAGGGGCGTGACAACCCTATTTCACATCAAATTTTCACCTCGCGACAAAGCCAGACAAACCGTCCACACCACCGAGTTTCACCATCACTGCCTCTCTTCGTCTCGTCCTCCTTCCTGCCTCCCTCTCTCATGACCACCGTCGCAAGCGGCGCATCAGCCACCAAGCAACCACCGCGACAGGAGCAGAAACAGGGCAGCGCTTCCCTATCTCAGTCGTGCATTCTCGTCCTCTCTCCCATCTCTCTCTCTACTTGTTCTTCTTCTTCAGCAACGCAAACACCACAGAGCAAGCGGTGCAACCACTCGCACACCGCACAACCACCGCAACAGGAGCAGAATCAGGGAGCAGTGCTCGCATCTCTCTCTCTGTTTTTTTACTATTATTATTTGGAATTAAAAAATACAATGTACTTTATTCCTCGTACCTTGGTATTAGGCTATCTCTTTAGTTAATTTTGTTTGTTAGTATCATATATTTTTTGTATATCAATTTGTTATATTAATTGGTATCACGCATTTAATATTGATAATGAATTTATAAAAAAAACAAATGTTACTCATGTCGCTCCACTTGTATAGAGCTTTTGTTATTGTTTCATTTGCAAGTTCAAAGATTTGAAAATCATCCGAATAAGTGTTAAAATATTTTCATTTAAGATGTTTACATTATCATTTGGTATCAGACAAATGAATATGAAATATTATTAACATCAACACTATTAGTTGTCAATTGGTATCAAACTCATAAGTTTATATCTTTGAATGATCTATTAAAATTTAACTTTGGGATTGAAAGATTGTAATGTGATAATTGCTAAACATAAGTGTTGTGTCATTAGTTCATAAAGTGGGTGATTGAAAATATATTTGTTAATTATGTCAAAATAATGTAAAAACATATGGTTGAATTATAAATTGTATGTCAAATTTTCGATTCGCTTTAAAATTTGTCAAGATCATGTATATATTATCCAACTAATTAATACAATGGTAAAAGTAAAAAAAAAATTAAATTAAATTCATGAAAACAAGTTCAGCTATCAAAACTAAGATAAACTACAAAAAGAAGTCAAAGAAAAAATATTTACAAATAAATCAAAACTTGAAATTCAAATTCAAAATTTGAATTTGGAGATTTCCTCTCGAGAACTAAATATTTTCTTGTGAGACATGCCTATGTGCAAGTCCATGCGACAAAGTAATTGTCAAATAATTTGCCCATGTAACTAATAATTTTTTTTTAGTAACACTACGTCAAAATTACAATTTTTCAACAGTAAAAAATAGTCGAAAATTGATTTTATTTACTAACAGTCATAGAGTCTGTTATCCTAAAATTAAACAATCTAAGAAATTGAGATTGAATGAAACAAATAGAGATTTTCGGTTACACACCATTCAGATTAAGGAGATGTGGTTAATATGCATCAACATTTTTATCATTCACATTCCATATATATTCTATCTTGCTTCAAGTGCAAGGAATACAATAACTATTTTTTTTTATCACCTTGAGCTCTTGCGCCATATAGACACTTGGTTTAAATTAATTTTTTTTTCTCACAAGCCTTGTTACTTTTTAGAAAGAGAAATGAAGTTTTTTTTTTTCCTTTTGATTAAAAAAAATGGGTTTAATTTTTTTTTTGGCCGGAGATGGAACGAAAGCAGATGTTAGAGGCTTTGCTGCTCCTTCCGCCGTCTAGATCCAATTGTTGTGAGTTTTTGTGTTTATGTTTATTTTCTCTAATCAACTGTTTTGTTGTAAATAATGGCAAATTGTGGTTTTCCCACCATCTAATAGAATATGCACAAATGGAGTATCCACCAAACCAAATTGATCGGAATAATCATTATCGTTGAATGGGTTGTCCACTATGTTAAGTGGTATGATAAATAACAATTTTATTTGCCTATAAATAGGCCATGCTACTACAAAGAATGTGTAAGTAAGAAGAATACAAACATTAGAAAGATTGAAGAGAAAGATACTTGTATTAAGAAAGATTCTATCTAATTTTGTAGTTTATTATTCTCTTATTTCTATCTAATTTTGCAGTTTATTAGTCTCTTGTTTTGTAACACATTATCAGCACGAGGCTATAATCAACTGAGTATAACGATTCTCCGACCAGAACAAGTTGGATCTTCAAGCGACTGGATAATATCATTTTGTTGATTTGGTATTCTTATTCAATACTTCTATATTCTGGATGGTGAGTATTTTATAGAATATACATCTTAGTAACCATTTAATAATTTCATTTTACTTCTATAGTATAATCTATTTGGCTGGAACTACTTGTATAACAACTTTGGTGGATCCTTAGTTGCAGCATTGTTCCACAAAATAGACTATGCAAGGTAATAGTACTAGTTAAAGGTTATTTACTTCAAAATTATAAATAGAGCAAATTCAGTTACTCTATAGAAATAATTCTATGGGTTGCACTAAAGCATGAGTGTTTATTTACAAATGATCTTTATTATATGTACAACCAAAAAAACTTTCAATAATGGGATCATGGAATATAATGATAATATCAATCATAAAACATTACTTTATCTATCTTGACATGTGGCTTAATGAATTGGTTTAATCATACGGATTACACTGTATGTATTACAATATTGAAAAGTAATATGTCATTAAAATACCCATATGTATAATGCATCTCTAAATACAAAATAAAATAATCATAAAATTAGAAACTCATCAGTCATAGTTTAATAGATCTCTTAGACTAGACAGTGACTATTATTCAATTTTTATAAAATATATATATTTTCTTCTAGTAATTATATTAATTAAAGGCTTAGGATCACTATCAAGTGTTTATATGAAATTAAAATTATTTTCTTTGGTAAGGCGAAATTCTTAGATTTTTCAAAGAATATTTTTCAGTAATAATAATCTTACGCTATATATAAGCAAATTAGGTGTAATGTACAAATAAATAGTTGAAGCATTATATCTTTATTTAGGCATCTAATATATTTAAACATGTTTTCTTATAGATGTCGAACATTGCAAAACTTGAGTTTCAAGCTCTTACTGTAAATGGAGGAAACTATATGTTCTGGCAGCTTGATGCTAAACTCCATTTACAAGGTAAGAAATTAGGTGATGCAATAAAAGAAGACAATAAATTGCATGTAGAAGACAAGACATCTGCACTAATTTTTATACGTCACCATATTTATGATGACCTCAAAAATGAATATCTGACTGAGGAAGATCCTTTAGTTTTATGTCAATCCTTAAATGACAGATATGATCATCAAAAGGCATTCATATACCCTTTTGCTCAAAATGAATGGTTGAACTTGAGGTTTTAGGATTTTTAAATGGCGTCAGATTATAATTTTGCGATGTTCAACATTGTCTCTCGTCTTAAGGTTTGTGGAGAAATGTGACAGATGCACAAATGATTGAGAAAACATTATCAACATTTCATGCATCTAGTGTGTTTCTACAACAGCAATATCGAGAATGTCGTTTTACTAATTATTCTGAATTAGTGACGTGTCTCCTAGTAACAGAAGAAAATGCTAAGTTTTTAATGAAAAATTATAATACCATACCATCTGGTTTCATGGCATTTCCATAAGCAAATGCTAATTACAATTTTAAAAGAGGCAGAGGCAGGGGACGTGGCGGAAATAAATACTTTAGAAAATGTAGCTCATCTGGAAAAGGAAGCTAAAATGACTATTCTAGCAGAGCTAATTCCTCTAACAGTAGTAATTACCCTAACAGAGGTAATTACTCTAACAGTAGTAACTATCCTAACAGAGGTATTTACTCTACTAGAGGTGGTAATACATGTAGAAGTCGTCATAACCTTAGCCACTAATGGTCTAAAACTCATGCTCAAGACAATAATCAAAATCCTACCAAAAATAATGTGAGTACTGCTAGAAATGATGTTTGTTATCGTTGTGGTAAACATGGACATTGGTCACAAGCTTGTCAAGCACCAAAGGAAGCAATGGAGAATTATCGAGCTTTCATTTCCACCACAGAGACAAATTTGATGCAATTGGGAGATAACGATAACCCACTTGAGCATCCCGTCACTGTTACTCACTTGGACTCTTCTGATTTTTTTCCAAGATATTGACAAATCATGTTTGTAAAACCTTATATTTTGCTTTCCAGTTGTTTATCTACTTTGCTTGTCAATTATATGCATATTTTCTATCAATTACTAGCTCATTACATATTTACTATATTTGTGTATATCTCTTAACTACCTATGTTCATTATGTAAAGGTGTGGATCACGACATGCTGATACTGGACGATGATATATGTTTGATTGATAGTGCCACTACACAACCATATTGAAGAGTCACAAAATTTTCTCATCAATAGACATAAAAACACAAAAGGTGTCTACTATCATAAACTGTATTAGAGCTTAACGTATTAGATTACGATAAAGTCAACAATTGTAAAAGCTAAAAAAAGTTAAAGTCAATTCATGAAAATAAGTTAAGCTGTGAAGACTAAGATAAACTACAAAAAGAAGTTCAAGCAAGTAAAGTCAACAAAGTCAAAGAAAAATTATGTACAAATAACTCAAGACTTGAAATTCAAATTTTGAGATTTCTCCACGTGAATAAAATATTTCTCATGAGACATGCCTGCAAGTCCATGTGCCAAAGTAATTGTCAAATAATTTGCCCATTTGACTAATAAATCTTTTTTTGTTTGAATTTGCCCATGTAACTAATAAAATAATTTGCCCATTTGACAAAGTAACACTACGGCAAAATTAGAATTTTTTTACGGTAAGAAATAGTCGAAAATTTATTTTCTTTACTAATAGTCATAGAGTCTGTTATCCTATAATTATATCTTAGAATTTACAACAAAAAAAAAAGTGAAAACTGAAATGCTTGCCTTTCATGAGATACTACTAAATGTTTATTCAACAAATGACATTACTATTAAATGTATTTGACAAATAATGTCATTGATATGCATCAAATATTCATAAATAAATAAATAAATAACTATAATTACATAAGGTTGACAACTACATAAACAAAATTCTATATATACAAAACAGGATGGTGTTTGGGGTGAGAGATAAAAGACAGCCGAGATTTAACCAAATATATGAATCTAACAAATCACGTAGTACTTAAAGCACCAATAGTGCATGAGTTCAATTCTCATACCCAACATTTTTTATTTTTCTTCAATTGTTGATGGTGATGATTAGGCATGTAAGTATGAAGGATGAAAATTTAAGGGTGATCAATAATATATCAACTTAATCAAGCTTTGACAAAATATAATGGGGTATCAATGCTAGAAAAATAAAGTAGAATAAACTTTATTTATCATGTTAATTTTTTTCGTGCTAACGGTTTGGGGAATATTATTTATATATACAAAACATGATGGTGTTTAGGGTGGAAGACAAAAGACGGCTGAGATTTAATCAAATATATGAATCTAACGGATCATATGGAACTTAAAGTACCAAGAGTGCATGGGTTCGATTCCCATACCAAACATTTTGATATTTATTTATTTTTCTTCAATTGTCGATAGTGGTGATTAGGCATGTAAGTATGGAGGATGAAAACTTAAGGGTGATCATGTTTTGACAAATTTTAAACTTTATCGTGCCAACGACATGGGGAATACCCTAGTTATTTATTATTTATATATATATACAAAACAGGTTGATGCTTGAGGTGGGAGATAAAAGACGACCGAGATTTATTCAAATATAAAATCTAATGGATAACAAAAAACTTAAAGTACCAAGAGTGCATGGGTTTGATTCCCATACCCAACATTTTTTTATATTTATTTGGGTTCGATTCCCATACCAAACTTTTTTTATATTTATTTATTTTTATTCAATTGTTGATGATGGTGGTGTTGAAAAATCAAGGGTGGTCATATTAATTGTTGATGATGGTGATTAGGCATGTAAGTGTGAATGATCAAAACTCAAAGGTGATCATATTTTGACAAGTTTTAAACTTTTATCATGCCAACGGAATACCCTAATATATTTATAAAACAAGATTGTGTTTGAGGTGAAAGATAAAAGACGGTTGAAATTTACCTAATTATAATAAACTAACGGAAAACTAGATGGTGTTTGAGGTGGGAGATAAAAGACGGCTAGGATTTACCCAATTATAGTAATCTAACGGATCATATGGAACTCAAAGCATCGATAGTGCATGAGTTCGATTCTCATACCTACCATTTGATAGTTATTTATTTTTCTTTAATTGTTGGTAGTGGTAATTAGACATCTAAGTATGAAGAATGAAAACTTAAGGGTGATTATGTTTTGACAAATTTATAATTTTTATCGTGCCAACGATACGAGAAATACCCTAGTCTATATTACAATTCAGAATGATTTTTTACTATTCATTGTTGATCGTGACAAACAAAATGATTGAGACAAAATAGGGCTAGGATTGAGAGTTGGGAAGATGTTGAGGGTTGATATTCATTCTCTATAATGACATGTTTGCAATTATAAAACATGTGGAAGGGTAAAGAAAATGAAAAAAATGGTGAATTTTTTTAGTGGAACGTACATGTGGCAGAGGGAGAAATTTTCATGTTTTTTTTTTCAAAATGAAAATTGACATAGTTATTTTTGTAGTTGTCGAATTTTGGTAAACTTAATATCGTTGAAATGCATTTTTGAATATCTTTCCAACAAAACCTATGATCAATACAAGTGCTAAAAATTTTAGATTATATATTTTATTATTAAAAAATGTTTAATCCATTTCACGCCATTAGTATTTTTCAATTTTTTTCAGAGGAATGAAATTGGCTTCTAAAGGTATATCCAAACAAAGAACTCGAATTCTAATAAAACTAATACAAGCGCTACAATTTAAAATATATATTTTATTATTAAATAGCTTCTAATACCTTTTACATCATTAGTATTTTTCAATATCGTATCAGAAAAAAATGAGACGGACATCTTAATGCACATTTAAACAAAAACCTTAAACTTAATGTTTTGGCGAATTCAAAGTTTGGGAGTGAACTCACTTTAGACGTTTTAATTTTTATCCTCGACTAATCCAAATTTTGAGTGAGTCTAATCTTAAAGTTTATAGTATATATTTGTAACTTAGAATAAACATGCACTTCAAAACTGATAGTGAGGATGGTGGCGGGGGTGTTCAGGACATGTTATTTAGCAAAAAAATTATGTATTTTGTGAGAGTGCCAACGACACGAGTATTATACTATCTATATTACAATTTAGAATGATGTTTTATTATTCATTGCTGACTGAGACAAAGAAAATGGTTGAGACAAAAGAGGGCTAGGATTGTGTAATACCCGCCAAATCACTTGCCAATATAATATTACTATTTTAATCATTAATAATATTTATTTATTGGTAATATTTATTAATTTGTAGTATTTACAAATATGTAAGTACTTTATGATATGAATTTTGGGACCTAAGTTTAGATTAAGGGTGGGTAAAAGAGGAGTGGTGGGTGTGTTTAGCTAAAGCTTGTAAATCTCTAATTGAAAATCTTTTAAAGAAAAACCCTAGCCACCTCTTCCCTTTGGATACACACATAAAAGAAAAGAAAAACCTACGTAGAAGAAAAGGAGGCGAAGAGAAAAAGTTTGCTTCAACTTTGTGATTTTCGACAAAATAGTGAGTTAAACTCTATCGAATTATTCAATATTTGATATTGATTATTAGGTGATTTTTTATTATTATGTATGTTTTTAATATTTTGGATATATAAAGGTGGGTCTTCTTCGTTCTCTTTTATTTTTTTTGATTAACCAATTGATTAATATTAGGGTTTAAAACAAATATAAATCCTAAATATGAAATTTTTATTGTATTTTCGTAAGAATTAGATGAGTTGAAAGAGAAAACCTATAACTAAGTTTTTATTTAAATCTCGTAATAAAGACAGCTTTGCGCAGTCTTAGTATTTTCAGTGGATTGAGACTTTCTAGAGGTCAGAATACTTTCAAATTAAATAGATTCATAACACACGTATGAAAAGCATACCGTTGGTTTGGAGTTCATCCAACCATTAGATCTCACTCGAGGTAGAGAAAAATGTCACTGATCAAATTTTAGAAACCCTTGTATAACAAAATTTTAGTAGTAGAAGTTAGTGAGTGATTCTCCCATCTTTTATATTAATTATGTGAATTTAATAATGTTTGGTTTATGGGTTACATCTAAAATTTGTGAATTCTACTCTACAATGCCTTTCATGATAGTTTCCCATGGTAGGTGTGACATTAGATTTTCTTAGCAGATCATGTCTATAGAGCTTCAACAACTACCGTTCCAATGAATATCTTTAGAACAATCATACAGTCATTTGTTTGTGTTTGTGGGTTGTTTTTTACTGATGTAATTGGTACTTGATGGAAGCATTATCTTTGCCTAAATAAACATTGCTTTGAACAAAAAAAAATTCATTTAGGGATTATATGGTTCATCATGCCAGCGTTAGGGTCCTGGTTATAACTACCCATTGCATTACCTGTTTTTGATCCTTGAAGGGAACTTGCTATAAAAAAAATGCTTAAACTTAGCCCAGGGTAAGTTAGTATTTGTAATTTTACGTTATGACTTGAAATATGTGGTTAGTATGTGATCATATGATAAACTTGCATTTGATTGATATGCAAATTGTCTTGATAAGGAGTATCATTATATGGAATGGGTCTGATCCCTGTTTTCTGTTATGAAAAAAAATTATTTATAAAAATGTTAGTTGCTTCCCCAAAGGAAATGTTGAATATTTGTGGTCGATGTGTTTATGGTTGACAAAATGTCACCGTAAAAGAGTACTGAGGATTAATTGATTTTTATGTTCTTTTCCACAACTCCGAAAAAAAAAATTTGTATACAGACTTGCTTGTATACGTGTGATATAATTTTGGGTATGCAGACTTACTTGCATATCAGTACGTCGTTCCATGTGAGTTCGGTAGTACGTGTAGTATTTAGGAAATTTTGCCATGGATCGAACTTCGGGTGAGATGACATGTTCCTCAATGTGGCGCCCCACTTGAAACATGTACGCTCTGAGTTGTTTCGAAGGCAAGGGAGGCACACTTGTGTGAGGTGTGTTCGGCACAAGAAGGGTAGTGTAATTGTGGAAAAGAAGCGAGATTTTCATTTATGTGCATGATTGCCTTAATGGAAGAAACTAAATGTTCATTCGATCTTAGAATGAGAACTACATGTCTTCCTTAAAGATAAAATGTATTTGGTTGACATTTAAATAATGGTGATTATGAGTATGATCTGTATTTATTTGAAAATAATCATACTTATGAGGAACGATAAATTAAAAATTTTATTCATTTATTTCTAAAACATTCTGTGCAGGATGGTAAATCTACTAACATTTTATTGTCAAACTTACAACGTCCAACCTTCACTTTGTATGTGTTGGTAAAATAAATATATATTTTAAGCATGATAGAACTTTGTAGTATGACATGTTTGCCTTGTTGAGGAACTACAAGACTTTGAGTGTTATTTTCTTGTTTATGAATTTTTCATGTTCAAACATGTAAATATTTTATTTATAAGGATGAATATTACTCATACCAAGTACCTCATTGACCCATGTAAGTTTATGCTTCTTGGGTACGTTCTTATTGGAAAGTAGCCATTTAGCCTTTCACTGGTTTAAAGATTTATTAGCAGCGTTACTAGAATTTCATTAGTGGGGCTAGCGACGTCAAAGTTTCATGGTTAGATTATTTTTAGTTTGTTTTAATTTTCTAAATTATGTTTTAGTTGTTGTTGTTAATTGTTTTTGTTGTTATTGAATTTTCACGTCCCGAGTTTTGGGGAAACAAATAATCCTACGTGAATTTTAGGATTTTCGTTTTATTCAAAAATCGGGGCGTGACAGATTGAGAGTTGAGGGTTGATATTCATTATATATAATGGCATGTTTGCAATTATAAAACATGTGGAAAGATAAAGAAAATGAAAAATTGGTGAAATTTTTTAGTGAAATTTTCATGTTTTTTTTTTTTCAAAATGAAGATTGACATAACTATCTTCGTAGTTGTTGGATTTTGGTAAATTTAATGTCATTGAAATGCATTTTTGAAGACCTTTTCAGCAAAACCTATGATCAATACAAGCTCTAAAATTTTAAAATTATATATTTTATTATTAAAAAATGTCTAATCCATTTCACGCCATTACTATTTTCAATTTTTTTCAGATGAATGAAATTAGCTTCTAAAGGTATATCCAAACAAATAACTCGAATTCTAATAAAACTAAAGATCAATACAAGCGCTGTAATTTAAAATATATATTTTATTATTAAAAAACTTCTAATACCTTTCATGTCATTAGTATTTTTTAATATCATATCAGAAAAAAAAATGGACATCTTAATGCACATTTAAACAAAAACCTTAAACTTAACGTTTTGGCGAGTTCAAAGTTTGGGAGTGAATTCACTTTAGACGTTTGAATTTTTATCCCGACTGATCCAAATTTTGAGCGAGTTTAATCCTAAAGTTTATAGTATATATATGTAATTTATAATAAGCTTTCACTTCAAAAATGATAGTGAGGATGGTGGCGGGGGTGTTCAAGACATGTTATTTAGTAAAAAAAATTATGTATTTTGTGGGAGTGCTAATGACACGGGTATTATACTATCTATGTTACAATTCAGAATGGTGTTTTATTATTCATTGCTAACTGAGACAAACATCAAATTTGAATTGGAGATAAAAGAGGGCTAGGATTGAAAGTTGAGAAGATGTTGAGGATTGAGATTCATTCTCCTCTACAATGGCATGTTCATAAATATAAAACATGTAGAACGGCTGAAAAAATGAAAAAATTGTGAAAAAGTTAGTGAAATGTACATGTGGCGGAGAGAGAAAATATTGTATTTTTTTTCAAAACGAAGATTATCATAACTATTTACGTAGTTGTCGGATTTTGATAAACTTGATATAACTAAAATGCAATTTTAAAGATTTTTCCAACAAAACCAATGATCAATACAAACACTAAAAATTTCAAAATACGTATTTTATTTTTAAAAAGATGTAAGTATTTTTAAGATTTTCATTCCTAAGTATAATATTTTTCAAAGAAATGGACGAATATTTTATTGAACATTTAATCGATTCTAATTTTAACTGAGTTTGACTCTTAAAAAAATAGTATTATAAAATATGATAATTTTTATGGAACTGATTGAGGGCAATGGTATGATGATGATATGGGTGTCCAGTGCATGATAATTAACAGTATAAATAAATAAACATATGTGGAGTGCCAACGGCACGGGTAATATGCTAGTATTATTACGGGGAAAATGACTTTTAAGGTCTATTTTTTAACAAAATTGACCATTTAGACACCGTAATTGATGCAATGGCTAATTTGTGTCTACTTTTATTCTTTTATGACCAATAAAGACTCTTTTATTAACCCAGGTTAATCTACAAAGTTATAGGACATCTTTACCCTTCCTAAACAAATAGAAAAATCTATTTTTATACTTTTATGACCAATAAGAACTATTTATTAATTATTATAATTACGACCAACCAATTACTGGTTGGGTTAGGCTATATAAGTTGATGATTTCTGACACTTATTTTCTACAACCAATCTCTAAAATATATCTAATGGAGTTATAAGTATTACATTGTTCTTATCATTTATCAATTATATTAATTTATTAATTTTGTTATAATTATAATAATAATAATAATAATAATATGTGGGGAAGGGGGATGCTTTTAGTTATAATTATCATTTATTATTATTATTATTATTATTATTATTATTATTATTATTATTATTATTATTATTATTATTATTATGTGGGGAAGGGGGATGATTTTAGTTATAAGTAGATAATATCATTATCTCTTACCTCGCTAATTAATAGTCTCAAAATTTAAAATGTCGAATTTTTTGAAATACAAAGTCATCGATCGATTTGTTATTCAACATTGCAAGCCGCACAACTTCAATAATCGTTGGATCTGTTTAGATGAGGCTATATAAGTTGATGATTTCTGTCAATTTACACTTTTCAAAACACATCTAATTGAGCCAGAAATATCACAAATTTGTTTTATTTATTATTATTATTGTTCTTTTTTTTTTGTGGCATGATTTCAACTATAAAAATATCATAGTGTTTACCTCTTAACTCAGATTGTTAATAGCCTCAAAACTTGAATTATAAAATAAAAATCAAGAAAATTTGTCTACATGAATAATACTCAAGTCTCTTGTTTTAATATTTGTGAAACAGAGAATGAATTTATCTGTCATTGTGGATACATCAAAGTTTCCAAAATATTTTCAACAAGTGAAAACTGAAGTTGAAAATGCTATCAATAACAAAAAAAAAACTATGATTGATCATTGTAGTAAGCTATAACGGGCAATAATAATAATAATAATAATAATAATAATAATAATAATAATAATAATAATAATAATAATAATAATAATAATAAACAAATCAACAAATAAATAAGAACAATGTGATACCTTTGGCCCAATTAGATATGTTTTGGAGAGTAATTGTAGAAATAATAGATAAAAAATCATCAACTTATATATATCCTAAACCAACTAGCAATTAGTTGGTCACAATTAGAATAATTAATAAAAAAAAGTCATTGTTAGTCATAAAAGTGTAAAAATAGGTTTTCTATTGTTTAGGAAGGGTAAAATGTCTTATAACTTTATGAGTTAACTTGATTTAATAAAAGAGTCTTTGTTGCTCATAAAAGTATAAAAGTCGGCACAAATTAGCCATTAAATCAATTATGGTATCTAAATGGTCTAATTTATGCAAAATAAGCCTTAAAAGTCATTTTCCATATTATTATTATTATTATTTATCTTACAAAACAGGACAGTGTTTGGGTTGGGAAAGTCATTTTCCATATTATTATTATTATTATTTATAAGTTATTTATCTTATAAAAGACGGCTCAGATTTAACCAAATATATGAATATGACGGATCTTATAGAACTTAAAGCACCAAAAGTGCATGGGTTCGATTTTCATGCCCAACATTTGATATTTATTTATTTTTGGGAGATAAAAGACAACTGAGATTTATCCAAACATAAAGATCTAATGGTTGTGACTTAAAGTTACCATTTTTGAAGATTTATCCCCAATAAGAGTGCAAGGGATCGATTCACATACCCAACATTTTTTATTATTATTTATTTTCTTAAAAAATGGATTGTGGTGATTAAGCATGTAAGTATATTTATTTATTTATTTATTTATCATACTCAAAAATTTAGCATGTGGAGTAATGCTATAGTAAGGTGGATTAGTTACATAACCTTGGGGTGCGATTAGTGCCGCAAGCTTGGGGTATGATTATTGATACATGTTTTGAATAACAATATATATTTATTAAAGCACCAAATCCGATTTAAAATCGGGGTTTTTTTTTGGCATAAGTCCACTCCATTGACAATCCTAATTATCATGGTGATTGAAATTAAAAAAATATTTTTACTGTGACAGAATATGTTAAGTTATTTCAACAACCACTTAGTTTATTCTATTGAGATATCCATATTTTGCATTAGCACTGAAATCAAGATAGATAATATGTTAAGTTATTTCATGTTTTGCATTAGTTTATTGTCTATTCACTAAAATTCTATTGAGATGTCAACTTAGTAATTAATTAATAGAACCCAATTTGTAAATGCCCCAATTAAACTCTAATTGAAAATTTCATTTTTTTTAAATAATTTCATTTAGTATAGGTGTTTGTTTTAACCTTTTGAATTAATTTTCAGGAATTATATGATTAAAAGAATAATCTGGCCCTTACAAGAATAATATTCTTATGCATTGGATGGTAGATCAATTGGAATGAAATCAAAAACGTTTTATTGAAATATTATAGAGCTCTTATTTACATATGCATACAATGAGACTTCAATGTTAAGCATGTACACAATGTGATTTACATTTGCATACAAAATGTCCTACTTTGGAGGTATTGTATTTCTTGCTCATTAGACTTTGTCAAAATTTTATTGTCTACTCAAACATTTAGCATGTGGAACAATGTTATAGTGGTTCATTTTATATATTTGCATTTTGAAGAATTACAAATGCAATATTATTGTGTATGACAAGTTTTAGTGTTGGAAAAAAATTGAGAAAACAAAGTAAACTTTGTCGAAATTCTGAATTTTTTTATTTTTTTTTATTTTTATGTTTTGTTGCCTACTCAAACATTTAGCATGTGAAGTAATGTTGTAGTGGATTATTATGTTTTCTGCCATTTTGATGAATTACAAATGAAAATTTATGAGGTATGACAAATTTTAGTATTGGATTTTTTTTTTTAAAAACAAGATAGACTGTTAAAATTCAACAAAAATATTGTAATTAATTTAGTTTAAGCTACCATTACAGAAACACCAAATATTTGTGGTTGAGATAATACCGCAGTGGATATTAAAAAGATGAATTACAGGACATATATTAAATAAATATGTTGAGTGGTAATGGTATATGCATCGCAACTTTGGGGTATGATTAGTGACACGTGTCTTGAACGACGATATATATATATATTTATATTTATTCGGCAACTTTTTTTAAATGGCAAACTTTTTATTCTTTTTTTTTATCATGGTTTAGTTTAAGCCCGTGTACCAGTAGTTAATAACATATTCTCAGAGTCATGCCGAGTGATTTTTCAACACAGTTAAAGCCATGAGAAACACAGTAAAAAGATAAGCCGTGATGAAAATAGTTAACACCATACGGTAGTGCCAATGACACGGGGAATACCCTAGTTTATATATACAAAACAGAATGGTGTTTGGGGTGGGAGATAAAAGACGGCTCAAATTTAACCAAATATATGAATCTAATGGATCACATAGAACTTAAAGCTCCCAGAGTGAATGAGTTTGATTCCCATACCCAAAATATTTTATATTCATTTATTTTTCTTCAATTGTTGATGGAGGTGATTGGGCATGTACATATGAATGATGAAAACTTAAAGGTGATCATGTTTTAACAAATTTTAAACTTCTATCGTGCCAGCGGCACGGAGAATGCACTAGTCTATATTACAAATCAGAATGGTGTTTGAGGTTTGAGATAAAAGACATGGTGGTGTTTGGGGTGGGAGATAAAAGACGATTGTGATTTAACCAAATATATGAATTTAACGGATCACATAGAACTTAAAACTCCAAGAGTGCATGAGTTCGATTATCATACCCAACATTTTTTATATTTATTTATTTTTCTTTAATTGTTGATGGTGGTGATTGGGCATGTACGTATGAAGGATGAAAACTTAAAGGTAATCATGCTTTGACAAGTTTTAAACTTTTATCGTGCCAACAGCACGGAGAATGCACTAGTCTATATTACAAATCAGAATGGTGTTTGAGGTTTGAGATAAAAGACGATTGTGATTTACCTAAATATAAGAATCTAACGGATCACGAAAAACTTAATGCACCAAGAGTGCATGGGTTTGATTCTCATACCCAATATTTTGATATTTATTTATCTTGATAATTATCATGCTAAATTTTTATCTATTTATCATGTTAAACTTTTATCGTGCCAACGACACGGGAAATACCTAGTAAATAAATAAAGTTAGTGTAAACCTAACAAAAGTTGTATATGTATGGAAGTTAGTAGACACAAACGTTATATTAAAATAATATCCACTCAAATTATTATTCGATACTAACCCAGCGAGCGAACGACAACATTCACACCGAAAGAGAAAAATGGTAATATAATGCTACATTTGCCTTATAAATAATATACATATAACAGTAAATAACAATACTTCTGTAAATTTACAACACACATTTAGTTTTCTTCAAGCAACGATTACCATGAAAATGTGAAACTTGAAGCATATCTGAATCTAAACATGAAGTGGTGAATGAATTACCTTGACAATAACATCTTAAACTTAAAAAAACCAAAACAAAAACAAAAAAGAGGTGGATGACTACTGCTATGTACTTTTTAATTCAAACTTGCTTCTAACCAAAGAGAGTACTACGTCAATGACAACCAGTTCATAATACAATACGTTTCATTATAATTCACATGGAGAAAAGCGAGAAACAATGAATGACAAGAGCAAATACCTACATCAATGATTTCTAATTCATAAATTTTGAAACTTGACCAAAACACCTGTATAAATCCAAAATTAAACTTCAATTGAAAAAAAAACAACTAATTAAAAAATATAAGTCCTATAAAAAAATTGAACAAAAAATAACTTACCATATGTCAAGCTCGCGAACAACTATTTTCTCTTCAGTTTGATGTATAAGAGAACCATCATTTTCCCTACAAACGGAAGAACAAAAACATTATTCAAATCAAGAAATCTTAACCTTGTACTTTATGTAAATCGAAATATAAGAGCATACATTGTTGCAAAATCTATTTTTGTAAACAGGTACATCCCTTCATTTTCTTTTCATCGCTTTTTCATATTTATTTCAAATGAAATTTACATTTTCATCATTGGTGTTCCACTATTAATTGATAAAAATAGATTTACATGCCAAAAAAAGGTAAAAAAAAAATAGGTAGATGAAGAAACTATTTTGAAATGGTCTGATTTACACAGTCAAACAAGAGTCAACATAAATTACTTATAGATAAAAATAATATCAAAAGTTTTATCAAACAACAAAAAACACGACAATATAAGAATAAAACAAACAAACCAGAACTCTACAAATCTATCGAAGGATTAATGGAGAACGTCGTTATTACCTGTTAAATGAGAGAATGCCTCACTAAAAAGAGAAATTTGAAATCCTAGAACCAAACAACAATAGAAAAGATTGTTTCAAAATTGGGGAAATAGTTTTCAAAACAATCTCAGAAATTGAGATTTGAATGAAACATATAGAGATTATCGGTTACACACCATTCAGACGAGGGAGATGTGGTTAGTATGCAAAACAAATTGAAAGAGAATGGCAAATGACCTGAATAAGTGTAAGAAGAAAAAGAAGGCATTGTAGCAGATATGGTCGTCAATTGAAAAATAAACCTAATTAGGGCTGAACAAAAATCCGATCAAACCGACCGAACCGATTGGTTTGGTTTAAATTCGGTTCGGATCGGTTTCGGTTTTAAAAAATGCAAAACCGAAGTGGTCGGTTCGGTTTTCGGTTTCTATGTGATTTTAACCGACCAAACTGAACCGACCGAATATATATAATAAATAATATATTTTATATATAAATAATATATATTTATATATATATATAATATAATATGTTTAAATATTCGGTTCGGTTCGGTTTTATTTCGGTTTTGGTTCGATTTTAGTCGGTTCGGTTACGGTTTGCATAAATTAGAATCGGTTCGATTTCGGATCGGTTTTGTTAATGGTCGGTTCGGTTTCGGTTTGAAAATTTAAAAACCGACCTAAATCGGTTCGGTTTTCAGCCCTAAACCTAATAGAAACAAGCTACTAGCATGATTTGCTATAGGTTTAGGGGTTCTCCCTTCTTTTTTTAGTGCTCAATTGAAGAGATTTTATGTAGGAGGACAAAAAACAGCGGGCGTGAGAGGGAAACAAAATGTCCCCCACTAAATATGTCGAGTTCAAGTTTAATTATTTGACGGTCAATTTAAGTCAAAATATGCTTAGAGGGTTTTAGACTATCATTAATTGATTTTGGCAGTAAAAAACATTATTGACTTCCTATGCCTGTCGATGTTAAATTATAAAAAGTGTATTTCTTTTTCTTGTTTTCCACGTATTTAAGACAAAATCGACTTCACCCTATGAGAAGTTAACTTTAGTAGGCTCATTATAAAAAAAAAGCAAATAACCATTCTAAAAAACAAAAAATGATGCAATCGAAGTTGACTTCGCCTCCTCCAACTGAGATTATAAATAAGGCTCAAGACCATTCACATGAATCTATCTTCTACATTTGGCATTCTCTTTGAGAGATCCATCTACCCATTTAAAACCATTATCCCTTGTGAGAGATCGTATGGCGTTCTAGGAAGAATCACTTCATGGTTTATTTAGTTATCTAAAGAGAAGATAGAAAATAAATGAGGAAGAATAGTTAAAGAAGCTTTGTATTGGTATATGCCTCACTTGAAGAGTTGTTGTGCCTTCAACCACTTCATATCATCTTGAGTTTGAAGGTTCCATCTTCTATGGAGTAAGGGAGAAAGTGAATGTAAAATAGCTTATAGCATTTCTATTCAAAAAATGAATGTCACTCAAAGAGATAAACCCCTTTGAGTATTTGTTTATAGCTTTTCTATTCGACAAACTCGTGTTACTAAAAGAAAGGAATGCAAGTACCCCCCTTAGTTATGTTGCATTTCTTGATTGTGTGGTCACTGACAAATTGATAAGTTAGGCGAAACATAAATATAAGACCAAATTATATCTCCACGATCCCAAACACACATATGTAAGACTTGATTGTGGTTGCATCCCATTGGTGATCGCAACTTGTAAAGCGGAACACTTGGTTTGTTAGTAAGTTTCATAAGAGCATGATGATTAGACTTTACGAGGTTATGGAACGTTGATTGAGAGTGTAGTTCACATTTGATCAAGTAATAGAAACTTGAGGCTTACGAACCCTTTCGACTGAGGAGGTAATTGGTCAAAGCCAATCATACTCTGGCTTAGGTGAATCTCATTATATTAGTGTCTTTGTCTGGTTTGCTTTATTTATCTCATTGACATATGTTCTTTACCTTGCATGCTTAGCTAAAAAATGTATTATTTTTATTGCCCATATTACTTATATGTTCAACTTGCATACTAAGGATTTCCGTAGGTTTTTTTGCAAAATGGTTTTCTACTTGGTGTTCACCTTCAAGTGAATCAACTAAACTTGATTCTCCTTGAGTCACAACATAAGTCTCATGATGTTGATTCTCCTTGAGTCTCAACATAAGTGATGTTGATTCTCCTTGAGTCACAACATAAGTGATTCAACTAAACTTGATTCTCCTTGAGTCTCATGATGTTGATTCTCCTTAAGTCACAACATAAGTCTCTAATAAATTTAGGCGAAGATTCTCGAAGCGAATACTTCCGCTTGTTTTCAAACAAATTCAATTTTCGAAAATTGACTATTCATCCCCTCTAGTCGAATTAGCTTAGTATCATAGCGGTACATTGCACTTTCAAAAAATGGCTTAAATTTCTACACAAAAAAAAAATCATTTACATCTCCTCCTTAACATTGTAAAAAAGAGACATATAATACTTTGATTGAAGATAACCTTGTTAAATTTCTCGTGTTTCTCTATTATTTTTCTTGATTGTAGCTTAATTTTGCATCTTGAAGTGACACGAAAGAATGACATTACATTGTGAATAAAGGACATTTAGATATGAGTTTGAATGCATATATGGAAGAGGAAGATGGAAAAACAACAAGGTAAGAGCATCTCCAACGAAATCACTTGGAAGCTCGTTAAAATAATATACAATATTACCTTTAAGGAGCTCGATGGCTCAAGGAGGAGTTGTATTCAAAACTCACTCCAACGACCTCTTTCCCCAAGCTATTTAATATATATTTTATTGTATATATGGGACAACTGATAGACATGCATGAGAAACCAACAAAAGAAGTGGTGGAACTCACATGTTTATGTGGATTAAAATTTTTTAACGAGTTCTTGCCAAACTCTTTAGTTTGACGGGTAAAGACCGAGCGACTTGTCTTGTCACATCATGTGGATGAGAAAATATTGAGGCGGTTGAAGCAACAATTTTGTGATTTCATTTGTTAAATACACCACATACACATTAACGAGCCTCTCAATGCAACGAGGCCCCTACAAATGCTCTAAATAGAATGATATTGGTTTTAGAATGTGGCGGTATGTACACTGTACTCCAGTAACTATCTCCATATAGGTGTGATGTTTTATCTCAAACCAATTAAGTAATAAACTAGCTAGCCTTGGTTGGGTTCAATTCTACAAAGAATTTTAATTTGGACAATTGCTTACAATGTGAAACACTACTTGGCATAATCATCATTTCATTTTGGACTAGGCACCTTTCTAGCTTGCTATGTGGTAGTCGTACGATTGTATTATTAGAAGCTACGAACGAAGGTAATGTGGATGAGGCATGATAACTATAATATATGTGTATTAGATTGAGGGGTTAACTTGCACATTCTCTAAAAGGCACCTTATTTGTATTTTTCCCCCTCCAACGGATATAGGTATAGTTAAAATATAACAACCACTATTTGAACCTTATATCAAGATGAACAAGCGAAATGAATAAATTTTTACATTCACCTTTTTTAAACATTTAAGATTATTAATTTATTTGTATTGCATTTCTATCATCTCATAAGCTTTTTCTCTTATTCTTATTATTATTATTTTCCTTCATCTCGTCCATTTTCATCGTCTTTCACCTTTGACATAAAAAATATTAAGCCATTTCTCTTTTATACTTTTTCTTATTGTAGAGGTATAGATAAACTGAGGTGATTGGATATATGGTGCCCATATGATGAAGTGTATGAGTATGATTTGAGGGTTGCCAAAGCCATACTCCCTCCACTAAATAATAAATAAGGGAGTTGCTATGTGTACCCGACTATGTGGCTCGGTTGCAATAATTTTTTTATTGCAATGACATTTTGAAATATTTTGACTTTGTTACACCAACTTAACAGTTTATTGCAATAATCATTCATAAACATTTATTATGAAAATGACTAACTTAACAGTTTCATAAACAAGAAGTGTATATCAAAATAACACCAAGGGAATGTTTGTTTTAAGTGCTTAGAAGCTAATTTCTAATAGAGTTAGAAGTTTTGAACGAGCTTCTAAATGAACTGTTTGTTTTGCTACTAAATAGGCTGCTTATTAGAAACTATAAAATTATAAGGTATTTGTTTTTAGGTGCTGACTTTATATATATTACGTGTTTCCTACCACCATGCCTCTCACCGTCTACAACAAACCACCAATATTAACACAATTTTTCACATGTTTTATTTCCTCGAAATACCATTGAGATATCTTTCCATCACAACTGAAATCACCATATATCTTTCTTCATTCCTCATACAATCTTTAATAGTAAGGAAGAGAAAGTGAAAAAGGAATAGGAGGGGAGGCCAGAGAGGGTGGTGGCGACAATGGCGCCACTACTCACATAAGAAGTGGAGAAAAGATGGAATGGTTGATAGAGGAGAGGGGTAGAAACAGTCATTACAATTTTATTGTGAGATTATTATTTGAGTGAATTTTCCTTAAATACTTAGGTTGAGTACCCCCCCCCCTGATGCGGATTTAACTAACCTAAATAAATAGGTTAATTCAGCCCACTTGTAATAACCGCAAGTGCACGGTGCCTAACTGGTAGACAACGGCAAGCACGAGTCGATCCCACGAAGAAGGTGGATGCAATTGAATTTTAGAATTTAATTAAACTAATTTAAATGGAAAATGGGGTTACAACATTTTTAAAACTAAACTAAAAATAAATTAAAATAAGAAAAATAAAAGATAGATGAGATGAATTTTTGTGGGCTTGGACTCACCAATGAATTAGCAAAATTATTTAAATCTAAATTATTGAATTTAAAACGAGAAGCGTTAGGGATGAGAATCCCTTGCTTACACCAAATATGTGATCGTTAAAATCCAATTAAACTTATACCATGTTTCTATCAAACATTAACAGATTATTTCAAGCAAATACGCTCTTACAAAGTATTAAGTGTCTTTTTAGGGCACACTTAATCAAAGCTTAAGCTTAATATTTTTAGCACATGCTTTGAATATTGATAAAGGGTAATTCTAACTACCAAACATATCAAGTTTAATTTCTCGAACATGCAAGGTGAAAGCAAATTATCAAAAATTCAGAAATAACTTGTAATTAACAATTAAGCACACAATTCAGTAAAATAAATCAAAATAACTTATACAACCCATTTAGTTTATCACAAGCTCGATGTGGTGGCACTCAGCAGATCAGCAGGTGGTTGTGCACAAATCCCGAGGAAATGGTCCCCAAACGCTCTGTGGTGGCACAGAGCAAAACAGGGGGTGGAAATAGCCGAATAACCGAATTTGACTCTTTCTCCCGCCCTACTACAGTACCCTCGCAGAGGTCGTCTTCTCCAGCGCGACAGCGGGCTCTTGCGGCTTCGTTCTCGCTCCTCGCGACCTTCCTCGTCCTCAAATCGTCTCCAGAACCTGCGAAAGACGAGCAAAGATGAGGAAACACCAATAAAACAGCAAAAACAGAGATAGATAAGCGAGCGATGCTCCTCTGTTTTCGCTTCCTGTCGCGACGGTGGTGCGCCGCGGTGCGGCTCTGTTTGTGGTGGTTTTTCGGTGGCGGAGAGATGGTTTGGGGCCTGGACGAAGAGAGGACAGAGAGAGGGGAGGAAGACGGGCTGTGGCGAGGCGGAACAGAGTCGCGGTGCGACTCTGTTTTGCGGCGTGGTTGGTGGCTCTGTCGCGGCGATTCGTGCGGAGGTTGTGGTGGTGGGACTCGTGCGGAGGTGGTGACGGTTGTGTGGACAGGGGAGAGGAGCAGAGACGGTGACAGAGTGAAAAGTTGACGTGAAACAGGGTTGTCACACCCCTGTTTCACGGTGGTGACGGTGGCGGTTGTGTTGTCTGGCGGTGGAGGTGGTGCTAGGGTGATGGTGGTGGCGAGGTGGTGATTGCTGAGTGAGTGGAGTGAGTGAGAGATGGATGAGTGGTGAGGGTGATGGTGAATCACCTTTGAGAGAGGAGCTCCTTTGAGGAAATCTCCATTGAGGAAGAGGTTTTGATTTCTAATTATCTTCTTTTCCCTTCTCTTCCTCTCCCCCCTTTCTCACCCTATTATCCTCTATTTATAGAAAATAGCCAAGATGAATAGGGATGAGATGAGGGGAAGATTCATCAATGAGGGTAGGATTGGGCTTGGAATTGGGTTTGGGTTTAGGTTATGGATTAGGTTATGGATGGGGTTTAGGTTATGAATTAGGTTTCGGATTTAGGTTTGTGGGTTTTAGGTTATGAATTAGGTTTCGGGTTTAGGTTTGTGGGTTTTAGGTTATGAGCTAGGTGTTGGGTTTAGGTTTGTGACTTGTTTTATACCACCATTGAAATCGACGAATTGTCGTTTGTAACTGCTTTAATATGGATTCATCGTTTACGCTCAAATTCCTGCAAAGACATGAAAACAAAATAATTACTATAAAATATAATAATTGAAACATTAACATGTATAAATTAAGGGATATATTATGTAATAATTATGTGAATATCACCCCCCCATGGTGTTTACTCTAATCATAATTTCAACTTCAGAATTAAAAACAAACACTTTTTTTAAATGTGTCACACTTTTTATGAAGGCTTTTGAAGTCTATTGAGAACAAAAAACAAACACCATCCTAGTATATATTATGAACACTTAGTTTTCCACACGAGGTCAGAATATTTAACTCTACGTATTCACCCACAAACTTTGTTAGTTGCTTATATATTACTAGTAAAACCAATCATTATTGATTATAACATACTAGTATAAACTAATTAAAATATGATTTTGATGGGCTTCACGTGTGACTCTTATAAACCCACCATATGGTATAAACACACAGCAGAGAAAGCCTCTCAGGTTAGTGAATCTAATTTAAAGCGCAATCTATCTGAAAATTGTATTTTAAAATAAACCTACACACAAAATTTGCAATAGAAAATTAGGAATACTTGGTATAAAGTCTTTAATCAATAATGTAAGTAATTTATTTGTAACTTAGGATTAGGGGTGAGCATCCCATTCCGCGATCCCGTTCCCGTCCCTATTTTTTCGGGTCTTAATGGGATTGAATAATTTCATCCCGATCCCATCCCGTCCCGATCTAGAATGGGATGGGATGTGATGAAGATTTTCAATCCCACTGTCAGGACTAGTACCATTGGTTAGGAAAATCAAGGTTCAGAGGCCTTTCAAGACTTTCCTAATGGTCTCAAAACTCAATGTTCCCTTTTGAAAAGTGCCCAAATGCTTAGCATCTATATTATAGGGGGAATGTTTGAGCTCTTGACTGTGAGGACGTGTTGCCTCCATTGCATAGTCGGGCCAGACTGTACCGCTAGCATTTTTATTGTTTTATTTGCATTGCTTTTCAACTTCAAACTTGTATTTTCTTCGATCGATAGCTTCGAACTATTCTTGAGCAACGTCCTTCCGAACGTTCCTCCCCATTGTAATCTATTGAATGTGAATGAGAGCTTTTACTGACTATTGTGCATTGTTATATTGTCTACAGATTGATATTGTGCATTCTCAAGTTAATATTTGTGCCCGTCAAAGTAACTACTCATAGGCTTACTAGTGAATTGGATAGCTAGTGCCGCACGGATTACTAGTCCGTGACAGTTGGTATCAGAGCCAGAGCTTGTTGAATGCAAACCAGGATGCATGAAATAAATGAGCGCCTTAGCGCTATGGAGGAACGACAGGCCAGTCGAATGCATAGACTGGAAAGCAGAATGGATCAGTTGAACACTTTGGGAGAACAGATTAGTCGGTTGGATGGACTCTTTTCACTGGCAGACAGAGTGGATTCGCTGGCTGAGCACGTTGATAACTTAGAGGGACGAACAGTCGCAATGGAAGAGTCGCCTCACCCCACAGCTCAGGTGATGAGTGACTTCCAATTACAGTTGGAGGACTTATTTGCAAGTGTTGGCTTGCTAACTAAGGCCACAGGGACGACTGTCACCCTAGGATGAAAGTACCCGAGTCAAAGTCATATGCTGGGGCACGAGATGGGAAGGAGTTAGAAAACTTCTTGTTTGATCTGGAGCAGTATTTTCGCGCGGTGAACCCCGAATCGGAAGAAGCCAAGGCTACCATGGCGACCATGTACTTAGCAGGTGATGCAAAACTATTATCGTCGCTTGGTATAAAGTCTTTAATCAAAACAAATTTTGCAATAGAAAATTAGGAAGACTTGGTATAAAGTCTTTAATCAATAATGTAAGTAATTTATTTGTAACTTAGGATTAGGGGTGAGCATCCCATCCCTCGATCCCGTTCCCGTCCCTATTTTTTCGGGTCTTAATGAGATTGAATAATTTCATCCCGATCCCATCCCGTCCCGATCTAGAATGGGATGGGATGGGATGAAGATTTTCAATCCCGCCAATCCCGAACTAATTTATTAATATTAATTATTAATATTTTTATTTAATTATTTATTTTAGAATTGTGGATGCCCATACAAATATACAGATGTATATAACATTTTTACTTTTTTAGCATCTCAATGAATCTCTCATACATATCTCTAAATTTGTAATACTTCAGTTCTCACTTTCTCAGTTTTCCTTTCTCTGATAAAACATTGATTCGGTCATTCTTTAGTGTAAAGTAGAGCGAAGGCTATACTTTATCATCAGATTCTCAAATCTACGAAGACAACAGTTCAACCAACAGTTAGGCATTGAGAATCTGAGCTCACACTGAAAGTAACTAACACTGCCAGTTCCACTGAGCTTTAGGCATTTGCACAAATCTAGTAAAATTTCAAAATATGAATCTTTGAGCTTCTTACATGAAAGTATTAAACCAAGATTTTGAATTTTTAATGTTTCTTTTGTAATAAGACAGTTTCAGTAAACTTGAAAGCCAATAGAGCTTTTTAAAGATACTGAACAATAAATGAATAAAGACTGTGTCACTTGGCAAAAACTAAGATTTATCCAATTATATTCTCTTTCCTTCAAATGATCTCTTCCTTTCATGCAACCATAATTATATTTTCATACTATAAAAGGCTAAAATTGGGGATCTAGGGGCTAGCATGTGCAAAGTCTGAAAATAAAAAGAGAGATTAGGATATGTGACAAATCATATCTTCAACTCCTCATATTCTCTCAAGGTATTGTATCTGCTCAATTATCATCTTCTCAGACACGAGGGAATGAATGATCTTATTGATTGGAAGTAAATGTATTCTCCAGATTAGCACGCTGATCTCGTCCCGTCCCGAACCTGTTTGGGATGGGACGAGGCCGGGATGAGGTTTTTCCCATCCCGTCCCGTCCCGATCCTGTATGAACGGGATGAGATAGGGATGAATATATCTCGTCTCATCCCGTCCCGTGCCCACCCCTACTTAGAATTAACAAAATGTAGTTGAATATACCAAACAATTTTTATAAGCCGAATAGAAAAACCAAAGTCGGAAACATCAAGCCAAATAATCGGTCCACGTAGCAACTCACATAAATAATCATCCAAAAGAGACTGGGACTGAGCTGTCCGAAATTTGTCTTACCCTGATTTCAAATCGAAAACTCCACAGAGGCTCCAAACAAACCCTAGCTTATTCTGATTTCAAAACCCTAGCTTGCTTTATATTCCTCTCCACTGCACTGCACTGCACTGCAAGCCAAGTAACTACTTCCTCCATAACCACTACCATTTCGGTCTGGGTTCTAGCTGAATTTGAGTAATGGATCAAGAGAATCAGGAAGAGAAAAGTCCAGAAATTGGTAATTCCATAAATTTTGATTCTGAAATTTCTAACAATTTCCTATAAAAAATCATTTCTTTTTCGTTTTCGATTGTGTTTGTTGTTGTGCAATTAGTTTATTAACTGATGATGAGTTGCAATTTGATGAATGCCGAGGATTTCGACATTACCTTGTCCTCACAAATCATACTGATAGAAAAATAATGTTTTTGTAAATTTCATAGGTCAGGATGGTGAAAATGAAATTGTAGCTGAAAGTGCTGCCTTTGTTCATGGCGAGCCTCCTCAAGGTGATAAGGTTCCTCCTAAGGTTGACTCCGCTGTGGAAAGCCTCCATGAGAAAGTCATTAAGCAAATTATCAAGGAGGGATCTGGTCAGAAGCCGTCAAAATACTCGACATGCTTTTGTAAGCACCTTAATTTTTCTTTTAATAATGATGCGCTTTTTAAATGATATGTGCAAGGATTAAGCAATATTTGTTTCCTGTCGCTTATGAAATTGCATGTGCTGGGGTTTTCAGGTGCAGTGGGATTAAAATGGGGATCACTACTTCATTGACTTGAAGTAGCAAGGGGGAGTTGTTGAGGCAGGGGAAGGAGGAAGAGAGTTAAAAAAAACATCTTATTTTTCTAAATGGTTGAAACACATGATTAGGCAAGTGTCACCCTTGAAGGATCATTTAGTTCCACAATGACAACATTAGAATGAGTCCAGTTTTTTGTAATTGTGCCGAAACACATGATTTAGTTTGTCTTAGTGATCAATCAAACAACTCCCCATTTGTCGTGTTGAGCTTTTTCTTTCTTGCTTGCGAGTCTTTTCTGATCTACTTAACTTCTTCCTTCTCTTTTTGTTCATATGTTTTCATCGTTTTGTTTTTCCATTGAGTTCACTCCCATCGAGGTTGTGGTCATTTAACTCGACTCCATATGACTTTACTTGTCAATAGATCATATGTTATCCCGATACATAGTTCCTTTCCTCATGAAAGTGATTAAAAAAAAGGTCCAGTTTTCTTTTAGGTAGAGCTATTAATAACTGTTGTCTACCACCAATGAGGTAGAAGGAGAAATTGTTTTTGAGTTATTACATATTAATAAGAATACTTTAATTATCCCAAGTAAGGTTTGTGATGATTGCAAGTAGTAAAGTGTGTCGTGGAGCCTTACTAACTACTTTTGATATAATAGTGCATTACAGAGGATGGACTAAAAGCACCCAGCACAAGTTTGAGGATACATGGCAAGAGCAAAGACCAATTGAAATGATTATAGGAAAAGGTATTTGTGATTCTGGGACACAAATGTTTATCTTTTTCCTTTTTGTTTTGGGCTTAAAATAAAGGTAAGCATTTCAATAATATTTTTCATCATTATCTAAAAGAAATGTAGATATACCATGTCCAATTGATGTGGTAAAGTTTTCTTAAACTGATGTTGACTTGTGATTACAACATTCGTGGTCCTTAAATTATGTTAGGAAAGAACCTTGAGTCTTATTTAGGATTCATTGCTAGCATGAGAGGTATGAATGCTCTAGGGTTAATGATAATTAAGGGTTCGAGAAATCTGGAGCTGATTTGGCCATTTAGGGATATCTCAGCACAAGAAGAGGGTGAAGTGAGTCAATTTGATTGATTTGGCAAGGGTGTGTAAGATTTTTCAATTTTTTTTTTCTATGTGGGTAGATTAATCTACTGCGCTATCCTTTAATAGTACCTAAAGAATGAAGAGATACTGTTATGGTTGGTAACCTACAATCAGAGCAACTACACTTGGTGCCAATGTGTCACTACCCAGCAGATGCGAAATGCGTTAGATGATAGATGAAGAAAGCGAAAAACTAAAAAAAATAAGTAATGACATGCTTATTATCTAATAAAAACATTAAAGTTTACACTCTAACAATAATATATTATAGCCACATACGTGAATACTTGGGGCCAATATCCCAATGTCTCTTATGTCAGAATTTTGATATCTTTCCCACTAGAAAATATCCTCAATTGCAGAGTTGGCAATTAACAACCTATCTGGACCTCCATTTAGGGCCCATCTGAGTACGTGGCAATCAAATTTTTTAGCAATGCGGGAAGACTCACTCAAATTAAATATGCTCTAGTTGGGTTGAAAAAATCAAACAATGTAAAAAGCAAAAGTAAGCCCCAAACTTCAAAACCTTTGAATTGAAGATTTAGAAAGGGAGAATGAATTCCGTGGAGCATTTCCGAGGGGGGGGGGGGGGGCGGGAGCAAAGAATTCAAATTGATGATATATTGCATTTTTATAGTAATAGAGTGACGTGTGGAATTCAAAATGCAATCAAACAGGTTTATTTATTTAGGCCATTACCAAAACCCACCCCCCCCCCCTCCCAGACATAGCAATAATTAAACACAATCTAAAGAGAACGGAGTGGATGGGAATGAAACCCATTCGCCTTGTGAATAAGGCTCTAATGGGAAAATGGATTTGGAGATGGGCTCAGAAAGATAACTCTTTGGGTACAACTGTTGGAAAGCCATATCAAATGTGCAAGATCAGGTACTTAATCAGACTTCAAGTAAAGTCAACTCGTGTGAATTACTCCATTTGCAAGGACTGTTGGCATGGTCACCAGTCCTTTAAGGCTGCTTTCAACCAATAAATCTGGGAAAGTAGCTGCTGCATGATTTCATCACTGCTGGGTGGAACATCTTTCCTAGAAGTGGAGCTAATGAATGGAAATTTAATAAGATAGATCATCTCCTCAACATTTTCCAACTGTCTTGTCTTAACCAACCATAGCGAAGAGGAGCTCATTTGGAACCTGGTCAGTTTGATCTTTATTCAAGATGCCAATCCATCAATTGATACCCGATACTCCAGATTTTACTCTCCTTAAGATGATTTGGTCAGGCGATGCTCCTAAAAAATCAACTTCTTCTTATGGTCATGTGATCTTGGCAGCTGATAATTTATTCAGACGAGGGATAAAACCCAATCCCAATTGCCACTTCTATGGTTTAGTGGAAGAATCCATTAATCATTGTGTGAGACCCTGGAGTGGGCGGGGACCTAAGGGTGAGGGTTGGAGCCCAATAGGCCCGAAAGAGGTTGGACGAGCTACAAAGTGGGACATTGTCCCACATCACCTGGGTGCGGGAGGGGGATGTGCTACTTATGTGTGAGGTTGGATCTCCATAGTATCACGCGTTTTAAAGCTGTGCGGGTCGGTTGGGCCTAGAGCGGACAATATGATACTGTGCGGATCGGGTCGTTACAGAATGATATCAGAGCCTGACCCAGCCGAAAGTGTGTCGACGTGGACGTTGGGCCCTAAAGGGAGTGGACTGTGAGACCTTGGAGTGGGCGGACCTGAGGGTGAGGGTTGGAGCCTAATAGGCCCGAGAGGTTGGACGAGCTACAAAGGGGACATAGTCTTACATCGCCTGGGTGCGGGAGGGGGATGTGTACTTATGTGCGAGGTTGGATCCCATAGTATCACGCATTTTAAAGCCGTGCGGGATGGTTGGGTTCTAGAGCGGACAATATGATACTGTGCGGATCGGGTCGTTACACATTGCCTAATCCTAGTTACAATGTCTTGAGTTTTGTTTTTGTTCAAGGTTATTCACGATTTTCTTTCCCTAATAGGTATATTTACATAATACACCGTTGAGAGGGTGATAAAACACGTACATCAACACAATGAAGCAGAGCATTCCAGACTTTGGTACCAAGCTTTCCTCTTTCAAAAACCAATGGCCTCCTTCGGCTCTTTGCCGGTTGGAATGCCCCTCAGCTTGTTCTAAACCAGTGTTATACGAATCGGTCCAAATCGCTAATCAAATCGCCGATTTGACTTGAATCGGTACACCATCAATTTGAATCACAGATTAAATCGTGATTCTCCCAAATCGGAGCAAATCGCCCTCGATTTAAGGAGTAAATCGCCAAATCGCGATTGTTACAAATCGTCTGAGTGTTGTTGAAGATGAAATGGTGAATACATACAAAAAATCAAGAAAAGATGGGGAAGAACTGAGAAAAGAGGGAAAAAACAGAAACAAAAAGCTTCGATCCGCTGCTTCTGCTCAGATCTGAGAAAGATGGCTCAGATCTGCTCCGTCACGACATCTTTCCCTCGACTCCGACTCAGATCCGCTCACTATCGAGCTATTTTCGGCTCAGATTGGTTCTCTATTGTGGGTTGAATCGATCTTTCGATCTCTGCGGTTGTGTGGGTTGAATCGATCTCTGCGTCTGTGGGTTGAATCGATCTCTGCGTCTGTGCGGTTGTGTGGGTTGAATCCCTCTCTGCGTCTATTGGCTGTGTTGTGTGTGTTGTGTTGGCTGAATCGATTTTTGTGTTGTGCGGTTGTGTGGGTTGAATCAATTTTTGTGTTGTGTGTGTTGTGTTGTGAGGTAAGGTGAGGGTGAGGGTCAGGGACATAATTTTTTTATTAATTATCATGCTTAAACCCTCAAAGATAATTAATATAATAGAGACAATCTTATTTTTCAAAGAGAGTTTTTGTCTATAAAGAGCAATTTCGACCCCCATTAAATGAAGGCAAATATATATATATATATTATAATTAAAAAAATCTTACGATTTACGATTAAATCTAAATTTTACACGTTACGATTTACAATACGATTTATGATTCACTAACATTGTTCTAAACTATCAGGAGTCACCTAAACTTCAAGATCCTTCTCCTAGTCTGTATCCCCAGCCAACTCTTAACCCAAATCTTGATCAACCATCCCAACCATCGCAACCAAACACCTCTATAAATTAGATTGGGGCGTGGAGTCACTTGTTTGATGGTAAGGATCTAACCATAGAAGATGACACTCCGGTCTATTTCCCATATCCAGTTCTGAAGGAGGGAATCGACAACAAAAGCAATACAGATACATATAAATTTTGGAGAAAACATCAATAACCAGAGTCAGGTTAGTTCTATTACTGATACTTGACAACAATATGACACCAATTTTGAAAGGGAGCCGTCCAAAAAACGGTAAGTTGGAGGCAACAATAACAAAGAAACTCCCATTGAGCCAAATGATGCAAATTACCCCATCCTTGGTGGCTTAAACACAACATTAGGGTCTTCTGTGTCCTTTTGGAGGAAAATCAATGGGTGGGGGGGCAAAAAGAGTCACAAAATTTGATGATCCGGTCTATAAGCCATCGAGCTCCTCTGCCAAAATTCTCAGCCATAGGTTTCCCAAGGGATCACACCACTAATAAATAGTTGTAGGACAATCTAACACAAAAATCTTCAATGTCATCACAACAAAAAAGTCTATGGACAGCAATCATAATTTTGGAAATACCCAAAAAAATGAAAACCTGATTTGGGAAACAACCAAATCAAGGGACTGAAGAGACTCGGGGAAGGACTAAGTCATTTAAGTAATCAGTGGGATGAATATTAAATGGCTCAACTCTCAAGGGCGGGCACTAGAATTTTTAGGGAAAAGGGATGAGGAGCAAAATACTGAGGAACATGATATTTTGAACTTTGGCCTTACCACCTAATAGAGTCAAGTGATGGGTTTGGCCAATTATTTCTTTCAATCATGTGTATAGAAAGACAAGGTTTCAGTATTTCTACAAGTTGGATTGGAAAATCCAATTCCGAACCGAAAATTTCGGAAAAAATTGATTTCGAAATTTCTGATTTTCGACAGACAATTATGAAATTTGTTGGAATGGAATTGGAATCTGTTTGAAGTATCCAATTCTAATCGAATTTTTTTTGAAACCAGCCGAAAGTGTTCCAATCCAAAATTTCTTGTTTGTTTCAAAACTTCTTTCAAAAAGGAGTTGTTGCATTACTTTTCAAAGTCTGACAACTCATCGTTCTTTACTATGACAGAGAAAACTGAGATGACAGGACTGGGAATTGGAGTGTCAAGTATGAAAACTGGGGAGCGGGCTTTATTTCATGTAGGCTGGGAGTTAGGATATGGCAAAGAGGGAAGCTTTTCCTTCCCCAATGTCCCACCTATGGCTGATCTCTTGTATGAAGTTGAACTTATTGGCTTTGATGAGACCAATGAAGTAAGTAGCAACACTCTTTCTGACCAAGGATCTAGAGTTGGTTCTTGTATTCTTGAATTTCTTGATGGACTACTATTTAATTAGCACATTTTCTGCCCAAGCAATAGTAATTATCTTCTCAAATATGTATATCATGAATTTCTAGGGGAAAGCACGTAGTGACATGACTGTGGAAGAAAGAATTGGAGCAGCAGATAGGAGAAAGATGGATGGGAATGTTCTCTTCAAGGATGAAAAACTAGACGAGGCTATGCAACAGTATGAAATGGTTATACATTTCTTAAATCTCTCTTCTACTGTCATAATATGATCTAATGCAGCCTGCGTGTGTACATATTGCTGTGATGATGTTTCTTCATTGCATCAGGCCATAGCATACATGGGAGATGACTTTATGTTTCAGTTGATGGGGAAGTACCGGGACATGGCATTGGCTGTGAAGAACCCTTGCCACCTCAACATGGCAGCCTGTTATATTAAGCTTAAGCACTATGAAGAGGCCATCGGGCAGTGCAGCATTGTATGTATGCCTTTTCTTTTATTCATTAGTAAACTTGTTCCCTTCAGCACGCGCATAATAACTTCCAAATTCAGTACTCTAAGCCTTCTGAACACCACATCTTGGATCTTCATCGTAGTTATCTCCTTCGCAAATCAAATTTGGTTCGTGTTTTTTAAAACTCTTTAACGGTTCCTCCTGATGTTTCCCTGATGATATGTATTGTTTTGTCCTTTCAAGTTTTCTTGTTTTTGACATAGGTGGGATATAACACACTCAAGAACTGAAGTTTTGAGCTTTTAGAGAATTCGACATGCTTGAACATCTGCACATCGCAAGGATGTGATCATGGGAGATCATTCAATGACATAAAATAGTGTCAAGAAATAGTTCCATGTTGCTCTGAATTGCTTTATTCTAGGGTTAACAGGAAACATTGATTTGATTTTATATATCTCGACAGACAATGAATAAGAAAAGGAAATATTGATTTGAGTGAAGCATGAAGTGAAATTCTGTATGGTTCTGATTGGTTATCAATGGACTCTAGGTATTGTCCGAGGACGAAAACAATATCAAGGCACTATTCAGACGAGGGAAAGCTAGAGCAGAACTTGGGCAGACAGATGCTGCTCGCGAAGACTTCCTCAAAGCCCGTAAGTATGCACCTGAAGACAAGACAATTGTGAAGGAGTTGCGCTTGCTTGCCGAACATGACAAAGCTATTTATCAGAAGCAAAAGGAGATTTACAAGGGGATATTTGGACCAAGACCAGAGCCCATTCCCAAGCGGAAGAATTGGCTTGTCGTTATTTGTCAATGGCTTGTAGCATTCTTTTATCGTCTTTTCAAGCTCAAAAGGCACAAATCTGAATGATCTGATCTTCATGTCAGGAAAATTGTATGCACAACTTTCTTTTCTATCTCATCTATTTATGTCACTGTCAGAGATGTAATTCTCGATTCTTGCTTAATGTCTTTATTACAATCTTCAATTGCAATTGTAGAATCATGATGATGGAGTTTTTGGATGCTTGAACATCTCCTGAAAAAAGTTTTAGGTTTTTATAAGAATTTTCTACTTGAGACCTGGCTAAGAATCGTCAATTACAATCTTCTCTGTTGAAGTTCATCCATATCGCTAACTGGAAAGGGACTATAAAATTCATGTAGTCCTCTGGAGTGTTTTGTGTTGGTATGTACAATTTCTTGCCCACGTTAAACATGGCATCATTAGGTTGTTAAGGCTGTATCTTTTCCATGTAGAATTATTTATTGTAGATCTAAAAAACCGATTCTCTGCATAAATGTTCAACACTATTATCTACCAGATTTTTGGCAAAGATTAATAAAGGGTAGTAGTAGTACTGTTCTTTTTTGCATCGTGTCACCCGGTTATCTGACAGTTTTGTTTTTCTGTTGTAATATCTGTATCATTTATATCCAGAAAATAGTGTCTGAGGAAGTTCAGTCTCAGACTTGCTCATCAGCTTTGCCTTCAGAATTTGGGCACACTGTGCACATGCCATGATAAGTTTCTTCCGGTTTGGTTCAAATGGAATGCGCGTAAAAGAGGTGCACTTGAGATTTAATTAGCATCCTTTTTCCAGTCAAGTGTTCATGACATCGAGTACATTGTCGTGTTCATTAGGTGCTTAGCTTCTATCATTCCATTCATGCTCATCAACTTCAATTAAAAATGGTTAAATATGATGCCTTGTTGTAGTCCACAATTTCTCGAAAAAATTGCCAATTAAAAGTTTTAAATGACTAGTCCAACATTATATATTCATACATATAGTTGAGGGAGCGTTCAAATTTGTCCCATAGTTGCAGAGGCCAATTGGGAAAACCTCACACCCAAGAGCCGCGGCCGTTTTAGTTGAGACCATATCACTGCTTCAGATATGTTTGTAAACCAACTAGTAGTACAGCTGACGGGAAACATCCTTATAGTGAACATACGGAGACGGCTAGTCTTAGGGAGAGATAGTTATACTGATCTTTACTGGGGGTAATTGTGTTATATTTATTATGGGAGGCAAAGCAAAATTAACCCTGTTTTTCCTTTATACCTTTTTTGTTTTCAAATAAATTTCATACTTGAGATGGCATGTGCGAGTTCGAGTGCAAGGAAACATATTGAGCTGGAGCTTACCCTGGGAAGGCTCAAATCTTGTGGAGACATTGAAACATTGCACCTATTCTGTTCTTTGCATTTCCTTAACATTTCCAGTTTCAATCAATGAGATTATCACAGGCAATTGAAATGTCCAAGAACCCTTGGACCTGCAGAGCTGCTTCTGTGATAGTAGCAGAGAAGAACATCCCATATACTGGGCCACTTCTAGAGGGTGTAGCTTTTAACAGTTACCCAATGGTCAACACCAATGATATCATTAACCAAACTTGTGAGCATTATGAATACATACCAAAATTAATCAGGTATATGGCTCACCTCAACTCAAACAAGACAATGAACATAATCTTCTACCATGGAAATATATAAAACACAGGAAAATATATTAATTCTCATTAGACAAACTCCGAAAAGCAGTTACCTGTCAATTCAGTATCAAAATTCTTATTAATCCCTAATTTGGTGATTCCCACACTCCCAAAGGATGAAATATCCAAAAACTAATTGGAACTTAACCTTTAATATCTGATAAAGTCGGACCCAAAACTTCACACTACTTATTTATCAACCACCTCAATGAGTGTTGTCTCGTAGTCACTTGGGGCCTCGAATCCATGGAGATTCATGACAGTAGCAGCAACATTCGCAAGCCCACCATCTGGCACATCATTCCTGAATCTCACCCCTGGGGCCAAACCAGGGCCTCCAATTGCAATTGGGACCTGAAACACAAACAACGCGAGTTTTGAGATAATGCAATTCTTCCTCAATAGGTTTCAATCTAAATGGGGATCAACGTTAACGAACACTTACTGGTTGAAGAGTGTGCGAGGTGAGTATTTGAATATTTCCATCCTTGTCTAGAAGAGGTTCTCCTTTCTTGTTTCTCTTCACCATGTCCTCTGCATTCCCATGATCTGCAGTTACAACATAAATTCCTCCCACTTGCTCTATTGCATCAAGGATCATCTGCAAGATTGAGGGAGAAAACTGTGTTGATACTTAACATTCCACCATTCAGTCCTCTACTTTTTCTTTCGTTTTCTCTGTTTCCTTCTAGTTATATACACTGTTCTCCAATGAGTTTTTACTCTGCAACTAAACAGCCTAAGATCTGTTTTTGTATTTTAATTTAGTAATGTGTGAAACTCCTGATACATACATATGGTTGTAATTCTTTTTCTGTTACATTCTCAATCTTAAAATGACAGAATAAAGAAACAAGTAAACCACATATACACCAACATTTAATCTAAAATCTTACCTTAACAGCTTCATCAGCAGCTTTGCAAGCTGTGATAGTTGCTTCTATGTCACCTGTGTGTCCCACCATGTCACTATTTGGTAGGTTAACACGTACCTACAAATGTAGAAAAGGAAAAGGTAAGAGAGAGCAAGTACAGAAACAGGGGAGGCGGAGGATATTCATCTATATGTTACCTGGTCAAACTTTCCACTAAGAATAGCATCCCTGGCCTTCTCTGCAATCTCCAGTGCCTTCATCTTTGGTTGGACATTGAATGTAATTCCACTATCGCTTGGAATTTCAACATATTCTTCCATTTCTGGGTTAAAGTATCCAGATCGGTTCCCATTCCAGAAGAAAGTGACATGCCCAAACTTGACAGTTTCACTATTGACAAAAAAAAATGCATTAATTAATTATTGTTTCTATCATGCTGCGGTCTCCTACTGGGCCTGGTTGGCCTAGTCAAGTGACTTAATATTTTAGCTAGAAATGTAATCCGGTCACATGGAAAGGTAATGGTGCTATTCCGAAAAACTCATTTAGAAAGGTAGATTTTCATCCGGAATTTTGTTAAACTCTTAAGAAATGAAATGACAATATAAGCCTCCCTAGATTAGAAATCACCAGTGCTTTTTGCATCTCAATAAAGTGCTTAAGCACATATTTGTCGACTTGGACTGAAGCCCTAATGAAGACGAGTCTTAATGGTAGGAAGGATATGAAAGATTTTAGTTTAAAACTTGAAGTCTCAGTTTTTATCCTTAACCAGATTATTAAACTGATGATTCATGTCATGTATTAGGACTAATGAAATACTAAAAAGAGGGACCAAATGATCACTAAGTTTCATCTACCTGCAGGCAAAAGTACGGACGCCATTGTATACTAGATATTCACCAGATGTTCTCTCTATCTCTGGAGGAGAAACAAGGTAACGGCTTGGAAGCTTCAACTCGCCATCATACTGGAGCATTCCAGCGTAGTTGATCTTTGGGAACCTAACACGATCAAATTTATCAAAGTCCGCATATTCTAGAGCCTTTGCAAGCATAACCATACGATCTGCTCGGAAGTTGAATGTCACAACAGCATCGCCATCAACTATAGGACCCACTGCCTTTCCATTCTCATCGACTATAACAAATGGAGGCAGGTATTGGTCATTTGCTTTGGGTTCCTCCCTCAACTTTTTGACAGCTTCCAAAGCACTCTTAAACTTGCATGGTGCTTCACCAAGAACATGAGCATCCCACCCCCTCTTCACCACATTCCAGTCGTTCTACATGAGAGAATCAACAAAAAAATTAGTTAAAATAGTTTCCTGATATTCTTCGCGCCCTGAATTTACAATTTCACAAATGAGAGTAATTGCAATAAGTTAGAATAAGGGCATCCTTAAATACAAGTAGTGTCTCTTTTGATACTGAAATCCCTTTCCCACCATTCAGTTGCTATCTCCTAGATGATCTTCCAAGAGAAGGATTATTATAATCTTATATATATATTGCTCTTAGCTGTTAAGTTAACGTCAAGGCAATGGTTCAAAGAACGAGAGGGTATGGTTAGGGCACAGCCCCAGTTTTTTGTTCCTTGTGTGGAAGAGATGGAATGAACCCTTTTGCTTCTTGACTAAAATCATATGTGAACATCCAATAAGAAGGGACAAATCACAAAAAAGTTACATGCAGTTAAGACAATAGTTTGGTAATGAATTCATTCAATACATGTATCGGGCAGATGATAGTTTGACCTCAAATAATCACAGAATCCCAAATCAGATTTATGACCAATTACCTCATAACGATCCATGGTGACATTCATGCGACCCCCACCAGATGCAATCTGTGCATCAACACCTTTCTCTCGTAACTTGGCAAGGTCATTCTCAAGAGTTTCCACAAACCCAACACTTGAACCATCCAAAACATCACGACCATCGGTGAGGATATGAACACGGATTTTTTTGGCACCACGTTCACTAGCTCCTTTAAGCAGCAACTACAAATAAACCAGACATGAATCAGGAGAGAATGAACTTGAGAATAGTAAAAAAATGACCTAACTGCCTAACAACAAAGAATACCTGCACTTGATCAAGCCGTGAGTGAACACCACCATCACTTAATAATCCTATTAAGTGCAACGTGCCATTACTGAAGCACTCTTTAATGTACTTGAAACCTTCTCCTTCGTAAATTTTACCCGAGGCAAGTGCAAGGTCAACAAGCTTGGCACTATTATTAAAAATAAACATCAGAAAAAGCAAGCCTAAGGTACTAAAATTCAATACAAACAGAAACATAAATAATTGCATTATGATCCATTGTCCATCAAAGTAACTAACTGTACATTTTTATTTGTAGCTATTGTCAATTTCGTTTGGTAAGTGGCAACTATTACATATTATGCTAGTAACTTGTGTATATATAACGTGGTAATTGTATGCATATCTACTTAATATGAACTAGGTGGAAGCTTTTGTGTCAAACAATCTGTGGGTGCCCCAAAGAAAATCTCATAAAAAATGTTTGAATCAACAGTGCCCACTGCCAGCAATCATTTCAAGCATATCAAGTAACATAAGTTGGACACATTGGTACTATTACAGGACGATTTCAATTCTTAATTTCAACGTGATAGAAACATGTACTTGGTTGGGAATCCAATGCTACCATAGCTCCTTATGCTTCTTATATTGTTAGTGGTTTACTGATGAACCTATTTACCATCGACCACTTCAAATGAATCGGCTCTTTCAAAAAGATAGCAGTAGTTCCAAAATGACTTACGCTAAACATAAAATGCTTACCCTTGAGCGTAAATCCTTCCAGCCCCAAGTGCATTATGACCGACTTCACTGTTACCCATGTCATCCTCAGTAGGGAGGCCAACGGCTTTACCGTGTGCCCTTACCAACCTCCACCTCTCAGGTGCACCCTTCAACATAGATCAAAGTAAAATTGATTAGTCTGCAAATAATAACAGGTTGCCTCATATCAAACACAGTATCAACTTCAGAGAGTGTGCTGTTCTCTATATTTCTTTAGCTAGATAAGTCAATGTGATGGATTGTCCAGAAAGAGAACAATTGCGGAAACTCTATTTATCCTTTAAAAAATCAAATCAATAAAATGTTTTTCAATTTTAACAAAATAATTGTAGTTAATGCGAAGCGATGAAAGCCATTGACTCTCTAAAAATTATCTGTAAGATTTGATCGATCTGGCCCACCCCACTCCTTTAATCATCTTGTTCTCAATGACTCAATCATCCTTATTCAATTCAAGATTGTGTAATTCTAATGTTAATTGAAGGGTTTTCATTACTAAAATTACATGTTAACTTTTTCCATTTTAAATATTTTTGTAAAAGATAGATCCAATAATAAACAACAATCACTTGTAACCAAAAGTATTAATGATCAGATGATGGAAGAAACATAGCTAATACAAGAACAAATCACAAACGTATGGATGCATGGGTATGGTTATGGAGTAATAAAAAATAAATAAATAAATAGATACCTTCTTGAGGGAATCCATGGTGGGGGTTTCAGCTATGTGGATGCAGTTGTACTTATCAGGATTGGCTTCACCCCATCCATCAAGAACAACCACAGCTATCTTCTTACCCTTTGGGAGTTTTGGGTGATCCTTCAACTTGAATGTTTCTCCTGTGCTTCCCATCTTGATCTTGATCTTGATCTTCTTACCCTCTCTCTCACTGTCTCTCTAATTCAATAAATAAGGGTTGGGAATCAGGGGGAGTGTAAGATGGATGGGGAAAAAAGGGAGGAGGGAAGGGAAATCTGTGGGTGGAAAGTCCTATAGAGTGGGCTTGGCACACACACACACACACACAGTTTGTTTATGAATTGAATTAATTTTCCAACTTCTTTCCACCCAATACTCGTCGAGTTTGTTGTTTTCATGACCACTACCTTTATGCAACAACCCCGACACTTGTGGACGGGTTGTAACTTGATTTCTTGAAAAATGACAAAAATATTACTTTCTTTTTATCAGAGTTACTGAATTTTTTTTCGAAATCAGAAATATTTATTCGTTCATCAACCAATCTCAATTTCCGTAAATTCTAACCCTGTTATAACCTTAGTTTAATATAAAAATTTTGCTATATAAGTGGTTTTTATGCAATATGTAATTTATATGGTATTATAAATCTTGTGTGTAATAGTTTAAAATGCTTAAATTATATTGATAACATCAAATTTGTAATTGAAATTTTTACTTTAAAAAAAAAAATCAACTTACCGAAATTACCGCAAAAAACAAAATCATAATCCTTGCTTATACTACTAGCTCAACTCAAACTATACGTATTTGTTTCTTGGCCAAGAGTTAGAAGTCGAATGAGAATCCAGGGTTACATGTTTCTTGTGCACTTCAAAGACAACTTTGCACAGCAAATGCAACTCAAACTGTAATTTTTACTGTCTCATGATTGATCAAGCCGAAATTTTGAAGAATTGTACGTGCTAAAGTTTTGCTCCATGTCATCAATGTTGTCATGCAAACCAACCCCATTACGCTCATCCTCTCTAGAGCAACTAGAGAACAAGATGCTTAAGGGCTCATCTGTTGCAACACTTTGAAATGCCACCATGCTACATTAGGATCCATATGGGTGTACTTCTGCAATAATGAATGACATGGATTCAAGCAGACCCAATGGTGTTCCTAGTTTCTTCAGCCAAGATGAAAACATTGTCAAACAAACCCAATGCATTTCCAGATGATATAGTTGAATGGGAAGAGCGGATGATCGAAGCCAAACAGCTGTAAAAACAGACTGGAGAATGGTTTCTGTTTCCACAAGGAATATATAGTGGTTAAACAAAACGTGCCTGGTATACACTGCACAAATGTTTCAGAATAAACACTACCTATACTGACTTTTAGGTCAAAGACACTAAATCTCAAAAGCAAATAAAATTTTCCATTTTCATTTCAAAACTGCAGAGATATAAGAATCTTGTACATATGTACACTTAAAACACATCATTTTTCATATGCAATCTTGTGTACTCTTGCCAAGTTGGGGCAGTTATAATATAAATACCACTTGGATCTACATGGTAAAAGGTTTTTCTTAAACATGAAGACAATGTGATTTATGCACATACCGCGGGCACTTTAGATTGGGTTCAGTCAGTCAACCAAAATTTTCAAACTCTTCATAACTGAGTGGAAACCTCTGCATTAGGAAGCACATGGAGCCAAGCTTGATATAGGTGAAAACCTCCCATTATAAAATTGAAGCAACTCAATCATGTCCACGATTTCCATGCCTTGCTCATCTTTGTAGCAACATATCGAGCGACATTGACACCTCCAACAGTCACCAACCCTGATATAGCTTGCCTTGTGCTTGATACAAAAATTATACGTCTCAACACCTTCCGCATGCACTCTGCAGCCTCTCCCCTTGAGCTGATAATGACTTCATGTACAAGTCGACCTGTGAAAATAGTCGTGCATAAATCCATGCATTAACTCCATCCAGAGAGACTGTAATTCTTTGCACAAATTGTAAATCCGAAAAATTGGTTACATAATAGGACATGCATTTCAAGCTCCAGTTTAGTGTTTCATATCTTGCTTCTCAAAATATGTCCCATAATAGTTTACACCAATGTTATTTTAATCAGTGATTAATAGGCATTAATCTCTTCACGCTAGTAGAGTGTTGTGATTTTTTAATTAATCGTTTGAATAATCTCTGGCTGATTAATTGGCAAGAATTAACAATTACTTGCCAAGTTACCAATTAATCGCCTTCGAAACTCACCAATTAATCGGTCCATGACAATATCTTATAAATAAACAAAAAAATTCATTCTATTTTTTAAATTTTGTCGTAACCCTATGCTCTACCAAAGGGCATACCAAGAGTGTGTGAAGAAGCTAAAGAGAGAAAAATAAAAGAAAATACATATAAAAAAGATCTAAGAAAAACGATCAAAGAAAAATAACAATAAAAACAAAAAAATATGGAAAGTCGCACCTTTATAACATTGAATTTTTAATTTTCTTATAATTTCCCTTAAATTGTGGCAGGTGATGCCACTACTTCAATATTCACTCATTTTCAAAAAACAATTCTTGTAATATTACTTAGAAGGATAGAGAAAATATGTTTTCGATTAATTAATTATTAACCCCAATTAATCTCATAATGGTTCTGAACCGATTAGGGGTCTGATCAGGGATTTAAGTTCATAGGCTTACACAAAATTTTAAAATTACAAATGCAGAGAGAGTTCATACCAGATTCACTTAGCTTTTTCTTTTGCCCTAATTTCGTCCCCATGCAGCTTCTAATGGTTGAAGGTAGAGAGGAAACGAGTGAGCGGGTTGCAGATAAACCATAGTCCTGGTGTAGAAAATTAAAAGCAAATAAGAATTTAATAAACAGAATCATGGTAACCAAATTATGGCAATTCCAGCAATATAACAACCTCAATAGATGCTTCTTTACGGTGTTTGGTGTCAATATGAAAGGGATTGTTACAAGTAGCATATATCTACTACACGTAATGGTTTTGACCCTGAGGAATAGTAAAAGTGAAGTCGTGTCATTTCATTTCCAAATTTAACCATATTCATTTATGGGATTTGCCAAATTACCATCTTTGTTGTTGAATAGTTTCAACTTACTTTTAGGGTATTCTTATACCACTGAACTTCGAGTGAGTGGGTCCAAACTACAACCAATATAGGAAATGACAAACTTTTCAAAATTACTGAACACAATTAGAATTTATAGTCTAATAAATAAGCAAATTAGCAATTAATTTTGTTTTAAGGTTAAAGACTTATATTTAAATTCTAATAATTGTGAAAAAAATTGCACCCTCCAAAATAGAACTTGCTACAATATATGCACACCTCTGGGGCACCAACTCTCCGAAAAACCTCTGTATCAAGTGTCAAATATGTGTCGGACACGGACACGCGCCCAACACGTATTTGACACATGGTCAATGGTCAAAATTCGTTGACTGACTCGTCTTGAACACGGTCCAGACACGTGGTAGCAAAAAGGGTGCAAATAACATCCCCTTTTGTTATCCTCTTCGATCGAACCTATTGAAACCCTAGAAAAGAGGGAGAATCAGAGAAAAGGGATCGACTGATTGAGAACCTCAGAGAGAGATCGAGCCACAGGTGTCTTTCCTTGTTCCCTTTTCTCTCTCCAAGTCAAAACAGCAAGAAGAGAGACTCCTCCATGGTGTGTTGAGGAGAGAAAGGAAGAAGGAGATCGGAGGTTGAGAGAGAGATCTGCTAAGTGGTGTGGGTGGTAAAGTAGTAGCAGTAGTTGTTTTTAGTGTAAGTAGTAGTGTTACTTTAAAAAAAAATGATCAATCACGCTGCTGCTCCACAAGATTCCACAACCGGTACCACCATTGTGAGGCGATATGCCCCTACCAGCCAAAGGTAGGTTTGGTACAGTGTTGCATCTCTTCCTTCAATTCAATTCTCAATTATCTATTTATCTCTTTTTAATTTCATTTTGCTTCCTCTCACTCTCTTTCGATGTTAATGCAGGAACCGTGTTCTCAATCGACGTAAATCCGGAGGTAATATATCTATATATATTAATTATTTTATTATTATTATTAACAACTATTAACTTGTATTTATTTGAGCTGATCGATTTGATAGAACAAACAGCAACAACAACAACCCTTTTGGAGGAAACGATGGAGGAGAGAGGACTACTCAACCGACTTCTTCTTCTTCTTCAAGAAACATCCTTCTACTCCTTGGTGGCAGCCATGAAATTAGAACCTCCCAACACTCATATTCACATCCAGGGTTCATAAGTATTCATGGTTGTGGTCGCAGTGTCGCAGCTCAGCTCTTGACTCACCGTATGTCCCCACTTCAATGCAATGCAATGCAGTCTCTTTTTCACTCACTACTCATCACTTCCCAATCTTCATCAAGTTACTCCATCAACTCATTTCTTTAATTCTTAATTTATTCATGTTGGGTAGCTGCCATGCACTCCTACAATGACCCTTCAATAGATTTATTTGGTGAGTTAATTATTTATTTCTTTAACTGCATTCAAAATGAGAAAGATCGTCACTTTCTACGTGAATGTTTGGTGAGTTAATGAAATTTACATTTTACATTATCAAATTAATGAAATTATGTTGCTTATGCTTTATTAGTATGACTTGAGCTTGATTTATGATGCATTTAATTTTTCATTTTTTGATATGTTTGGATTGTTCAATATTATTATTTATGATTTTATGTTCATATGAGTTACAAAAAATATATATATTAAAAAAATAAGTTTGGCCGTATCGCCGAGTCCTATTTTTTTTTAAAATTGCCAAGTCGTCGCGTCGTGTCGTATCCGTGTCCGACACGACACACGTATCCGTGTCCGACACGACACACGTATCCGAGTCCATGCATTCTAGATGCACACATACATACCATACCAAAAAAGTGCGTGCTAAAGGCTATTGGCGATCATAAAAATACAAAAAATTGCAAGTTATGATTTTGCTGAGTATTATGAAACTTCATCATATATTATTACTAACTCCCCAACAATTTCACTAATTTACAAATCGACTCATTCATGCGATTTAAACGGAATTTCCCTTGATCATATTTTTTATAAATTTTACAAAATTAGTGAAAAAAAATGCGCCACAAGATCAAACTTGAGTAAACAATTCATAAATGTATGCAAGACACTCTACGTGTGTAGTGCGCGTCCAAAGACTAATAATATGAATTTAGTTATTAGGATGGACTTTTATTAGGGGTACACACGGTCTTGGATTGGGCTTGTCCCAGTCAGGGATGGAAAACTTTTTTTGGCAGGGCCGGGATGGTCCGGAACAAAACCATACCATCCCGATTCAAAATGTTGCTTTCTTTTTCTCACTCAAATAATCAATCTTGCTTTCTCTTTCTTTCTCACACACACACTCTATCTTCCAGATCTTTCAAGTTGGCTTGAATCTATGCTCTCCAAAGTCAACCCCGTTGTTCCTTGTCATGTGCTCACAAGTGAGATAGTTTTGGAGAAATTAGCGGGAACAAATGGCGGGAGATTCAAATTTGCTTGTTTGTTATTTTGTTGTTTGTTTGTTTTTAAGGGTCCATATCAGGACACGCGTCACTACGTTGACCGTTCCTTTTTAAATTTTGTTACAGAAACTTGTATAAATTGGGCGAGATCCCCTTTAGTAAAGAGAAGGAAAGTTTTAATTCAATTAGGCTCTGCTCAAAGAACAAAGATCTCTTCCTGGTTTCTCTTCTTATCTCATCATCTTTTACCATTTTCTTCCACAAAACAGTCAAGATTGTGACATTTGGTATCAAAGCATTTCTGATCCTTCATCGCTATGGATACTAGAGCCAAAGAAATGGAGAATTTCTTTCGAGAATCGAAGAAACACCAAATTGAATCAGACAATCGGATCAATCTCTTGACTAAGGATGTTAAGAGGATGCAACTATCGATTGATTCAACAGAGAAGAAGATGGAACAGATTGTTCAAATGCTCCAAAAACCACAAGTAGAGCAGAGGTCGTCGGGAGCTACCAGTTTGTCTGCAACACCGGTCAACCCTAATGGAGATCTGGATCACGGTTCACCCTACTTTCAGGTTCATGATGCTGCAGGTATGAATCTAAAAGCACCTAAACTTGATTTTCCGTCATTTGATGGTACTAATCCTCGTGCATGGGTTAAGAAAAGTGAGCGTTACTTCTCTATGTATCGAATATTAGATGCACATAAGGTTGCTATTGCCTCTATTTACTTCCATGGACAAGCAGATTTGTGGTTTTTCGATTATCAGGCTGGGAAGAACTATATTCCGTGGTCTATTTTTGTCCATGATCTGTGCTCAAGATTTGAGGAAACAATATTCTCCAATTTTATTGATACCTTCAATAAATTGAGTCAAGGGTCGACAGTAGTTGAGTATTATAATCAGTTTGAAGGACTTAAATCATTGATGCTTAGCCACAACCCTCACTTAGATGACATTTACTTTGTGCATAGCTTCATTAGTGGTCTCAACACTCAGATTAAACCATCAGTCCAAATGTTCAAACCCACAACTGTGAGCCAGGCTTTTGAGTTAGCCAAAATGCAGGAAGCTATCCTACATAATCACTCAAATTCCAATCGAGTCAGGCTCCTTTGTCAGGAAAAGTCCTTACCAAACAAACAATCCCACTACCACTGTCCAAAACACCAAACCACATCAAAACTTAGTCCTCAACCCGGTTGCTAAACCTTCAGTTACAAATCCTCATTTCAAAAAGCTTACCCCTACCCAAATGAAGTTAAGAAGAGAAAAAGGGTTGTGTTACAACTGCGATGAACAATATAGGCCGGGACATTTATGTAAGAACCAACTCTTCCTATTAATACCTGAGGAAGAAAGTGTAGAAACAGTGGAAGAAGGAATTCAAGAGGAACCTGAGGTAGAAGATCTGTCAAGGGAAGTTCAGACTGAAATAGAAGTTTCCTTACATGCTCTTAATGGTAATCTATCAGTACACACCTTACTGTTAAGAGGCAAAGTCAAGAAGAAGGATATTTCTATCCTGATTGACACTGGGAGTACTCACTCTTTTATTGACCCCAGTGCCATTAAGGAGACAAATTGGCCAACCGAACTCACACCTTTGATGGTGGTTAAGGTGGCTAATGGCCAACACCTCCATAGTACGACTGTGTGTTCCAAGTTAGAGTGGCTTATGCAGGGTCTCCAATGGGATGGCAGGGTTAGAGTATTGCCCCTTGGGGGATATGACATGGTAATTGGGGTCGATTGGTTGCAAAGATTTGGAGACATTACCCTAAACCTGAGGAAGTTGCAGGCTTGCAACTTACACTCACTGTTGATGGTAAGACCATTACTCTTCAAGGAGTAACAAGGGAGGGAACCATTTGCCTCATGGAATCCCAGGACCTAACTAGGAACAATACGTCCTTCCTAGCCCAACTCTTCTCTGTTACTCCCAGTATCAGCTCTACTTCCTCTCATCCTGCTCTCCAATCTCTTCTACAGGAATACCAAGACATTTTTCATAAACCCAAAGGTTTACCTCCACACAGAATGTTAGACCATCAAATTCCCTTGAAACCAGGAGCTCTACCTCCTTCACAGCCCCCTTATAAAATTCCCTATATACAGAAGGAAGTGGTAGACAAAATGGTAGAAGAGTTGTTAGATTCAGGGTTCATTCAACCTTCCCATAGTCCGTTTGTTGCACCAATACTATTGGTAAAGAAGAAGGATCATACATGGCCACTTTGCGTGGACTATAGGTGCCTAAATGACATCACTATAAAAGACAAGTTCCCTATTCCGTTGGTTGAGGAGCTACTTGATGAACTTCATGGCTCTACAGTTTTCTCTAAGCTCGATTTAAGGTCTGGATTCCATCAGTTAATGGTACACCCACCTGATGTACACAAGACAACATTTAGAACCTATCAAGGGCATTATGAATTTAAGGTTATGCCCTTTGGGTTAACCAATGCTCCAGCTACTTTTCAAGCACTAATGAACCAGGTATTTAAACCTTTTTTGAGAAAATTTATATTAGTATTCTTTGATGATATACTAATCTACAGTCCCAGTATAGATCAACACTTAGTTCACCTTCAGACAGCTTTCGCTACTCTCAGAACTCATCAACTGTACGCAAAGCTTTCTAAGTGTGTTTTTCTTCAACATAAGCTGGAATATCTCGGCCATTTTATCAGCTCTCAAGGGGTAGAAGCAGACCCTACAAAATTAGCAACTATGAAGGAGTGGCCTACTCCTAATAATCTCAAACAACTGAGGGGTTTCCTTGGTCTTACTGGGTATTATAAAAGGTTTATACAGCATTATGGCCTGATAGCACAGTCATTAACCAATTTGTTGAAGAAAGACAGTTTCAAATGGGGTGAAGAGGCTACTAATGCTTTTGAAGCACTAAAAGAGGCAATGTGTAAGGCACCAGTACTTGCTTTACCAAATTTCTCCCTACCTTTTTCATTAGACATTGATGCTTGCACAAATGGAGTAGGTGCAGTCCTGTCTCAACAGGGTAAACCTATAGCCTTTTTTAGTAAGGCTTTAGGGCCCAAGAACATGCTACTTTCTACTTATGAGAAAAAACTCTTGGCTATAGTCATGGCTGTAGAGAAATGGCGTTCGTATTTGTTGGGCTCTCGGTTTACTATACATACAGATCATCAAAGTATCCGCCATTTTTTATCCCAGAAGGTTACTACTCTCATGCAGCAGCGTTGGCTTTCCAAACTATTGGGCTATGATTACGAGATTTTGTACAAGAGAGGGTCTGAGAATGTAGTTGTTGATGCCCTCTCAAGGAGACCCAATGATACGACTGTTTGCAATGCACTTACAGCAGTCATTCCTACTTGGTTGACTGAAGTAGTCCAAAGTTATGAGAGGGATCCATATGCAACAAACTTAGTTCAACAACTCAGTATTCATAAAGAAGCTCATCCAAAATTCTCTTTGCAGTAAGGACTGATCAGATACAAGGGAGCTCTTTATATTGGCTCTACGGGTTCACTTAGACAGAGACTTCTCTCTGTTCTCCATGAATCTGCAGTAGGGGGCCATTCTGGAATTCAAGTAACACTACAAAGAATCAGACAATGTTTCTTTTGGCCAAAGTTGAAACATCAGGTGACTGATTTTATTATGAATTATGATATTTGTCAACAACATAAATCAAATCTATCGCCTTATGGGGGTCTTCTACAACCTTGGCCTATTCCTAATCAAGCTTGGCAACATATCTCTATGGATTTCATTGGAGGATTGCCTAGCTCTCAACAACAGTAAGTTATTATGGTGGTGGTAGATCATCTCACTAAATACAGTCATTTCTTAGCCTTACCCCACCCCTATACAGCCTCCCTGGTAGCTGATTTATTCCTCAAGAACATCTACAAACTCCATGGATTACCATCCACTATAGTCTCTGATCGAGACAAGGTCTTCCTTAGCACCTTTTGGCAGGACTTGTTTGCTGCCTTAGGAACTACACTCTCTTTTAGTAGTGCCTACCATCCCCAAACCGATGGGCAGACTGAACGCACAAATGCTTGCTTGGAGACTTTCCTTAGGTGCATGACCAGCGACATACCCAAACAGTGGGCCAAATGGCTCTATCTGGTTGAGTTTTGGTTCAATTCTTCCTATCATTCGAGCCTCCAAATGACTCCCTTCAAAGCCCTCTATGGTTACTCTCCTCCCTTGCTGGCCCTTCCACCTATTACTACACTTACTACTCAGTCAGTCCAGACATATCTTCATGAACGAGAGACTATGCTCACATTGATCAAAGATAAACTACACAAAGCCCAGGAACGCATGAGGACATTTGCTGATAAGCACAGAATAGACAGACAGTTTCAAGTTGGCGATTGGGTTTACCTTAAACTTCAACCCTACAGACAAACATCAGTGAGCATACGCAGAAATCTAAAGTTGTCAGCCAAGTTTTATGGGCCATTCCAGGTTCTTGAGAAGGTGGGTCAAGTGTCTTACAAGCTCCAACTTCCCATGGGTTCACGCATACACAATGCCTTCTATGTCTCTCAGCTCAAAAAGAAATTAGGGTCTTCTGTTATTCCCTCTCCTCAGCTACCCTTAGTCAATCACACTGGCAGTTTTCGAACAGAACCATTAAAAGTGTTGAGCAGGAGGCTGGTTCCATGCCACAACCGAGCTGTGACTCAACTTCTGATTCAATGGACAAATGGAACACCTGAGGAGGCCACCTGGGAAGACTACACAGACATCCTTGCCAAGTTTCCATCTTTCCATCCTTGAGGTCAAGGGCAAGAAGGGGTGGGCAATGTCATGTGCTCACAAGTGGGATAGTTTTGGAGAATTTAGTGAGAACAAATGGCGGAAGATTCAAATTTGCTTGTTTGTTATTTTGTTGTTTGTTTGTTTTTAAGGGTCCAAATCAGGACACGCGTCACTACGTTGATGTTCCTTTTGAAATTCTGTTACAGAAACTTGTATAAATTGGGCGAGATCCCCTTTAGTAAAGAGAAGGAAAATTTTAATTCAATTAGGCTTTGCTCAAAGAACAGAGATCTCTTCCTGGTTTCTCTTCTTATCTCATCATCTTTTACCATTTTCTTCCACAAAACAGTCACGATTGTGACATTCCTCAATCTCAATATGGAGTAATCAATGACCCCTTTGTCACTTCTGTTGAATCATCCATCATCACCACTGTGATTCTTCGTTCCAAAGCCAGATCTACAAACCGACTTCGTCCAATTATGATCTTTGTGCAACACCAGCTGAAGCGATGGTTTATGGTGAAAGAGAGACGAAACAAATTAAGCATCACCAAGAAACCTCCTATATTTCCTCCTCTTCAATTGGTGTACCACCACAACACTCAGACTCAGTCGGGTGTGCTAATGGATCCACAAGAAAATGGGATTAGACTTGTCCACACTCTAATGGCATGTGCAGATGCAGTTCAAAGAGGGAACCTGAAACTCACTGAAGCGTTAGTGAACTATATCGGTGTACTCGCTCTGTCACAAGCTGGATCCATGGGCAAGGTGGCCACCTACTTCGTTGAAACTCTAGCTCGACGAATTTACCAATTCTACCCTCAGCCATCTCTCAACTCTTCCTTTCTTCTCAGTTCAGATGCACTTTTACGAAACTTGCCCTTACCTCAAATTTGTGTTTCTCCACAATTGGGCTGTAAATGATTGGATGCATCATCAGGAGGAAAAGGCGGAGTCTGGTTTGGTTTTGAATTTAGATTTTGATTTGGAAAATGGGTTTGGGCTTTGGGCTATATAAATGGGTTGGTTTGGAAGAAAACGGGTTGGGCTTTGGTTTAGTTTGGGTTTGCAAAATAAAAGCCCATAAGCACATATGCTTCAGAACGGGACAGGATTTGTGGAATCGGTTGCAACCGGTCCGGGACCGGGATGAAAATAGTAGAAACCGGTTTGAAACGGGTCAGAACCATACCGGTTGGTCGGACCGGGATTTTTGCCCACCCCTAACTTTTATAAATTTCTTTCACAAAAAGCTTTCCTTGCCTCCTTGGCTGTGAACTCCGAATCCCCAACCTGTATGAATGGTTAATTTGCTTATAACTTTAACTTTACTGTTAAGTTATGTACAACAAATGGTTGAGCTTGGAATGCCAACAGAATGAATAAGTATCTTTTGCTAGAGATCAGTTCAGTTGATTGAACCAGCGGACAATTATAATCTCTGGATGGAAGATTGACTGATAAAAAGTCGTCCATTCTCCGTCACTCAACTCTTCTCTTAAGGTTGTTGCTGCCCCTTAAGGATATATATATGAGTGGTTTCATTTGACCTCTTTCTGTACACTGAATTCAGGAGATTAGTTTGATGTTTGGAGGAAGTGTGTGCCTCCTAAGGTCTCTTCTATGTATAGGAGCTCATTTGGAATGCACCACTACTAGGAATGCTTTGGCAAACAGGGACATAGTAATGGAGTTGGAGTGCCCCATGAGCAATAGTGGTGCAGAGATTCGTGATCTCTTCTTCATCATTGTGATCTTGATAGAGCCGTATGGTATCGCTTTGTTCATGCTTCATGGGTGGAGCGGGTGATGCCCAACCACGTTGTAGATTTTTTAACGACGGAAATGCCAAAGAAAAGGTAAAACAAAAGAAAATATTCCAAAAAGGAAGCAGTACTCACCCGACCCTACTTTTTATTCACGAAGAACATTTCGACTCGCACTTTCGTTGCGTCTCTCATGGGAGCAGGGAGATGCACAGTTATTCTTCTAAGCTAATTGGACCTATATGGAAACTTTGAATTGTGGAGAGTTATCACTTTGTAAAGGCTTTTCAATCTTTCCATTATTGAGAAAACAAACTTTTAAATACCTCTCATCTCCAAAGAATCTACAAGTTGCAGTGGTTATGGAAGTTGAATCAAAGTTGCAAAAAGTTCAAGAAACATTAGTGCACACAAGTTCAGCTTAAAGTTAGCAAAAGGAATCAAAATGATGAAAGAAATTTCTAGCTAAACCAAAAGCTCGCCTAATTTTGCATGTTGTAATACATATCTGGGACTTTTTTTTCTAAACCCAATTACAGAGAAGTTGCCACATTGTTGTGCTGAACCGGAATAGTATAAGCTATTTTAGCAGCTGAAATAGCAATACCTGGACTATGGTCCCCTTGCAGGCGCCAGATGATGGAATGTGCAGCAAGTCTTTGGCAGCATACTCTTCCAGAGCTGGCTTATACAGTTTTTGAAATAATTCATACTGACCATTGATAATTTTTTTCACCTGTGGCAATTTGTGCAGAAAAAAGTCAGAAACTACGACAAGGGTCAGATACCAAATAAATGAATGAAAAGTATAACAATAATGGAAGAAGGGTTGGAATCGTGTGACTTTATGTTTTGACTTAAAACTGAACATCAGTTCACAGCCACGATTTGGACATGTTGAGTTGGCGTGAATTAACGACTAAAACACAATCCAACAAGACTCCTACTCTCTCAAGTGTCAGTTGTCTTGAAATAATTGTCACAAACCAGAATGATATTTTCATTCTTTAACTGTTCAAATCCAATTATAACCATTTCATCCCACAGATAATTTCAACTTGATAGAAATTGAATGTAAAAAATCTTTCATCAGAAAATTATCTCTACTATTGTAATACCTTGAGTACTGCTAAATAAAATGTTTACCTTTCAAGTGCATAATACACATTACACAATCCTTATTACTTTTTAACATGGCAAAACAAGAAATACATAGAAGGAAGAAAGGGAGCTACAACAGTGAGCGGGATTCTCACTAAAAAACAGAAAGAAACAAACAAACCAAAATTAACGAAATACAAAGTTGTGCCACCTGAACGTGAAGGCATCTAACTTGCCGTTCCATCTCCAAAGGGCTTCCTTAATGCCAAAAAAAAAAAGTCTCCCTGACCTAGATTTGTTTTCAAAAGAGAGATTTTTTCCCCCTTCCAAATGCACCACATTAAAGTGTGCGGAAATCTTTTCCAAAGCCATTCTCCGGCTGATGTAAGCCCCAAGCACTTCCAACCAGCCATTCTCTCAAATCTATCGGTTTAATCAACCTAAACTCAGCCAAGAAAAGCTAGACTCGATTGACTCATTATTATATTGATTTTGAATTTAGATGTATTACTTTTCATTTATGTTGGAATAGATAATTCTATGACAACTCACAATGTCAGAATGATGGAAATTAGGAATATAATCAATTTAGTTCAATTCAGCTACTTATTTAATTGAGTCAGGCCTGTAGGCCCATAGTAGGTAATTTGGGGATTAGAGCTTTTTTAAGAATTAGTTCCTTTGCTTGAATATAGCAAGCAGGGATTGGTTATAAATCAGACCGAAAGGCCATCTATTGTAGTTGGCCATTGATGAAATACAAAGTTATTTGAGAGGTTTATTTGTTTATCATCTTTTATTTACTGTTTTATTTCATTTCCATCAGTTTATTCTTTGATTAGTTGTTCATTGCTAAAGAGTTCATTATCTGGTATCGAACAGACCTAGGAGAAGATGTTTGAGGCAGAGAAACCGACATTTGCATCAACCAAAGAAGCATGGGAGAAAGAGAAGATAGAGTTCAGAGAAGCATGGGAGAGAGAGAACAGAGAGTATGAGGAGTAATGGAGAGAGAAAGAATCAAAGGAGAAAGGAAGAAGAGAGGTTCCAGATGAGAGAAGAGATCAAAGAAAAGATGAGGAAGGTAATAATGTTGAATCTGCCTCCACAACCACCACCCCCAGCAGCCAGCAACCATCAACACCAGTCAGCAGCACCACTAGTAGCACCATAGAATAATTGGACATGGAGCCACCATTGGCACTAGAAAGCCATCCAGGAAAGATAAATCATCAAGGTCGTTGTCACCTGTCACCTAAGCTTCACATCATCTCTATGCCACCACCGCAGCCATGTCATGCTATGAAGATTTGTTTTCATTTAAGTCCACCCAAGCAGTCATGAGACCTCTTGGTCAGGACTTCATGATTGCTACGAGTGGTCATGTCACCAAAGGTACCAAGGTGGAATTGCTTTTTCTAGAAATCAAACTCTCGAGTGAAACTCACAACTGGGGGAGGGGATGGATTGCAGCTGAGCTGCTTAGCCGAAAGCTCGTGAGAAAATCTAAAATCCCTTTCTTAACTTTAGCTTATTTGAACTCGTTATAGAAACCTAAGCAGCCCATAGTGCAAGCTATAAAACCAGCTATATCTCCAGAGATATATCTCGGCTGAATCTACACATCCTAATATTTCATTTGAGTCAATTTAAGAATTCCAATTACTAAAATCTATTACTGAAACCTGGATCTTACCCTCAAACCCTAGTTTTTTAACGAAATGGACTCTAATTTCACTCGACAGACAGATAATCTTCAGTCTTTCGTGTTCAAACAAACAAACCACCTCGGCACACCTCAATCTCACAGGTCTTCCTCTTAATGATTAATTTTCCTATCCTACCACATTATGTCCAGCTTATGACAAAAACATCAGGCTCCGCCATGCCTAAAAAACTGTCTCTTGACAAGTGTCCACTTCACTGAACCCCGTTCATTTTTCTATTTGTCATCCTTACTTAAAGTCACGCTAACCTTTTTGTGTTTCTTATTTTTATTAGATGCTTCAAAATGCATGTTTTTACAACTTGATAGCTTTAAGCATGTATAAATGAAATCTCGAGAGTTTGATGACCTTGATGCCTAAGTATCAACAGTATATGACAATGCAAGTGAAAAGAGATGATTGGCAAAAATCCTTATCAATAGCCATCGAAGACGTGCAATTTCTTTCTGAGGATGGATGTATATAAGTTGCATTCTACACAGGAAGCATACTTGGTCACCAGCACATAGAGATTCATGTCGTTCACTCGTGCTACTTCAAAAAAAATTTAGTCTTTGGATACCGATTACTTTTGTTATTTTCTTATTTTTCTTGTAGATCTTACCTTATTCCTGTCTTCTGCAAATAGCATCCGCAAATCGCCCATATATGAGAGACTACATATTTTCACATACAGTTCTTCCTGCATATGGGAAATAATACACGGCCTATAAGAAGAAGAAGAAGAAAAATACATGTATGTATGTGTGTGTGCTGGTGGGGGGACAAAGTAATCATGAAGCAACCTCAGAAAACTCGGGGGGCAAAAGGAGGAGAGCAGTAGAAGCTGCGGCTTTCAAATTAACTGAGTTAACATCTTCTATGTCTAAATTATCTAGAAGTACAGAAACCTGCAAGAATGGGAAAAATTTATCAAAGAATGCATAGTATTTCAAACAAGAGTGTGATCTTTAGAAAATTGGTAAAAAAATAATTTCTAATAACAGAAAATGTAAGCAGATGAGGGCATCATCATATGCACAACTGTAGCAGTATAGAATTTCCAGCAATCAGAAGAAATCTACATATTGCATTTGGAGCATTGGACCATGCAAAAAATGTTACAAACAAATAACCAAGCTGTTCTATCTTTGAACCAGCCTAGCTTATGTGAAAGGCAATCATTCATATATTTGATTCCTTCTAAATACTAGGAATACAGATGTGACTTTTCTTTCATCATTCAAATCAACCTAGAGATATATTTTCTACCAAAGAACCCTTTGGCAATGTTACACACTGAAAGCTCAAAGCCATCTCATCTCATATTGAGGTTATTCCCAGTAGCCTTGAGTCTACAAAGTTAAAGGAAAAGTTTCAAACAGTGTTGAGTAGAGCACCAACGAAAATAGCATGATTAAAGCCGACAAGTAAACAGAAAGACGCGTGATCAATTTTACGCCACAAAATTTGCATATTGTATTGAAACTAATTTGCATGCACCACCATGGTTTGTGTTCCTATGATTCATGCAGGTTTCTTTATCAGTATGTAAACTGCTGACACAATGTAATTGGCAGACAACAACAGATGTGATTCACATTCAGTAGGGATGATATTTCTTCTCTAGATTGCCTTTGTTTTACTTTTCAAGATACCATAAAGCTTACTACTACTAAGGTCAATCAACATTTTCTGGATATATCATGTGAACCGTGTAAATGGTGACAAATATGAAGAGTACATAGCATTCACATTGACAAACAAGAAACAATTTGATAGAGAATGTACAGGCTTTTGTAAACGACCACTCAAGTAGAAATGCTCCCACTTCAATATATCTTGAACTAAATCATGCATTCGCACCACCCCGTACTTCACCATCTGTGCAGATTTCAAAAAAGGGAAAGATTAAGGCTTAATGATTCCCACTAACAGGCATTACAAACTCTAATAAAAACAAAACATTACTAGCACCAGGGTGGTTGGTACCCTGTCTTGCAATTTCACATATGGATTGAAGTGCACACCAACGCCTATTTCATCTGCAACTTGAGTTATCTGCATGGCAAACTGAAACATGACTGCTAATAAAGGGTACCTATTTTTCAAATTATAAAAGTGACACAAAGAATAATCCAAGAAATAGGAAAAACAGGAAGCAAAGAAAAAAGGAGTACCAACTTTGCCCCACCAAGGTACACCATCAACGAGGAATAGTGATCCTTATTCATTTCCAAATTCTGGGTTGTCCAATCAATAGAATTAGAGTAAAAAAAATTTCAGTTGTTTTCAATTAGAGAATGTGAAACTATTCCATATTTTAACCTGAGAATGCCACTGCAATGGATCTGAGACGCCTACAATGTAATCTACCATGGAACTCTGAGAAACACACAATTAAGTTGAGAAATAAAAAACATAGAACAGTGAAGATCCAATAGCATTGAAGAAACTAAAGTACAATAAAGAGAAGAAACCTTGTCAGGGTTGTTGGGAAGAAGAGATGAACCATAGATACAAGCAAACTCAGCATGAGGAAGAATGTCAAGAAGACCTTTAAGCTCTGCTTTATTACTGCCCATTCTTTTGCTCTAATTTACGTACTCCAAGAAAGGCCAGGCACTAACCACAAAATGATAGTCTAGTTGATGAGAGGAGGCAGAAGAGAGAACATTTCGGTGGTTGTAGCACGGGAATGAACTAGTATGCCTTATAAGGAGAAGATTCAGCGTGAAAGAGGGTGTGGGGGAAGAGCAAGTGAGACAGTTCGTGAAGTGAGAAGAGGGAGATGGTGGTTTCTGGCGGTGATAGACGAGAAAAAGTGAAGGTGAAGGAGAGATAAAGGAAGACAAAATGAAGGAAGAAAGGAAAGGACAAGAGGGAGAGAAGAGAAGAAACAATGAAGGGAGGAGAAGTAGATGGACAGTTTGTGGGTCACAAATGACATTAGTCGCAATGTCATCACCTACAAACACCAAAGCACCAAACTAATTATGAAAATTTCAACTGAATACCATACTCATAGAAACAAAATTATTCTCTGAGGCAATGAGACAAGGAATGTTTCTACCATCTATGCAGCTTCAAAACTTGAAAAAATGTAATGAAAATCTGAGGTCTGTGGACTACTCACAACAGTCTCTTCTATTTTGCACAATAACAGGTGACTCGAATAGATAATCTCGGTGTGACAATTTATAGCTGTCTCTTCTACCACACTATGAATGTTTATATAAAGAATATTCAAGTTCCCAAATCAAATCCTTCTCTAATGGTTTGACTTCTAGTTTTTTGTCCCATGGATAATTTAGGCAATAGGATCATACAAACATACAAAAGGGTCTAAGCATAATTTTATGTAACAAGCTCCACAGTTAACATTGTGAATGGAGTGTCCACAGGTTCTCTTAGAAGACGTGGCAAACACATGACCAACAAACGAAAGTGCATAGAAGGTGGCACACATAAGTCTATGACAACTCTCTGAGATACTAACCAACATACAACGATAACTCTCCACAATACTCATGTTCATTTCATACAATTCCATGTAAAGAATATACTCAATAACATGAATTATCCCTCTAACAACTTGAAGTTTTAATTTCCTAGAGTTGCTATTTTACAGCGCCTGAGAAAATGAATTGAGACTAGAAACAAATATTATGTAAAAGTGGGCTCAACAAGGTTCTGCAGTGGAGAGTTGGTTCAAGGTCTTCAAATGACAGTAATCACCTAGGCTTTATGTGATCAATAAGCAAACAATTTCCAAGATAACCCATTTTTTCTCTAGAGTTTGAAATCGAAAGAAAACAAACTAAAACTAATAAATTATCAAAACATGAAGAATGGGGTCTAGGAATGTTACCTGGGAATTTCTTCAAACAATTGTTAGATGCATCATAGAGAGCCCAGGAATTTCAGAGCTCAAATTATTGACCAAAATTGAATCAAGAAGCAGCTCTGCCTGTTCCCGTATCATTGAAGATACAAAATCGTCGTTTTTTGAAGCTTTTCTTTCTTCCACTTTAACTTTCCCAAATGGCTGTGTTGTCGATGCTGAAGATTAGGGTTAGTAGTGATCAAATTGTGAGAGAGATTAGAGAGAGGTAGGAGCAAAGGAGAAGGGGAGATTCAATATTTGCTCACAATTGAGAAAACAGAATCGTATGGTAGGGTTAATAATATTTGGTTTTCTATTTATTTAAATTCCTATTTTGCCGCCTTTACTCTCTTCCCTTCCTATCTTCTTTACCACCACCAGCCACAACCATCACCGTCTCAAATGCATAATAATCTCACATTTTCATGTCGCCACCAAAGTTATTATATATTAGTACAACATCCACCACTTCCATTCCTATCTAGTTCCACCAGTTACCACAACAACTAGCCAAATCTACCATCGTTCCCCCTTTCAAATCCGATAAAACCTCTTCCAGGTTATGTTTCACATTCATTGCTGTAGTGCAACCTAACTTGCAATTCAACCAGTGAAACACCACATTCTCACCTCTTCTCTAGGGCACCATTACCGAACATATCAACCATAGTTCCTCTTTTCAAATTCAATAACACCTCTACTAGCTCATACTATACCACCTGCTCGTGTTTTTATGTCACTGAATCACTGTCGTAGGGCAACCCAAGTTGCAGTTCAACCAGGGGCAAATCAAGAAGGTATATGGGTCATTGGACCATACAAGCTTGGCAAAATCACCATTAGAAATCCATTGGATCTTGTCCCCATAGCAGCTTTGTGTAATGCACACCAAGTGTTTGAAAAAAATTATCACAAAGAACGCAACTGAGTAAACCAATAGTAGAGCTAGGAGCTCAAAGTGAGTGATGTGAAATATATGTGGCAAGGTTGCGAGTTGTTGTGCATGATAGTAGTGTCAAGTGTTTGAGTCGTGTTGAATGTAATAAGTTGTAATTGTTGTTGTCTATAATGGTAAAATTGTGAGTTTGTGATCATTCCCAGGGACAAAGTGAGTTTAAAAAAAAAAAAAAGAATCTTGATCCACCATTGAGCTCAACCAAGTGCAACCTAAGTTGCAGTTCATTAGTACAACATCCACCACCTCCTTCTCTAATTAAGGACACCACCATTTACTACTACTAACGACTAGATCAACTATAGTTCATCCTTTCAAATACAACAACACCTCCACCAGCTGGTGTTAGATATACCATTAGCTCTTGTTTGCACGTTCTCCATCACAGTGCAACCTAAGTTGCAATTCAATCAGTGCAACATCTATCATTTATTCCTCTCATCTCTAATTAAGGGCACCACCATTCACCACTGGCCAGATCAACTATAGTTTCTCCTTTCAAATTTAACAACACCTTCACCAGCTCGAGTTTTCTTGTTTTCACATTTTTCACCATAATGCAACCTAAGTTGTAGTGCATAGTTTTTTTTTTTTAAATCTCCCATACCATTATGAGCGAGGTTTACCCCTAGTGCTAGTGGACCACCACATACGACCAGCTCCTCCGTTCAAATCCACCATCGGCCACCTATTTCGCTCATATCCACTACCATTTTTCATTGTGATGCAACCTAAGTTGCAATTGCACATGGGTAAATATGTATTTCTAGGTTGGTCAAACTCAATAAGTTTTTAGACAATAAAATAATAATTGTTATTTTTCAAATAACCGTGATCTAATTGATTGTATAGAGTTTTGGATCGTTCACCCAATAGCCAAATAGGACAAGTCTCTCATTTGCACTAATATGCACTTTGCAGTACACCCTATGAATTTTTTCCAATTTACGTTTCAGTAAGTGCACATGTTGCATATGCTTTGTATGTTGCTCCCTTTGAGCTGAAATTTTGAGAAAAATTAAATATCATCATCAGAAGCAATGTGTCAAAGTTTCAGGTCATTTCAACACGTGTGCCTCAAGATCCGCGTTAAGTAAGATAAAGGGAATTTTTCTATTAATATCACGAAGCAAGTGAAGCGAGTGAGGGCCCACCTTAAACCTGACGCAAACCGGTTGGCTAGCACCCACTGTCCAATACCACCTGAAAGGGTGATCCTTAAACACTCACAAAAATCGTTTATCAAGATATTTAATGCCACAGACTTAAATACGTATCTCAAGGAACAATGTTGCAATAGTCCAATACTTTGGCACATTGTTTCTATTGGTAATTTGTAATTTTTCTAAATGTTTCAGCTCAAACGTGTTAAAAAATATTTTTTTTAATTTGCTAGGGACCCAAAACATAACCTTATGAAAAGGGAGTCCTGTTAGGTATATATTAGGATTTTGAGGGACTCCAAACCCTCTTTCAAACTTACCTTCTTTATACATGCTTGAAAGTAGGGGTGGGCACCTATCCCATCCCATCCCATTCCATCTCGTTTGTTTGAGATCAGGACGAGATAGACCTCATCCAGACCTTGTCTCATCCAAACGGGTTCGGGACGGGACTGGATGAGCATGTACTAAATTTTGGATTGAAAATTTAACATACAAGATTGAAATTTTAGATTTACGAAACACACAACTCTAAGAATAACTACATAATTTTAAGCCATTGACTATCACTTCACCGTTTCATTAGCTTTTACTTCGTTTTTTTAGAACCACTATTGAAGATAACCATCTTTTTGTATATTGCTAACGAAAGCAATCAATGGGGTTGTCATTTAAAAACTACGAGGAGCACACATTGTTGTTGTCAAGAGCTAGAAAAAGGGGAAAAAAAAAAGAAAAAGAAAAAAAGAGGGTTTGAGTTAGATTCATTATCTAGGTGAGTCGCATGGAAGCTTGTGAAAATAAAATAGTCATGTCAACAAATAAAACAATAAATAAAAGTCATGTCAACAAATAGTCAAATAGTTTCATACTACATATTTCATATTAAATATTAAAAAAATCGATTTGGGATGGGACAAGATCAAGATAGAATTGATCAATCCCAATAGGACACGAAAAAATTGAGATCACGGGATGGGATGCCCACCCCTACTTGAAAGTTCATATACTTTTCGTATAAAAGTATTACATTTCTTTTTGTTCTCTAAGATTTGATGGCAACATATTGTCCTTTGAAAACAAATATGGTTTAAATGCCAACAAAGGGTTGAAGTAATTTCAGGTTTCAAGATAAGTTGTACCAATGTTATGAAGTACCATTTTCCCATATTCCTTCTCTGATTTCTGTGGGTTATATGTTTAGTCTTCAAAGGAATCCCCTTCACCATGGACAGAACTCAACTTTAAATTACTTCAACTTAACTTTGACTTTGATTCACAACAGTACATCAAATCCATTCATGTCCAAACCTGGAATGTCACTCATAGAACCCATGACACTAGCATTGCTCAATAGAACATCGAAAAGTACCATACTTTCCCTTGCGTGTGCAACTTTTTATCGGGTATCAATGGAGCTATTACAAAATAAGGAGAAAGCCTGATGAGCAACTACATGGGCTCTCCCATTGTCAGACTGTATAATTACATACCCATTTACCAGAGAATCCAGTATTCATAAAGCATTGTTAATTATATTTAGGTTTCCCTGCCTAGTCAACAACCATAGTGCTATCTCTTTTTTAAAATATAATTAATCATCAAGGAGTCTCCCTGCATTTTTAGAGTCTCTTTGTTTGATGAGCAACGAGGCCACTTTAGCTGCAAGAAGTTATGCCTTGTTGCTTGAGGGCACATAAGAGCCATTTTTTCAATGCACCTTCAAGGAGCACCTCCTCTAAATGACAAAAATAATAATAATCATCATTGTCATCAAAGTCCATTTCCAATACTTTTGGGGTCGATTATACGGATTTTGGTTCTCTGAGCAATGCGGTATTTCCATGTATCCTTACCTAATCCAAGCTCAATGATGTCTTCCTTTACCGCCTTCATCCAAGTTTTCAACGGTCGTCCCCTCCATTAACTTGTCAATCTAGACATTTTTTAATTGGCGCCATACTTTGTCTCCTCTGCATGTGATCAAACCACATTAAATGTCTTTATCTAATTTTGTCATCTACAAAAATAATAATAGAGAAATAATGTGGTCCATGCTAAAATTGCTCGCAAGTGGTGGTCTTATTTTTGGAATCTGGTCACTGAAGCATTTCGTGATTGTAATGATAAGATTGCTTCTAATTCATTCCAAATAATTTCATCAAAGCACCAGCTTGGGGCTGAATCAATCTTTTTTGTGATAGTTCTAGATTTAGTTCGCCACTTGCAACTGATTCTAGTTGGCTTTGGTTCAACTACTGGATGTATCAGTTTTCTTTTTTGGATTTGGCTTTGTTATTGATTCTAGCTATATAGCAGATTATGTCACTTATACCATTGAGACAATGCTCCGTTACTTTTTTGCCTATAACAAAAACTTGGGCTATTTTAACATCAATCATAAAACTGGTAGCACTTACCTAAATCAAAACAATTCAAAAGAAGTAAATAGTAAACTGAAAACAAGAATAGTAAGAGAGTATAGCGTTGAGCTATGGGAAAACTCATAGCTAAATGAAATGAAATTTAAGAATCAAGAAACTCGAGTAGTCTCATTCTGATGGTTGAAGATACATTTGAATGAACTAATAGCTTTCCACAAGTTTCTGCATTCAGTTAACTAAATATTTCTTTAGGAGGCCGTAATTTCACTTCCTTCCATCAGATGTGCTGCCAAAATGGATATCCGCAACACTTTATACTAAGTTTGTTCCTTATTTGCATTGGTACAACTTTGAATCAATCCCCCCACTTGTTTGTCCCTTACTGACATGACTTGATTAGGCACCTATGGTAACGTATCATTTTTAAGAGATTTAAACTTGGCACATTCTTTAGACGGAAACTGTTTGATGTAGGACATCAAGCTATCCAATTCTGAAGCATTGACCGGAAACAAAAACAGGGAGTTTCTATTTCTGATGAGATTTCCTTCTCTATTTTGGTGATGAGTTCTATTTTCAATAATTTTCCATGGGACTTATCTGTTTAGAAATCGTCCTCCAATGGAAAATTATTTTAGTTTCAGTGTGCCATTAAGGATGTAGTACATCACTACAATGAATTGTTTGGTTTTTGTATCTTCTGATAAGATATCTGCTAGTTAACAAAACTAATACAGAAAAAGAAAAGAAAAAAGATACTAGGTAGTTAAAAGTCATTAATATATGTCGCAGCCAATATAAAAAGAAGAATTTCATCAACATTTCCATCTTTCAATCTGCCATATTTTAGATGTAGTTTCATGGTTGCACTGACTTCAAAGATTCCGAGTTTAGTAGAACTAAACTGTGAAAGCATTAACAGGTTTATATCTGTGTATGTAAAGCTAAATGGCGCCTCTAGGTCTCTAGTTAATTGGATGGTTCCCACATTATTTCATGTTAATGCTAGAGAGAGACTGTAAGCATTGTAGGTTGAAACACATCAGTTCTGCTACAAAAGCGATCTCGAAATTAAATAAAGAACACAGATTATCAAAATTGAATATGTCGCCTAACGTATCTTTTAACTAAACTTCCAGGCAGACAATGAGTGAAGAGGAGTTCCCTTCCAACCTACAAGGAGACATTTTCCATTCATATCCATATTGCAGAAAGTCCCATGAGCAAACGTCTTAACAACCAGATTAGCTTGATCCAAGGATGACTGACTGAATTCTGTCTCGAGCAACCCAAACCGCCTAAAAAATTCCCTCCACATGTCAATCTTCACACTCCTTATTCTCCTCTCCATACCCTCTGTTGCAATGATATTCTTTATACTTGAGCCTATATACACATCTTCTAATATCATCCTATTTGGATTGTTTTGAGCAATGCAAACTTCAAGGCAGTCAAAATATGTACTAAAATAGAAAAGAGATTCAATGAAGCGGTTCATCAAAACTGGTGAATTATAATTCGCTTCAACTTCGGAAACCACCATGATACATGGTTCCATGTTCTTGATCACTCTCATTAGAGCTTCCAAGCAATCTTGCTGGTGGAGCATCACCCTTAGTGCCATATTAGAGTATACAGCGACTACTTCATCATCCTCTAAATCAAATAACTCCATTTTGAGATCTCTCATGTCTGATAGAATGAGTACTTTAAATGTAAAAGGTAAGTTCAAGTTTTTGGCGAAACTTACCAACCACTTCCCCGTCTCCTCAGTCTGTCGAGATGATGTGCCAATAGCTGTTATCTTGATGTGTTCAAGGGGGCACCCAATTCTTTCTGCAAAAGCTTGCATCAAGATTGCCCATGACATCCCTGATCTGATTCCAAGATCGATCAAATGTACTTTTTTTGCTGAGGCCACATTTTCTATGATGGCTTGTATTCCTGCAAATTGCAGCACCTGATAGAAAGGAAGAAACTGATGACAGTCTAAAATAGCAGAGTTAAGAGTCTTCATTTCCTCTTCTAGATCAATTGCTTGTTCCCATTTTTCTCCAAATGATTTCCAAGGAAACTGTCCTGTTTCTCGATCAATCCTCTCTTGAAGAGCTTCAGCAAAGTAGAATACAAGCCTTTGTACTGGGCTACCAGTGCATGATGACAAGTAACTACTCTGGGTGAGCAATCTGCTCCCCTGGTCAAACAGTTGGTTGCCTACCTTCTCCGCCGATGCTAGAAGAAGGTGAGCAAGTTGGACATCCTTGGTTTCTTCTTCTGTGAGACCCGCAACAGCACCACCAAAGGGGTGCATAAGCATGGACAAGTAATCTTCATGGTGCACAGAGGACTGAATGAACTGTGCACCTGCAACTCTCATGACTTCTTCAGCTGATAATCTATTGATTACATTAATTTGTTAGAGAATAGAAGTCTACCTATGTTACAACATAGGAAAGTGTCACAGAATAGGAAAGTCTACAGAATAGAAGTCTACCTATGTTAGAATAGAATGGGTTAGGAAGACTTTCCTATGTTGTAACATAGGTAGACTTCTATTCTCTAACATAATTGTTTCCATAGGTTGATCTCGTGGAGAATTCTCTTGATACACACCATATTGTGAACCAAGATAATCAACACTCCTCCAGTCTTCTGATCTAAACAAGGTTTGCTTCCCTTTACTCATCCCTCCATCCCTTTCATACCCTTGGAAAGAATCATAAACATCATGAATACCGTGATCGAAATTATGTTTCATTTTTAATTCCATTCAACAAGAAAGCACACTCAGTAGAAAACCAGAACACTTTAGTCCTGCATCATGAATTGGGTGATCAGCCAAATAACTATAATAACAATTGAAGCACATTCAGCTAACTTATAGTACTTCTACAGTTCTATTCTTACGGACATAACAACATTGTTATAGACCAAGAAGAACATAGATTTTTGTATTTTTTCGAAAATCCTTGTTGAACAATACATCCACAAACTCAGGTAAATGTATATAGTGCAATGACCGGAACTTTGATGACAACGTTTATGATGTTGATGTGTTTGCTATATATTTGGATGTGAAAGGCATTTGGATAATTTCAGATCTACACAAGAAGTAGACAAACACAAATGAGCAAAAGGTCAATACTCATTACCACCAATTATTATTTTAAGAGACTCCCATTCAAATATCTCCTAAATACTTCAGCCAGACCAGGGCGGAGCCAGAATTGCTGACAAAGGGAGGCAAAAAGAAAAGTTTGAAAATACCAACTTACCCCTGAACGTAGTTTTCTGAATCAAATGAAGATTTTTTTTTCTTTTTTAACTCCCAACAAACCCACCTTCACCAACCCTCTCACTCTCTCCTCTTCTCCTTCTCTTATATTTTCTCTCCCTCACAAACCCTCTCTCACTCTGTAATCTCTCAACTCCGCCTCTCATCTCACTCTGTAATCTCTCAACTCCGCCTCTCATCTCACTCCTCTTATATTTTCACTCCCAATTCGCTCAACTTCGTAACAGTTGGCTATATCGAACCCTGAAATGCGAACATATCAGTAGCAAAGATTTGTATAGAAAGAGGGGATGGGAGAACCTAAACTTTTAAAATGATCCATAATTTAGTTTTTAGTTGAGTTAAGAGCCAATATTATATACAAAATGGGGCAATCTAAACTTCTAAAGGGGGGCAATATAAAAAACATGAGTAATTTAGTGGAATTTTTCAGAAAGATAAACGGGGCAAGTGACCCCCTTAGCCAAAGGGTAGATCCACCATGAGCCAGACTATAGACAATAGAGAGGACACATGAAGAAGTGAGCTTATCTAGAGAGCTAGGCTCCTAGCATTAGATTCGTGCCAAGGGAAGCTTCTTTGGACATTTTTAAGATAGAGAGATGAGATCGTGAGAAGTTCTTGAAAAGATTTTGAGATCTTAAAGAGATCTATTTTCTAAAACATGCAAGTGAACTTCCCTTAACGCAAATCTGACCTTGCCGTGTATCTCATGCTAGGACAAATGATCTTGCACAAAAGAGTGGAAATTTTTTTGGATGAGGGTCCCCATTTAATGGGTTTTTGTGGGGCTAGTATGATGTTGCCACCTGGTGTTTTTCATAGATTAACCATAGTTAAGTATTAAAAGTTTCTATTTAGCAATTGTACTAGTTAGCACAAATTAAATTAACCCTCTTTTATGCTAAAATAGCGATATGATGCCACCAATCCAGTAAATTAGGATTTTATATTGCTCAATTCTTAAATAAAAAAGCATCAAATCAAACAATTCATGCAATATATGATCAAGTAAACCTAATTTTATGAACACAATATGTAATACCTGTCTAATTAAATAAATATAAAAATTTATTATTTAATAATTGTGGCATATATTGTAATAAAAATTGTTTTGTTTGTCATTGCTAAATAGAATAAGGTGTGTGTGTATATGTGTTTAGCCAAAATTTGAAAATCCAAAAATAAGACTTTTGCCTTAAGTAAACTAATTAGCCACACTCTAAAAAAGGGGGGGTACATATACTTTAATTAAACCCTAATGTTGATAGGTTGTTACTCAATTGTATTTGAGTTTGGTTTTGGGCTTTTATTAAACTAATGGTTAGGGTATTGGTTAGGGGGATAAATGTTAAAAGAATAAGGGATGAGAAAGTTGTGTTCCTCTCTTCTTTGTATGGCACATTGGATAAGTGAAAGCTGGAAAAAAAAGGGAGACAGTAGAATACAAAAAAAGGAAGGGAAGAGAAAAATCGATAGAGACATGGGTGCCAAGAGGGAGCAATCGATTGGGGATGTTGTTTCTATGTTGTGCGATTGATGGTGAGGATGAGAGTTGCGGATTGTGAGGCGATGGAGAAGGAGTTGCAATCGGCTCTGGGAATGGTGTGGTGTTACGACAAAGAGGGGATGGCGGCATGAGAGAGAGGTCTTCGTGAAGGCCTCCTGTGGCGATGGCTATGTGTTGATCAGTGAGTTCATATTCATATCCTCTTTAGATTGTTTGTTGTTGTATGTTGGTTTAGTTGAAGCTTGTTTATGTTATTGTTTCTCCATGGTCTGTGATGTTTGTGAGTTTTCTTTTCCCTGCTGGTTTTGTAGTTTCCAATTTGTCCTGGTCCTTGAAGTAGAAATTGATTTGAGTGTTATATGAATGAATAATGGTAAAGAAGATGACATTGATTTGAATGCTATGGGGGATTTAAAGGAGATGCTTTTGAGGGTTGGGTTAGGAGGTGCTTGACTTGATGTAGGATTTTCAAAATTTTGAGGAGCAAAGTTTGAGTAGTCCTTGCTGACTGCTGTATGGGTAGGGTTGCAGTTTGTGGGAAGGCCACCGCTTGACATTTTCTGTTGTATCACATATTGGATACTAAGATGGATTCTCGCAGATGGATTTTGTATCATGTGGTTATTAGTTTTGTCCTAGGATCAGATGTTTTGTCTAGGTTGCATTAGCTTACTTTAGATTGGGATTATTTTCTATTCCAAAGCATTAGATTTCAACTTTTCAATATAGAAATGTCTGATTTGACTCTCTGTTTTAAATTGTTACAACACCATGGTGTGTACCTTCACCAAAGGGACAAATTCTTCGTTGCTGAAACCAAATTACCATGTACCATGCAGTGCTTATTCTAAATCTATGTGTACTTGAAAGTGTAGTGTTTTTGGGTTACATGTCGAAAAGTGTGCAAAAGGTAATGTCAAATATAATTTTTCTAGTGAATTTATTGACATTAGGATAGAATGAGTAGAAAGTAGTCCCAACTTTTGTGGCACAGAAGCTCCTTTAAAGTGAACAAGGAATCATAATTCATCCTATTGCAGAATAGTAAGCATTTCGGAAATGCTAACTGTAGGAGGCAAGGATTATTTTAAGGTCTTTACATATGTGAAGTGTGCATCGATGTACAATAAGGATGAGCATATATATTTGCTCCAGCACCCAATTCATTGAACAAGTGGCCTTGCATACCTCTCCTTCAAACAAGTAAGTTGACATCGATGCTTATGGATTCCCTGAACAAGTTCAATAACATGTTTTGACAGTCCTATCAGCTGTTTGGTTGACTAGATTAGCTGGGATGCCTCTAGGGTCAAATTGATTTTATTTTGACATCGAAATTGGGTTGGTATAAATGCAACCCTTGGGATGAATATTTTGAACTTGTTTGCTACATGCAGTAATGTATGATAATGAGAATTTGAGTATGGTTTCATATATACATATTTTGGCTTTTATATGGGTAACAATGTTATTAAGTAATGGTGTTATTTAATCGATTGAATTAGGCTCAATAAGGAGCTATGATTGAAAGTGTGATATTCTCTATACTCATGGGCGGACCTACTAACGGCCGAAAGGGAGGGGGGGGGGGTTCCTCAACTTTTAAAATATTTTTAGTATATATACTTTAGTCTTAAAAAAAATCGATTATATAATGTAGAATACAATATAATAATTGTTTATACAAATATTTAAACATGTATTTGTTGGTGTAGTGGTTTGAGGTTTATCATTTTAAGTAAAAGATCCGAGTTCGATACTCTTAGAGTGCATTTTTATTTTATTTTCAATGCAATTTTTTTTGTAATTGCAAATATTAAAGAAATGAATTGTGTTTTCACAAGTGGTATAAAACCTCCAACAAAAAAATATTTAAAATTAATATCTAAAATAATAACTATAGAATTCAATGAAAATATATACCATTAGCCAACTCGTACAAAATTTGACCCTCATATTAATTATTTTTTCTATGAAATTGTATTATGATCATATTAGGTTTGCAAATTTCAAAAAAAAATTAGCTACACTTAGATACTCATCTTAATTATTTTGTGATATTAGTTATATATTCTAGTTATTATGCTCGTTTGCTCCTTGCTAAGGTTATCGATAGTGACCTTATTTTGGCTTAAAATTGACCACACTGGATTCAATTTGGTATATGCAATGTATTTTTTATAGTTGTATTTTTTTTATTAGTTACTAGCTCAGTTAGAAAAAAAATTTGGTTTTACCATTGATAACTACTATTATCAACTAATAAGCAATTTTCATTTCGCCCCCCCCCCCCCCCCCCCCCTTGACTAAAATCCTGGGTCCGCCCCTGTCTATACTCATAGGAGTATGAATCTTTATATTGAATGGGTTTGATCCCTATTGGGTTATAGAAAAATTTATTTATGAAAATATTATTTGTTTCCCAAAAGAATGGTGGATATTGTGGTTGATTTATTTATGGTTGACAAAGTGTCACCATAAAAGAGTTTTGAGTTTTAGTTGATTTTTTTTATGATCTTTTCCACAACTCCGAAAAAAAAATGTAAAAAGAAAAGAATTTATTTTTGTATACAGACTTGCTTGTATACGTGTGATATAATTTTGGGTATGTAGACTTGCTTGTATATCGGTGCACTGTTCCATGTGAGTTCGGTTGTACATGTAGATTTAGGAAATGTTTGTCATGGATCGAACTTCAGGTGAGATGACATGTTCCTCGATGTGGCACCCCACTTGGAACATGTACTCTCCGAGTGGTTTCGAAGGCAAGGGAGGCACACTTGGGTGAGGTGTGTTCGACACAAGAAGGATAGTACAATTGTGGAAAAAAAAACAATATTTCTTTTTGTGTATGTGCATGATTACCTTAGAAGAAGAAACTAAATGCTCATTCGACCTTCGAATGAGAACTATATGTCTTCCTAAAGGTAGAGAATGCGTTTTATTAATATTTCAATAATAGTCTAATATGAACATGATTTGTATCGTTGTTTGCAAGTAAATGATATTTATGAGGATTGATAACTTAGAAATATTATCTGGTTGTTTCTAACCTTTTTCCTGCAGGATGGCAAGTTTACTTATATTTCTGCAGGTCACATTTGCCATAGTCAACTTCTATAGTGTAAGTACAAGTAAATGCATATTTACTTATTAAGATGATGACAAGATTGCCTCGTTGAGGAACTCAATTATTTGAATTGTGTTTTTCTTGCATGACACATTTGTCTCATCGAGGAACTACCCGTTGGTGTGGTTGTTTATTGTTTATTGTTTATTGTTTTTGTTTAGTTTGATGTTATCACGTGCGGATTTATTGATTTTGGGATGAAGATTCTCACACCAGCTTTATTGTTGACCCAAGTGAGTTTTTGCTTCTTGGGTACATTCCTTTGGGAATGTAGCCAATTAGCCTTTGAGGTTTAGGGATTTTTGGACAGCGTTACTGGAGTTTCGTTAGTGGGGCAAACAACGTCAAAGTCTTTCCGGGTTAGGGTTTTTATTTGTTTCATTAATTAAATCATATTTTAGTGTTGCTGCTATTTGTTTATGTTGTTATTGAATTTTCACTTCCCGAGTTTTGGAGAAAACAGATAATCCTACGTGGATTTTAGGATTTTCATTTTTTTCGAAAATAGGGGCGTGACACAATAGTTGGAACTTGGAAGTAAAACATGGACCACGGCTTCTTAGATCAGATTAAATGACTACAGTAATTGGTGGCTTGAAAAAAAATTTACTTGTAAGATGGGTTTGGCATGGAAACGAAGAACTTCCAACCCAGGCATTCAAATTAGTTTGCTTTGTTACGGATAAATATCAAGCCTATTTTAGGCATTCCAAAATCACCACCTTTCCGCAAGACTAACTCGAAAGTTATTTTAGTTTCTCTATAAGAAATGGGTGCCCCACATCCGCAAGACAACCCGCAGGTTATTTAGTTTCTCTATAAGATAGGGAAAATAATAAACAAAAATAGGTGTGGTAGTTCTAAGTGATTTAAATTTTCAGAAATCAAAGTTTATCAATATCATTTATTTTGAATCTGATATTTCAGAATTTCTTCACAATGACGTTTTGTCATTCATAAATAAATCTTCACAATGTCAATCCATTATATTAGGAAAAATAAGCATTTGCAAGAACAAATTCTCTACACAAAGTGACGCTCAAACTCATAGTGAGTGATCAAGCATGCAAATGTCAGGTACAATATCAATTGCTTATATATATAAAAAAATCATACATTATATCAGGCTTATATATGCAATAATTGCCCTATCTCAACACAAAATCACAGACGAGCAGTCATGCAGATCGACTACATCGCCATCAAATATAGCGTTAGTGCTCTTCATAGTTCAAAGTGCCTCACACATGAAGATAGAAGGCAATAGTCTCAAGATTATGCGCTCTCTAGAAAAGAGTCAAATTATATTAGAGTTTGCACAGGTTTATGTCACTAACTAAATTCTCTCTTTATAAGTGAATGGAGTTATGGTCTGAGCATATCTAGTCCACGGAGCTCGGGTTTAAGTTGTATTATGTATACACATATCATGCATATCTCCTTAACAAAGTGAAATTTCATAATAGATTCTTGACTCAAAAATGTTGTCATAAATGCATGGACAACCTCAAATGCATGGATGTTGTCATAAATGTGACTCAGAAAGGGATTGTTGCATAGGAAACCTGACCACATGGTCCACATCCTAGTCATCTTGTATGAAACGATGCCTTAAAATGCATTTCAACTTCTCACATTTCTCAATAACACAGGTATGCCTTTATTAAGATAAATAAAAATAACCGAGAAATAACATGTCATATAAAACCAGTATACAATAGCATAAAGCCAGGATGAAAATACGTACTGTTGAGCAGAGCAAGACAATCATTAAACTTTCTACGAAATAGCATAAATTTCTGACATAAACAAGATTTACGACACAAACACACATACACTTTTTCTCTATGAAATTGCAAAATTACAGACACAAAGGCTTGAATACATAAACAACTCCATCTATACAGGACAAATTTGCATCTCAGTAACACTATGAATCACCCAATTATCTATCTCAAAATCATGATAACTCAAACCCATATCACAAAAAAGTCATCCATAAAGAAAGAGAAATAAAATAGAAAGGCTAATCTAGGGAACCGAAAAGCTCACCTTTTACTTTTCTCTTCTTTTCCCTTTTTCTTTTCTGCTAATTCCATTTTTTTTTACAAACTTTGTATGCGACTAGGAAGGTTCACATCTCTATTTAACATACCTAAAGGCAAAACCCTACAAGATTAGGGTTTGCACAAGATCATATTGACACCCCCTTATTTATTTATTTATTTATTTAGTTATTATATGACTCAACTTCAAATTTAATAAAGCCCTAAAATTTTATAATGTGCTATAATTAGGGTCGTTACATTATAAACACGTCAAAAGGAATCTCGTCTCGAGATTCACTAAATGAATGGCTCTGGAAGCAACTGTTTCACCTTGTTATCTAGTTCCCAAGTTACATCATTCTCATTTTCACTCCACAAATCTTTCACCAAATTCACTATTCTTCTACGAAGTTGTTTCACATCACGATCCACAATCTTGATCGGTCGTGGTACTTGGGTGAAGTCGTCATTAATCTCAATTTCTGTGAGTTGGACGCTGTGAGCATGATCCTTCACACACTTCCTCGACATTGAAATGTGAAACACATCATGAACAACTGATAAGCTCGGTGGCAAGGCGAGTCTATAAGCTAAACTCCCTACTCGAGCAATGATCACAAATGGTCCCACAAATCTAGGACTTAACTTCCCTTTCTTACCGAACCTCAATACGCTGCTCATATGTGAAACCTTGAGAAAAACAAGGTCATCAACTTGAAATTCTACTGCCTTACGCTTTCAATCAGCATAACTCTTCTGTCGGCTTTGAGCAGTTTTGATCCGCTCTCTAATAATCTGCACCTTCTCCGATGTCTCACAGACCACCTTTGGCCCCAACAAGACTATGTCACCAACCTCCGCCCAACAGGACGGTGATCGTCAAGGTCTCCCATACAAAGCCTCAAATGGGGCCATGCCAATACTAGAATGATAATTGTTGTTATAAGCAAACTCTATGAGAGGTAAATAATCCTCCCAACTACCACCAAAATCGAGCACACATGCCCGAAGCATATCCTCTAAAACCTGATTCACTCGCCCAACTTCGTCTTGCCTTTCTCCCTACTCTCATGATACAACTTTTTTTGTTCCTCGTACTTCAATACCAAATCCAAAACTCTGTCAAAACTTTCCCTGTCAGCAGTGAGAATAGCCCTCGATAGGTAGTGATGCAAACCCCCAATAAATTTGATATTTTTCTTTTCTGGTGTGTCCACCAAATACGGAGCATAACGCGACAACTCGTTAAACTTCATGACATACTGCTCCACAGTCATATTTCCAGTCTGCTTCAACATATTAAACTCCGCAACCCATTGCGCCTTAACTGCATTAGGCACAAATCCACTCTCAAACTGATCCTTCAAGTCATCCCATGTCATAACAACAATACCAATGGAGGGTAGTAAAGCTTCTCACCAGTAACTGGCAGCACCATCCAGATGATGTGCAGCTAACTCCTATTTTTGGACTTCAGAAAGTCACATCCTCCTAAAAATAGCTTCACAACTTTGGACCCAGACATCTGCATCTCTCGGATTATCTCCGGTAAACCTCTTACCACCCATTGTCCTAAACTCCTTTACCCTTCTAGCAAAATGGTCACCTTGATTACTATTTTGTTGCAATCTTTGTAGCAACTGCATCATCATAGTCTGACTCAACTGGATCGTATTCTCACCATGACCATTTTCACTGCCATCTCTATTTGGAACAACATTTTCACTGCTATCGCTACAGTTCTCATTTGGATTTTGTATGTCTTTCAGCCATATCCTTCAAATAAAAATGACAATGAATAGACACTCCATAAAATCCACAAAATATTCTACAACATACCCATAACCACATTCCGAGGATCCCTTAGACTCTCCCTAGTCTAGGGTAAACTGTGCTTTGATACCAAACTGTCACGCCCCGATTTTCAAGAAAACCAAAATCCTAATATCAGCATGGGATTATCCATTTTTCCCAAAATTTGGGACATGAATGTCATTCACTAAAAGTAACAGTTGGCATCAACGAGAAATAATCAAATGCACAATTTACCAGATTAGAGGGAAATAAAACAACTGATCTAAAAAGCCCATAAAAAGGAAGGAAAATATATTAAATCTCGTAGAACCAACTCTGACAAGTTCAACTATTCATGAATGTATCTCTCCTACTAAATAAATAATAAAAACTCCAAGTTCTATTACAAAAGATTAAACTGTCGTCTAACAAACAAAATGAGCTAGACTCTCGAACAACGTGCAATTCCCTAGCAATGTTCGTCGTGTACGAAACGAACTTCTCTAAGCTCGCCCGAAACTACTAGATCCTGAAACAAGCTAATTGGCCACATTCCTAAAGGAATGTACCCAAGAAGCTAAAGCCCGCTTGGGTAAGCAATTATGCTAGTGTGAAATTCTTCGTTCCCAAAAAAAAATCAATAAGAGAAGCAACATGGCATGATAGGAAAATACAGTACGACAAAATAACCAAAACAAAACAGGTAGTTCCTCCACGAGGCGAATGTATAAGGCTAATTACAGTTTAAATAATTTAGTTCCTCAACGAGGCAATCATGTCATCCTAATAAGTAAATACGTATTTACTTGTACTTACTCTATAGATGTTGACTTTGACGAGTCTGACCTGCAGAAATATTAGTGGACTTGTCATCCTGCATGGAAAGTGTTATAAATAATATAGATGTAATTTATTAATTAAAACAGTTATCTTCGTACATTACTTGACTAAAGCATATTATTCTTTTTTTTAACGGATTGATCACTTAGACGATACCACATTCACACCACCTCCGTATTGAACATACATGCCCGTATGCTTCTCTCATATAAAGGAGAACTTCTCCGTCATCCATGCCCAAGTGGTAACACATCACATACAGGCATGCATCATCGGATACTCCTAATTATATGAGTAACAAAAGCCACTCTTGGGTTATTAATGCGCATAAAGTCACGTCACATTTTTTACGGATAAATATCAAGCCTATTTTAGGCATTTCAAAATCACCACCTTTCCGCAAGACTAACCTGAAAGTTATTTTAGTTTCTCTATAAGAAAGGGGTGACCCACATCCGCAAGACAACCCGCAGGTTATTTAGTTTCTTTATAAGATAGGAAAAATAATAAACAAAAAGAGGTGTGGTAGTTCTAAGTGATACAATTCCTGGTGATTTAAGTTTTCAGGAATCAAAGTTTATTAATATCATTTATTTTTTATATTTCAGAATTTCTTCACACTGACATTTTGTCATTCATAAATAAATCTTCACAATGTCAATCCATTAGTTTAGGAAAAATAAGCATTTGCAAGAACAAATTCTCTACACAAAGTGACGCTCAAACTCATAGTGAGTGATCAAGCATGCAAATGTCATGTACAATATCAATTGCTTATATATATAAAAAATCATACATCATATCAGGCTTATATATGCATCAACTATCCCATATCAACACAAAATCACATGCGGGCAATCACCAGTAACTGCATATCAACTATATCGCCATCAAATATAGCGTTAGTGCTCTTCATAGTTCAAAGTGCCTCACATGAAGATAGAAGACAACAATCTCAAGATTATGCACTCTCTAGAGGAGAGTCAAATTATATTAAAGTTTGCACATGTTTAGGTTACTAACTAAAATCTCTCTTTATAAGTGAATGGCATTATGGTATGAGCATATCTAGTCCACAGAGCTTGAGTTTAAGCTATATTATGTATACACATATCATGCATATCGCCTTAACAAAGTGAAATTTCATAATAGATTCTTGACTAAAAAATGTTGTCATAAATGCATGGACAACATATTTGACTCAGAAAGTGACAACATCAAATGCATGGATGCCTTAACATATTTGTCATAAATGCATGGACAACATCAAATGCATGGATGTTGTCATAACTGTGACTCAGAAAGGGATTGTTGCATAAGAAACATGACCACATGGTCCACATCCTAGTCATCTTGTATGAAACGATGCCTTAAAATACATTTCAACTTCTCACATTTCTCAATGACACAAGTATGCCTTTATTAAGATAAATAAAAATAACCGAGAAATAGCATGTCATATAAAGCCAATATAAAATAGCATAAAGCCTGGATGAAAATACGTATTGTTGAGCAGAGCAAGACAGTCATTAGACAAATATAAATTAAGAGATTAACAACATTGAAGGACATAATTGAAGAGAAAAAAAAGGGAGTGCTATATATGGTATAACTATGATGAAGCTAAAGAGAGCTTTTTTAAATGGAGGCAAACATGAAGTTGAGGGGGTGGTTGGACATTCCTTTTACTTTTTTGTTTGTTTTACAATTCAAAACGGTCAGGGTTTGAGTTGATCAATGTTGTGCTATTGTTAAGTGCTTTTACTTCATCCCTCACGAGACTAAATCTTTTTGTGTTGCATCATCTACAGAATTGTTGAACTAAATACGTTGAAAACCATGACGAATCCTATCAATCTTTTGTATGGAGAAAATTACCAAGCAATCTAACCAGGCTCGGTATCTCTCACGCCAATCCTTGTCTCCAAGTGGAATCTGCTACGGATAGGAAAATGGATGGGGAGTGCGCTCGTCAATCAATGAGCACTATGGGATGCAATGGGGAGGTGGACTACGGGGACTACATTGTAACTAATGAGCAGCTCCCATTTAAAAATAATCATACCTTGTGTTTTAAGTTTACAATATTCGCTTGGACGAGGTTGGAAAACATGTATAGCTCAAACGATGTGATATTGATGTCACTTTTTTTTTCATTTGTTTCCTACCAATTCTTTTCATCATGGTATCACCATAAACACATGAAGCAAAGAAAACACAAACAAATAAAAATGGATTATTTTCAATTTGGCCCTTCTCTATTCTTGTGCAATTCTGTTTAGTCCCCCATTTTAAACTCTGATTCAGCCTGAAATTGGACGGTTGAGAACTCCTTTCAAAATAGCCATTGCATCTTCTTCTTCTTCTTCTTTATATTCTTGACCAAATCCAAGATGGAGAAATAGAAGTAAAAATACACTTGTTTTTCCAATGGACGAAATGAATGGAAAAGGGATTGTTGCTGCTTCAACCACGTTTTCACCAAAGGTAATCACTCGCCTCATTCATCTTCTTCCTACTTCAACCAACATTGCATTCTTTTTCCATTTGAATTATCAGCATTAGAAACCATTACTATCCTAACACCATGTAACAACCCCATATTTTAGATATATTATCCTAACACCATTACTTTTGTTTTTCTATCTTGGATTTGGTCAAGAATATAAAGGAGAAAAAACTACAATGGCTATTTTGAAAGCACCTCCTAGTCATCTAACTTTGAAGGGGATTGCAGCACGTGGTGGAGAAATCATTCAAACTTAACTGGCTGTTAGGGGTGAAGTTAGGGTGAGGGTATTTCGGTCATGGATCAAGTCAAGGGAAGTCAACATGGTCGACTTCGCAATTTTGTCCAATTTTGGGATTAGGCTGAATTATAGTTAGAAATGGGGGCCAAACAAAGTTGAACAAGTGAGGGCCAAATTCAAAATATCCTAATAAAAATTGAGATTATTTGCACTTCGATCCTCATTAATTTGTATGTATATAAGTTTAGCCTAAAGCAGTTTAACCCCCACATGATGAAAATCATTAAGCTATGGATTTTAATTGGTCAATAAATTTTTAAGGATCAAAATGCCTTCATATTTATGTCATGCGGCGGGCACATGGGGCCCCAGACACCACCTAAATATCTAAAATCCCGGTTTAGAAACTAGGAGATCTATTGATTTCGATTAAAAATTTTAAACAAACAAATAAAAAATCTCATCTTCTAAACTAAAACTCCATTTTCCTCATTCTCCATTCCCCTTTCTATTATTTGTAATACTCAACCCTCAACCTCCATTTATCACAACTACCATCACCTTCACCCACATTCACCTACAACATCAACCCACAACCTCCCACCACCATTTACTATCATCCGATCCCCATGACAATCTTCATGATCTGTCATCATTTCCAACCTACAATCTTCGCAACCCATCACTATTGTCACCTACAATTGTTGCCTCTAATCTAACTTCAATTTTTCTATTTCTACGTTCCCTAGCCATAGGTCACCGTCCCCACTTGAAATACTTCAACCACCACTTGTACCTCCATCCTCACCTTTATCTTCACCGTCAACCATTATCCCACCCCTAAATTGTCATTATTTTCTCTGGTTTATGCTAGAGACCATTGCCAACCACCGTCTCGACCCAACTACCACCACAACTTCCACTCCCAGTCAACCATTTTTCACCCCCCCCCCTTCAACCCTATAGAGATAGAAATTAGATTTTTATAATAAAGTTCTACGAATGAATTTGGGTAGTTATGGAGTTTCTTTGCAAGGAAAATGAAAAGGGGTATAAGGTACTTTTGTCTTCAAAATCAGTCAACATTCACGACTAGATGGTTTCAGTTAAATTTGGGGGCTAGACTAATATTAGGCTAAACTTGGGGGGCCAGTCGAGACCAAATTGATACAAAAGTACCATCTGCCCTATTTGGTTCCTCTAATTGCAAAGAAACTTCACAACTCTCCAAATCCATTTCTAGAACCTTATTATAACGATATCAACTCCTTATCTATGGTGTTGAAGTTGAAGTGAAAGATGGTTGGGTGAGAGTGTGGCTACAGGTTGTGGCTGTAAAGGGAGGTTGAGGGGTGGATTTTACAGAGAATGCAAAGGGGAAAGGAAGATGGGGGAAGATGAAGTTTTAGTTTAGAAGAATGTGAGATTTTTTATTTAATAGTTTAAATTTTTTAATTGAAATAAATAGATCCTCTAGAGAGGTTTCTAATCCAAGCTTTTATATTTAGGTGGCTTATGAGGGCTCCCGCATGCCTTGCGCGTGCCATGATATGAAGGCATTTTGATCCTTACAACTTTGTTGACCAGTCAACGTCCATGACAAGACGATTTTCATCAATTTCGACGGTTAGAATGATATCGGCTAAATGTTAAGGGCCAAAGTGACATACCAATAAACTAATGGGAGCCAAAGCGCAAATAAAATGACAGAAAGGGCATAAGGTATTTTTCTCTTCGAATTGGGCTTGACCATTCAACGTTCACAACTAGATGATTTTTGTCCATTTTAAGGGGTTAGAATGATATTGAGCTAAATTTTGAGAGTCAAAGTAATACACCTATAAACCAATGAAGGCCATTGGGAAAAAAACCCTTTCATAAATTAGCAACAAAAGGAGGGAGTCCTACAATTCAAAACTCAACACCATTTTTTTAATAAAATATTAAGATATTATTTCTAAAGAGAGATTTTTTTTTTTTAAAGAGATATTATTTCTAAGATATTAATTTCCAAAAGAGAGATGGAGTGAAACTCTATAAATATCTCGACTACTTAGACCTTTGGCTTAACACAAATTATAAAATCAGTTTTTATTTAACTTTTGAGAGATGGTTAACTTTTCTCTTGTCCAATTTATTGTGCTTTTTGCCTTTGTCACACTCTCAGGTTGGTAAAATCATTTTTATTTAATTTTTCAGAAATGCTTAACTTTCCTTTTGTTCAATTTATATTGTGTTTGCCTTCATTTTAATCTCAAGTAGGTTGATTAATCTTTTTAATATTATTATATATTAAAGTTTTTGTTTATTTTTTTCCATTTCTCCTGAGACAACCATCTCGTGGGTTGGAATGTAACCATGTCGCAGGTGAGATTCGAAGCTAGGACGTGAGGGACAAACCCACACAGCCCTAACACCATTGACTATCATTCGAGACTTAGAATAAGAAGTAGTATATTTGATCAATCATGAAACACAAAAACCTTAATTTTGATTAATTTTTGGTGCAGCTATATCAATAGTGGCAGCTGATGAGAATACACAATGTTGCTATATAGTAGATGGGCTCAATAATTGTGACCATATCGCGTGTCAACAGATATGCTCCGCAAGGGTGACTAATCTCATCGGAGGTATTTGCATCGCCAACAAATGTAATTGCCTTTATCTGGGTTGTACATATCCCGGGATTGATTGTCAAGTTGGTCCTCCATGACCATATTCCGGATTCAGAATCTGTGTATCAATTTATGAAATGATCGTTTTATTTGGAACGGAATTTTAGCAGAGAAATTATTTTGGAATTTTTCTTTGAATTTAAGATTTTTAGGCTGACCGATAAAAATGGATGGAAACACATCATACTCATCGAGATAAATTTGCATGACTTTTGTGTTGAAATTTTCATCCAAGAGTAAGTCTAGCCAGCCTTGTTTGGTAGTTTTTTTTACACTTTTTACTCATTCTCTTTAAAATATAATCACAAACACTATCTATACAAGGGTAGAACTTCAAGTGGTATAGTTTTGCAATCCATGTTAAGAATTGTTTCCTCTAAAAATAAAAATAAAAAATTCTTTGTCCATCTAACAAAATTTCACTCGAAACTATCTATTTCAAAAATTTCTAGGCCATAATAAAAAAAACATGCACACCTTGCATGCATTTGGTATACGATTATCAAAATGACTCAAAGTAGTTTAAATTGGTGAAAATCATAAAATAAAATGTTGTCTGCCAATGTTGAACAAGAAAACTAGTAGTGGAAGGGAAACATTCTTGTTTCCATGCATACATCATGTGTGTTGTTTGTCATAAGCAATTGGTCATTGATACAATTTTGTAGAATAGATTAAGAGTATGAAATGTTGAATACTTGAGAGGGTTCAACAATAATAATAATATAAGTATTTGGTGTAGTATCGACAATATGAAAATTGGTAAAGAAAGTGTACAAGTAGAGAGTACCAGTTTCCAATTACATTCCAGCCAGGCACAAGGAATGGAATGAATTGTGAAGTGTTCACTTAATATTATGAAAACGCGATAATAATAATAATAAGAGCTTTGCTACAGAGCGAGGGAGGGAGCGAGGTAAAGGGGCGAGGTATGGGTGGTAACCACCCATTCGCCTCGAGATGAGCGCATCTAATTTGAAATGCGCAATGACATTCATCTCGAGGGAGATGGATGGCTTCCACCCATCCCTCGCTCTCTTTCCCTCGACCCCTAGAATTTTTCTAATAATAATAATGGCATGTTGATTAATTAAGAAGCAATTTTGTCAAGCTAACCCCACGCCTATCACATTCCTAATATTCCATCCAAAAGGTGACAATCAGAAAGTGCTACTGTGCATTAGGATATGTCGGACCAGATCAACCACTCACCCATCAGATATAATATCGAGTGCCATGCCAAATAAACTTAAATATGGAGACATTATTGTAGCAATTTCATTTCTACGCCATTAAAAAGAAAAAGATGAATCATGGTTTCTCGAAATGAGTGGTTGGTTTGATTGGAAACTGATATCCAGGGAGTTTCCATCCTACCGCTACCTTATGGTGCAATCGAATCCAAATGTTTAGTTACTAACTGGCCCCATGCACTTTGCTCCACCTTTTCTCCTTCATCTTCATCTTCATTATTAAATTAAATCCTTCTAGCTGGAGATTATGCACTACTTAAACATTCTCATCTACATCACCTATAAATACCAACATATGCTTCACTTATTCATAGGAGGAAGAGATAGAGAGCTTTCTTCTTTTTGTTAATAACTCAATTTATAGTGAAAGAGACCTTGTTTGTTCAACAATGGAGGTGGAAACCCAAACAATCTCGAACAACTTTGACTTCTCTAATGAACCATCCTCATCATTTCCTTATGGTCTGATTCTGGATGATAAGCATCCATCTTCATCAAAGGATGTCAATGAGAGTGCTCTGGATCAAGTGGAGTCAATGTTGGTTGACTGCGACGAAGCTATAACAACAGTTGGGTCAAGACCCAATGCAATGGAATCAATGGAGGATATTAATGGACTTTATGATATAAATAGTTCAGAAGAATCATCCGCAGATAAAGCTGCATTGAAGTTGCAAAAAGTTTATAGGAGTTACCGCACTAGGCGTAGGTTGGCTGACTCTGCAGTGGTTGCTGAGGAATTATGGTGGCAAGCTATTAATTATGCTAGATTGAACCACAGTACCATTTCATTCTTCAATTCCCCGGAGACGGTTGCTGAGCGATGGGCTCGTGTTAAACAGAATGCTTCTGTGGTAACTTAACTTCTTTCAATCTCCCTTTTTTCATTTAGGGAAAGTTAATGGAATTAACCTGTTCAAAATGATTGCAGGTTGGTAAGGGCTTATCCAAAGAGGCTAAAGCTAAGAAACTTGCTTTTCAACACTGGATCGAAGCTGTAATAATCACCCCCATTCTCAAACTTATCTTTTATTTCCACATTATATGATTCATAATGGAAAATGCAAATCCGCGAGATCCCTCATTTTCTTCAAATCTTTATTGCAGATTGATCCACGACACCGATATGGGCATAATTTGCACTTGTATTACGAGAAATGGTGTGTTGCAGATGCAGGCCAGCCATTCTTTTATTGGTGAGTAGCTTGGTTGTCTGCTTAGTCCCTTACAAAGTTTAGAAATCTAATGAAGCCTAGACACTTAAAATTCGAGTTGAGGCAGAACATTTTCATTATTCATGTAGATTAGGTGTAAATAGAATAATGAAATCGAATAAATCTTCTTGTGTCACAAATATTCTTGAGCTGTGGCACGATAGAACAACACGACGTGTACCTTATTTATTCTCCTTGTGCAGGTTGGACATTGGAGAAGGTAGAGATGTTGACCTCAAAGAGTGTCCAAGATCAAAGCTCAGACACCAATGTATCATGTATCTTGGACCTGTACGTTTCTTGTATTCGTGCAATTGAATTTCTAATGACTTTCAATGTGACTGCTATTTGAAAAGTTTGTGATTCTAACATTTTTCCTTTCCTTTTTCAATCAATCAGCAGGAGAGGGAACTTTATGAATATATCATTGTTGAAGGGAAAATTAAGCACAAACAAACTGGAGAACTTATGGATACAACAAAAGGATCTCAAGGGGAAAAATGGATTTTTGTTATGAGCACCTTTAAGAAACTCTATGCCGGCAAGGTAAGAATTACATGTCACAAGAATAATTTCTTACAGTCTTTCTCCTTACCCTAGTCCTTTGTCCCTTAAAAGAACTTATTAAAATTGTCCAGAAAAAGAAGGGGCTATTTCATCATTCCAGCTTTCTCGCTGGAGGGGCAACTTTGGCAGCTGGGAGACTCATAGCAGTGAATGGAGTGCTTAAGGTAAAAAAATAATAATAAATCATAGCGTCAGCATATGTAGATAAACTCTGGTCCATGCTACGATAAATGAAATAATATATATTAGAAGGCGTTGAAACCACAATCTGTACTATGTAATTCAGACTAAAGCCCTTAAGAGACTCGGAGTGATAAGTATGATAGGTGTTGCTTAAAAAAACATAATTAGGCTTCGAGAGACTTGGAACTATAAGTATCCCAATACTTTGTTTTGAAAAAAATTGAGATTGTTTAAAATATGCACTTATTTACAAGGTATAATCAATTTGTTATTCTACTACATCTAATCCTCTAAGTGCCTAATTTCTGTGTAGTGTATCTCAGCATACAGTGGACATTATCAACCAACTGGTGAAAACCTCGACAGTTTCTCAGACTTCCTCAAGGAAAACGGGGTTAATCTCAATAAAGTTGAGGTATGTAGTTCATTTGAGTTTTTTCGTGGTCATTACATACAGTATCAATCTTCTATGGTTCTAAACAGTAAACATACTTATGCGGTATGGTGATAAGTCAGTTGCCATGACTGCTGCTGGTTTCTTTTTATAATCTATTATTTGTTTTGGCTTTGCCAGCTTTCACCTGGGTATGCACTTGTATTTAGCTCTACTGAATTGTTTTTTCTCTCATCAGATACACTCTTCTACGGAAGACTATGACAGTTATGGAGGCCAAAAAACAAGCACAAGAGGGATTTCAAACGGGACCTCTGGAGATAAATGCAAACCCCCACATCCCAAACTTATTCAACTTGAAATACCCAATGAAGTGGAGAAAGCACAAGCCTCCAGAGCAATTGTCGTTACCCAAACTGAAAACGGATGCAATCATCACAGGACCTTATCAGGTGGTCTCCAGAGCCCCAGAGCAGAGGTGCCTCGGAAGGCAGTACATAGGGGGATGAATTCCAAGGTGACAAGTTCGTACCAATTGGGACATCAACTATTGCTAAAATGGACAACAGGAACTGGCCCAAGAATTGGCTGCATTGCTGACTACTCTGACAGCTTGCCACCATTGTTTCTGCTAAATCTTTGTGACGTGGAAGCGCCCACTTTGGTCTAGATAAACTTTCTACTCCCATCACATACCAGTATCTTCTATTCCATTCATGCTTCGACTGCATTCGAACCTGTCAGTCCTCACATCTGCCTTTTCACCACTGAAACTCACTCCTCCAATTTTTCCTTGTCACATATTTATATTGATAATTATAGAAACTGATAATATTGATCATAGAGTTTGAAGATGCGAAGGCATCAACAAGATCACCTACTGATCAAAAATGTTTTATTGGTCTTTGGCTCCATTCAGCTAATCCAATGTTGGAGAAATTTTTGCTCCTTGGAACTTCCTGATCATCAGTCATTTTTAGCATCTGTACGGGTCATTGACATGAATCATCCTGGTTTCAATGACGCAATCGTAAGCTTTTTGGTGCCATTTTATAGCTGGCGGGTGTTTAATTAGATGTTTCCTTTATTTATAACCAATTTTTGCATGTTAATTTTATTTGCAATTGTCAAGGGAATGGAAACATTTTTCTACTAAACTGCTCAAAGGTTTCATAAAGGACAGTTGTAAAGGTTTTTTCAGTTTGGATACGATAACCCATTGACAATACTGTTGTTGCGCCTTATTGCGGAAGCGGGTAGACACCAACAATTGCACATAAGTACCACAAGGATTAGGGCTGAACAAAAAACCGATCAAACCGACCGAACCGATCAAAACCGAACCGATTGGTTCGGTTCGGATCGGTTTCGGTTTAAAAAAATGCAAAACCGAAGTGGTCGGTTCGGTTTTCGGTTTCTATGTGATTTAAACCGACCAAACCGAACCGAACCGAATATTTAAATATATTATATTATTTATATATAAAAATAAAATATATTTTATATATAAATAATATAATATGTTTAAATATTCGGTTCGGTTTTATTTCGGTTTTGGTTCGATTTTAGTCGGTTCGGTTACGGTTTGCATAAATTGGAATCGGTTCGGTTTCGGATCGGTTTTGTTAATGGTCGGTTCGGTTTCGGTTTGAAAATTTTAAAACCGACCTAAGTCGGTTCGGTTCACGGTTTTCAGCCCTAACAAGGATCCAATCAATTAAATAGAGCAACTAGCAATGAAAGAAATTAGAGAAAATTAAGAACATACCACAAGAGACACAAGGTTTACGTGGTTCAACAATTGCCTACGTCCACAGTGAGGTGATTCCACTATATTCAAGAAACAAGGTACAAGAAGATGACAATTCTCACACAATCTCTCAACAAGAGATGAAACAATTCAAGGAATTATCTTCACACAATCTCTCAACAAGAGATGAAACAATTTCTGCAATTGTCTTTCTCTATTCCCTGTGTTTCACAGTTTTTCTACATGGAATCACCTAAATAAAAACACCTATAGTTCCTAGTATATATAGGGACAACAGTTTTCTGTTTGGCAGCAGTTTCCTGTTTCACAACAATTTCCTGTTTCCTAGAATTTATTTCCTGTTCAAAAAACAATTTTCAGAAGTCCAAACAGTTTCCTGTTTCAAATAGGAGTCCAAACACTTTCCCTGTTTCAAACATGTTTCCTATTTCACAACTGTGTATGACAGAGATACATTTTCCTCGATGGCAGTATTCCTTTTCGAACAAAAGAAAAGTATTTTGGCCACTGAAACCCATAGGATACGTTGCTAGAAATTCAAAGGTTTATCCTGTGTGGTTTAACATAAAGAAACAGGTGAGTGATATTGAACCCCAGTTCCTCAGCACCAAGTACTCAAGCTCCATTACCCCTCTAATTGTGGTTATCTGGTCATCATCATCATCATCATCAAAGCCCATTCTCGAGATTTTCGAGGTTGGCTACATGGATTTTGGTTCTCCAAGCAATGCGATTTTCTCACATTTTCTCGCCTAATCCAAGCTCAATGATATCTTCATTCACTGTCTTCATCCAAGTTTTCAACGGTCGTCCCCTTCGTCTACACCCTCCATTAACTTGCCAATCTAAACATTTTCTAATTGGCGCCGTGCTTGGTCTCCTCCGCACATGACCAAACCAAGTTAAACGTCTTTCTCTAATTTTTTCCTCTATGGGCGCTACACCTAAGTATCTCCTAATTCTTTCATTTCTAATTTTATCCTTACGAGTTTTACCACACATCCACCTTAACATACGCATTTCTGCTACTGCCATCCTATGCGTATGTTGTCCCGTAGTAGCCCAACATTCTGAACCGTATAGCATGGCTGGTCGAACAATTGTCTTATAGCATTTCCCTTTTAGCCTTGCAGACATCCTTCTATCGCATAATACTCCTGACGCCATTCTCCATTTCAACCAACCAGCTTTAATCCTATGGTCTACATCTTCTCCAATAGCCCCATTATTTTGAATTATAGATCCTAGATATCGAAAAGCCTCACACTCTGGGACCTCGACACCTTCAATCTCAATTGCATTACTTTTCCCTCTTGATTCACACCCAAAGTTGCACACTAGATACTCCATCTTCGAACGGCTAATTCTAAAACCTTTACTCTCTAAAGCCTCCCGCCACTTAACTAATTTCTGACCTAAACTTGCACTAGTCTCATCCATTAAGACAATATCATCTGCAAATAACATGCACCAAGGTACATCTTCTTGCAGATGTCTCGTCAACTCATTCATGACCAAAGCAAAGAGAAATGGACTTAACTCCGACCTTTGATGTAGTCCTACTGACACTGAAAATTCACTAGACATCCCACCTACTGAGCGAACACTTGTTAAATTGTGGTTATCTGGTATGTTAAGATATTGCCCCTCTAATTTTGATTATCAGGTAACGCTGAGATACAAGGAATAGCGCTATATAATGTGCATTCGCGTTATGTTTGAGATTGATCAGACACAATGGATAATGACATGTAAACAATTTTTACAAGATCAAAGCAAATGAAGACGAAACCCTGGTTTGCTCACACCCAAAACACTAGTTTTCTTGAGATTACAATCAGAACTAAATATCAAATAAACCATACTATTCTCCTAAATACTTCTACCTATGAGGCTAATGCTCAATTTGTCACTAAGCATACATTCTACATTAATATACTCCAAATACCATCATCCTCCCCTGGTTGTGAATAACTCGAATCCATAAAAGATAGGTGCTGAAAAGAAACCCAAGAGTTGTTTGATGCATGATGTCCCTTCCATTGGACCAAAAATATGTTGGGTAATTGTCTGAAGGATTAACACAGAGCTCTATAAAATACACTCCACACAATCACTCACATGAGGTGGAGGCAGAGATCTCGCCACTAGCGGTGGAATAGGAGATGCAACATAACCATGAAAGGGAGTGAATCAGCAACATTCACAGTACGGTGCATCCGAAAGCTATTTGGGAAATCAACCTCATAAGTGTTATCAAAAATCTTTTGCACTAGGTACCTGGGAAGATAAATTGGGTATAGGCCAATCACGAATAACAACCTTAGACTAATCAACATACATCCCTGTACCTGAAATAACATACCCAGAAAGGTCATCGAGGACACATAAAATCACAATTCTTTAAATTCAGATAAAATCGATATTCACGCAAAACCTCCAAAATAGTCTGAACATGTTGAAAATGTCCTTCCTCAGTGTGACTAAATGTAAAGATGCCATCAAAATATACAACAACAAATTCATTGATAAAAGGTTGAAGGATGTACGTCATTACTCGCATAAATGTGAAAGGGGCGTTGGACAATTCAAAAGACATGACCAGCCATTCATACAAACTTTCTTTTGTCTTAAATGTTGTTTTTCACTCATCCTCATGCCGCATAGGAATCTGATGACACTTTTATGATTTGATTTCGTGAAAACCATGGCTCCTTGCAAATTTTCAAGCATGTCCTCTAAGCTAGGAATAGGAAAGCGATATTATTAATGGCACGAGTTCACACACATACGAAATGAGCCATCCTTCTTGGGCACTAATAAAATGGAAACAACAGTGGGAAAAGTATTCTCATTGATGTACCCTTTAGCCAAAGAGTTCATTCACATGTCACAACAATTTTTCATGTTCCCTTGGTGTCATAGGATCACGCAGTTGATTAAGAACTGGGGCTCCGAGTTCCAACTCAATTACATGCTAGATGTTCCAAAAAGGTGGTAGAAGACCACTTCCCTCACTACAAATCCCAAATATGTTGAGAAGTTGCTACATGCGGAGTGGAATGGGCAAATCAAGCAACTGAAACTAGAAAGTGAGTATACTCGACTCGTATACGCTATCAAGAATCTCTTGCACTATAATTGTTGATGCCTCATGTTGTTGTACTCCAGTCTTATCTCCACATGTTAGGGTTTTTGCTGGTGTCAGGTGAAGTGGTTGTAGTAGAAACTTGTCTTCCTCAACATCAAGAAAATTATATGTATTCATATACCCATCCTGAATTGATCGTCGCTTAAACTACCACGGTCTTCTCAACAATAAGTAACAAATATTCATCGAAATGACTATACACCACACTTGATCATTATACTGTCCAGTGGAGAAAGGTACCAAGCACTTGGTGGTCGCCCTCGCCTTTTTTCTAGGATCTAACCAGCCCACCGCAAAAGGAACGAAAAAGCTTCATTTAACCCTAAAGTATCCACTATCATTTTTTAAACCAAATTCTCGTTGGATCCGCCATACAAATATTTCCTTTGCAACTACAGCGGGTACGAAAGATATTATGCTCTATCCGAAATATCATATGTGGGGTCTTCGCGTTAAATGAAGGGGAAACTGAAACTGAAAGACAACGAAAAATAGGAAACTCATTATTTAATGTACAACAACGTGAAAGGTCCTTCAAAAGAGGGCCCTTGCATCCCCGCTAAGGGAGAAAACTCCTTGAACCCCCTCCCCACAGAATTGGCCATGACCACCCATCGGGCAGCTCGTGCGCCATCGGATGCCCTCCCCGACATCTATCCAGCTTCCATCGGGCTCTCCTCTAGTCTGGTTGTTCCTGATTTGCAAGACTATGCCTTCGTAGTCATCTCCTTTCCTCGTTCTGTTCTCTTTATCCTATTCACGAGTGGTTCGATACACTCATCGAAACCTTCCTAGAGCTTTCTTTCTCTAATACCAGTTGATTGATCAAGCACAACGGATAACGACATGTAAAATAATTTACTCAAGCATAAAGCGAACAAAAACAAAACTCGAATTTGTTCCTATCAAGAACCCTAGTTTTTTTAGATTACAATCAGAACTAACTATCAAATAAGGGTCAGGATCTACTTACTCATCAAAGTTGACTCACACTTTTACATGCAATATGAACCTTAGGTTGATTTGATCCCATGGCCTGGGTTTCTTAATTTCTTTATTAAAAAGGAACTAATGAGGAAACACAAACAACTGAGGTTCATTTGTTTACTATATAAATATTGTTTACTTTTTGTTTTTGCCATGAGAAGATTCATAGAATATGTAGGGGTTGCACTCAACGTAGCCAAGCCCAAGTCCAAGATTGATTCACATCTACAAGAAGGAAAGTACAAGAATAGGTTAGTCATAATATCTACATAATTGGAAAGTCACAAATGGGATAGTCAGAATAGGAAAGTCAGGATAGTCAGAATAAGAAAGTCAAAATAGGACAAAATTATAATATTTTGTATAGGAATTTTAAGTTTCCTGTTTCCACAAGGTTAGGTAGAAGTTAACTTATATAAGCTTGTATTCAGGTAAGGAATAAGAAAAATAATACAATTCTCCAATTATATCATAGCAACTTTATTTGGTGACCTAAGATTTCGAGGATTCAAGTTATTCCCCGCCTCTGACGACTACACACTTTGACCGTGGATGCAAGAAGTGGGGAAGGGAAATTGCACTCTTTAATAGAGTTCACACACCATCACAAGCCATCGCCTTGCTTCCTCTCTTTCTAACAGATTCAATATCGCAGCTTCCGCCGACTCACACAACAAACAGATTTTTTGATCACGATTCAGCCAACAAAATCTTCAAGCAATAGAAAATTCACGTAGCCAGATCCTCCACCTTGATACAGAGCAGCAAGCGCAAGAAGAGATCACAAGTTTCCAACAAAAAAATCACGCACAGAAGATTGCAACCAATACAACCAACAAAATCTTCTGCAACAACTAACAATCTCACCAGACCTCTCTCTTGCCGCACAACCACCGGACATACCACTTTCGTCCATCACTCGTCTTTTTTTGTTGTCTTTTCGCTCTCCCTTAGTCATCTCTCTCTCATTGTCACATGTTCGATCGCACATCAGATTGCACAACAGGGAAGAAACGAAGAAGATACGGCAAGGAAGAAAAAGAAGAAACGGAGGGAAGAGAAAGAAATTTGAATCTCTTTCTCTCTGCTATTCACACCCACCATCTTTGGGAAATACCAGCACCAATGCTGAGCAATACCAACATTTGTGTTGAGAAATTTTTTCAAAAAAAAAACCAAAAACCTAAAATTTGTGTTGACATGAATTGAGCAATACCAAAATTTTTGTTGACTCAAATTGAGCAATTTTCTTCATACCAAAATTATCTGAATTGGATAGTTATGCTGACCACTCGAATCGAATCATTAGTCGTTCACTCGACAGTCATGATTTCTTCATACAAGAATCATCCAAAATTTTTATGCAAGATTTTTCAGAATCCGACTTCAAAGTTTCCTCCAAATTGGTCTTCACTAAATCAGACTTCAAAGTTTCCTCAAAGCCGCACATTTCATCTGCATCTACATGTCCAGCTTTTGGGGGAGTATTAGAATATGTAGGGCATGCACTTAACATAGCCAAGCCCAAGTCCAAGATTGATTCACATCTACAAGAAGGAAAATACAAGAATAGGAAAGTACGCAAGAATAGGAAAGTCATAATATCTAGAGAATTGGAAAGTCACAAATGGGAAAGTCAGGATAGTAAGGATAGGAAAGTCAAAATAGGACACAATTAAAATATTTTGTATAGGAATTTTAAGTTTCATGTTTCCACAAGGTTAGGTAGAAGTTAACTTATATAAGTTTGTATTCAGGTAAGGAATAAGAACAATAATACAATTCTCCAATTATTTTCTTTACAGGTGATGCATAGCTTACTGGTACAAATGGCGGTGGAGGTGGTGAATCGTATACAACTGGCGGTGGAGGCAGTGAATGATAATCAGACGAGGGTGAAGGTGGTGACAAGTGGTGAACAGGTGGCAGTATATAATGATTTTCACATAGTGGTCAGAACTTGGGAGGGAGGGAGGTGGAGGTGGAAGTGGTTCTACGCACAGAGGTGGTGATGGGGATGGGGATGGATTGTGTGAATGAAGGGGAGAATGCATTGGTTGCAGAGGTGGTGGTGGTGGTGAATTATAGTTGTATACAGGGTGGTGAATGTGAATGTGTGGGTGGAGGAGGTGATTTATGTGGTGGTGAGTGAACATGAGGAGTTGGAGATGGTGATGTTGGATGTGAATTGGTGGGTGGTGTTGGCAGAGGAGATGAGTATGTGAGTGGTGGTGGCAGAAGTGAATAAATGGGTGGTGGTGGTGGTGGTGGTGGAAGTGAATAAAGAGGATGTGAAACAATGTGAAATCAACGAGCAAACTCAATTCTTTGGGGAGGTATCCAGCAATATGACCATGGTTAAGATCAATACCTACAACATTTTGCATAGAAGGATCATCCAATCTTCAGCTATGTTTTCCACCAATTGTAGCTTAGTTGGTCGGACATCCACTCTACTTGTGATACCATTGTATGGGCGGACCTGAGGGTGAGGGTTGGAGCCCAATAGGCCCAACAGGCATGTGGATCCCAAGAGGGATTGGACCAACTACTCAAGGGGGATCATAGTCCCACATCCCCTGGGTGTGGGAGGGTAATGTGCTTTATATGTACGAGCTTGGCTCTACATGATACAACGCGTTTTAAATCCATGCGAGCCGGTTTGGGCCCAGAGCGGACAATATTGTATCATGTGGACCTAGTCGTTACAAAATGGTATCAGAGCCTGACCCAGCCGAAAGTGTGCCGACGTGGACGTTGGGCCTGTGTGCCAACGTGGACGTTGGACTCCCAAGGGGGGTGGACTGTGATACCCTTGTGTGGGCGGACCTGAGGGTGAGGGTTAGAGCCCAATAGGCCTAACAGGCCGGTGGATCTCAAGAGGGGTTGGACGAGCTACTCAAGGGGGATCATAGTCCCACATCACCTGGGTGCGGGAGGGTAATGAGCTTTATATGTACGAGTTTGGCTCTACATGATACAACGCGTTTTAAAGTCGTGCAGGCCGGTTTGGGCCCAGAGCAGACAATATTGTATCATGTGGACCGAGTCGTTACAGTGTCACGCCCCGACCCGCCACAAAAATCGCAGCATGCCGATACGTGAACTAACCCGTAATACAGGCGGATTGTAACCGGCCACAACATCATAATATAACACATTCTTGATACGAGAATGAAACAGAAATAAAAACTACGATAAAAATTTAAACAAAATAAGAATATATGATTCGCCCCGCTAAAGTCATAGCGACAAAACCAATATACAAGCATCTGGTATAACAATATAGTACACCTGATAACACAGATGAAGCAAAACATACCCGTACAGGGTGGACACAACCAAACAACATAAAACACGCCTACAACGGAAAACGGGGCCTAAGTGCCACGATCAACAGGAACGCCAACACTGCCTGCACTCCAATAGAAGCACACCCCTTGCGGGGTCAGCAAAGCACAAAGCTAGCTGGTGCGAGTGAATTAAATACAAATAACAGAATAATATACAAGAAAAATTCATGCCAGACAATAAAGGATAAGTAACAAGTCCTAAAGTCTAAATTACACTGTGTCTCTAAGGATAATAGTTCTAAGTTCAAGCATCAACACAAGCATTTCAGATTCAACAATAACTACAAGTTTATGAGACATGCCAATCATTATCTGTGATTCAAACATGGTAAATATCAAGCGAAGGAAATAAAGACAATCCCATAATTCTTCATAGTCTCCTAGGTATAGCAATCGCGTCAAAACCAAAAATCTTGTAAAATTTTGTATAAGTGTCTCATATCGTAGGTATCTGCATACCCTACGAATGTGTCTCACCCAGACTCATCCCACAACGTGCACCAGTACCACTTCAGGCTTGTTTGTATCCTAATTGGGTGACATCTGCCAAGATACAAACTCAAACATCCCGAACATTGGCCTAACACGGCCAACCTAACACAATCAAACTCAAGCGCGCTGGGAGGGAAAGTGAGTAATCTCCAAAGCACATCCATCAAGACCCGTCCTACTGCACTCTCTAGTGGCAAGTGCGTGCGAGAGCTCACCGCACCTCAGCAAGTTTGCCACATGCAATAGCGTCTTCAATGTCAGGTGCGAGTCATCTCAAGTACCATCCAACTCACGATGCGAGCAAGCTCCTCAGCATTGGCACAACAGGCATTATAGCGGGGTAAAGACACTTATATTAATATCAACATGCACAAATGACGAGTCTGTACATAATCAAAGGTAACAGACGTGCAATCATAATCAATTCAGCAATTTTTATAAAACCATGACTATGCCAGGGTCCCAACATGACCCAATTCACCATGATAAATTTATTCGAGTCGATTATCATACATGTTCAAGACTCGGCAATCCACGGTAAAACATGACATACTATGCAAACTCGAAAACGAAGCATACAAGTCCAATGTCATTACACCAATGCCTAATCACACCAAAATTCATTCACTATTCGATTTCATTCAAATATATCATGCTTTCAGAAAACTCAATGCGTAATTCATTCACAAAGAAACAACACAACCATCGAAATCTCTAAAAACCTCGGATTTCGGACTTGGATTCAATTATACACAATCGACGGTATCATGTAAAAATTAAATTTAGGATTTCAAATAATTATTTCTCAAAATAAATATTATAGTTCCACTCATCTGAGCGGAATGGATTTTCATAACCCAATTCCTACCGGTCGAAGCTCCTAACTCTTAAAACAACGAATGTGGGACCACGAAAATTTTTAAAACTGCAAGGCGGACTCGAAGGTGAACAAACTAGTCGAAAAGTGGAAAAATAAATAAATTACAAGATGCGCGTGACTGAAAGAAAAACTTACAGGCAATAACAATTAGGCAAACACCCCGTCGAAACCCTCCCTACTCCAGTCTGATCGCCTTCGGAAAGCACAACAGGCCGGAAATAGGTCCAAGCACACTTGAAAACATGGATTGGCAGCTCACCCACGCGCCTAAAGTTCGGATCCACACCGAAGAACCCTCAAAACGAACATGCACCCTAATTTTTTTGAAAAAATCGGCCAACACCGAAATCACCCTTGCATGTCGGGTCTACGGACTTCAAATGACGCCACCAAGGCCCCTCAACGGCTGATCGGAGCTACGAAAACCGATCAAACAAAACCAACACCAAATAAGCCCACACAAATCTGAAATTTCAATTTTCTTAAATGAAAAACCGAAACAAGAAGGAGATGGGAGAAAGAGGAAGAAAAATGAGGATGAGGATGTGAGATTTGGGGAAAGAAAATGGCAAATGCAACGATGATTCGCTAAATAAGAAGGGGACGAAGGGGAAATCTCGCTCCCTGGAAAGAAAAAAAGAAAAAAGAAAGAGAAGAAAGAAAGGGGGTGTTATCTTTAAAGGGTGGGTGGCTATGTGCCCCCACCACATTTAGTGAGTACACCCCTGACAAAAAAAAAAATTAAGACACAGATATTACACTACTTGTGAGAGGTCATGGTTCAAAACTCATCAGTTAGGATTTTGTTAGTTTTTGCCTGATTATTAGGAGCATATGTGCTCCACCGTTGATAAGCCTTCGGGTATTTAATGCATCTATTTAGATGGACTAGACTGAAATAAAGTGAAAGCAAGTCTCCATGCAAGATGGATGAGGATATTAAGTGGCAACAATATTGAAGCCTTCGGGCCTGATTTGGTTAATCCTATAGGGTTAGTTATGTAGCATTCGGGCATTGATTAATAAATAAATAAAAATGGTCAAAGACCCAATTTAAAAAAAATGGAAAATGACTTTTAGGGTCAACTTTTTTCACAAAATAGACAATTTAGATATCACAGTTGATGTAATGGCTAATTTGTGTCAATTTTATACTTTTATGACCAACAAGAACTATTTCATTAACCCATGTTAACTCATAAAGTTATATGACATATTTATCCTTCCTAAAAAAATTTGAAAAACGTAAATAATGAACAAGTACTTTGTGTAAGGTTTCTTTTCTTCCTTCAATCTTTTCAACACGCAAAAACCAAATGCGATATTTCCTCAATTTTTTCGTTGATTGATCTCTTTGAATCTTAAGATATGGTCATGATTCTCTTTTCCATCTCAAGTTTTTATTCTTCCTTCAATATTTTATTTAATGCATACAGTGAAATGTGTGAGTTTTTTGCGCATTGGACTTTGATCTACATGTCACTGCACATGTATTAATGTGAAATGTGTGAGTTCTGTTATTGTATGCTTGTGGTTTTTATATTGATGGATCTTATGCATATAAATAATATAAGTGTATGTAAAATATTGATGCAATATCAAACTCGCCATTCAGTTATCCAAATAAAAAGTTAACCATGATCACACTTAAGAATGATCAAAATTTGTTAAATCTTTGTTTTCAATCAGGTGCAATGTACTAGAAAAGAAGTTGGCTGATGATGAAGAGGAGCAAAACAACTCATTTAAATTTCTAATCATCATTAACTACATTATGAAAAGTTTGCCAAACATTAGCATAATAATTTGATTAACTTGTCAGTCAATGAAAACTTATAATTGTTAGTCATAATTAGAATAATTAATATCGATACCTACCTACGGCATGGGGTGGGGGGTTAATGGTTAAAAAAATATAAAAAATAATAAAATAGTCTTTGTTGGGCATAAAAGTATAAAATTATGTTTTTTATTTGTTTGGGAAGGGAAAATATGTCCTATAACTTTATGAGTTAACCTAAGTTAATAAAATAGTTATTATCAGTCATAAAATATAAAAGTAGACGCAAATTAGCCATTTTGTTAAGAAATAGGCCTTAAAAGTCATTTTCTGAAGAAAAAAATCTCCAGTTATGTTCATTATCCCAGAACCCATAAAGATGTCGCAAGCTGGGTTTGAACCCATGACCTAGTGGTACCATCCGCCAAGCTCTAATCGTTGAGTTGTCATGTCATTGACACCTATTTTAACTTTTTCATCATTATTTAAATATATCTTTCACTTTTCTATATCAATTTAATTTCAATTATACTTTTATTAATTTCAACTTAATATAATTATACCATTACTAATTTTAACTATACTATTATAATATTATTAAGGTAATGATTATTCCACACCACCAAAAGTGTTTTCTCACACCACCATTGCATTTTTTTTCCTTACTTATTGACACACCCAAAAAACTGTAACTTAAAAACAAAGTAACTTTCGACCAAGTTAAAACTTTAATTGAGACCGATTCTCAAGCTCATCAAAACACGAAATTGTAGTACTCTGTGTTATCTAATAAACACAACTTGAATCAATTAAAAATGTTTTGAAATTAGCAAGTTATGGTAATTTAACTAAAGTTGAGGAAATCTGTCTCGCAATGAAAATGGGATAGTGTCCCTGACTTTCGGCCAAGTTATGTGCTTGATCGAGACCAATTTGGCAAGTTGATTAAATACAAAGATTGTAGTACTATGAGGTATCTAATAAACGCAGCTTGAATCACCTAAAAATGTTTCGAAATGAGCAAGTTATGGTCATTTTACTAAAGTCACACAAATCGTCTCGCAATCAAAACGGGATAGTGTCCCTGACTTTTGGCCAACTTATGTGCTCGATCAAGTTCGATTCTCAAGTTGATTAAAACACAACAATTGTAGTACTCTGAGTTATCTAATAAACACAACTTGAATCACTTAAAAATGTTTTGAAATGAACAAGTTATGATCATTTTACTAATCGCACAAATGTCCGAAAAAATTTGCAGAAATTTCAAAAAACTTGCATTGTTCTGGCGAACAGGAAATTTCATCAAATTTATTTACTGTTCGCCTAAATCATTGTGAGGTTTTGCAAAAATCCAGCATTGTCTCAGGCAAACAATATTTTTTTTGTGATTTCTGAAAATTTTTCTAAAGTTTACTTTTGTTTTTGTGATTGAAAATATTTCTGAAGTTTCTATGAGATTACTTTGTTTTTCTGAAATTTTTTGGGGAGGTTGCATTTTGGGGTTCGATTTTAAAGGAATGAGAAGAGATTTTGAGGGAGAGGGAAGAGATTAGTTTCGATTTTGCAAAAGATTTGAGGGAGGGGGGAAATTTGAATGGGGGAGGAGAGACTTAAGTTTCTATTTGAATGGGGAGTAAAAAAATGTTGTTTCTTTCTTTATATAGGTGGTGTGGAGAAGAAAGTAGGTGGTATGGGAGACTTAAATGGTGTGAGAAAACATTTTTTGTGGTGTAGAATAGTCGTTACCTATTATTAAATATATATTATTATTATTATTAGTTTCAACTTAAATACATAATATTATTAATTTCAATTATACTACTATTTAGATATTTTTTAATTATACTATTATTAATTTCAACTTAATCTTAATTTGATTAATTAAAAGAAGATGAAAGTTTTTAAATAATTTTTATTATTAATAATTAGTTTTTTAAATATTTTTTGTATTAATAATTAGTTTTTATAAGACTTGGTTTTGTTTTTAATTTGGAAAATAAAAAGAATTGGAATATTTAGTATTATTTAAGATTTATGTGATGGTATGGTTGCCCCTAAATTTAGGAAAAAGTTGGAAGTGAAGTTAAAATAGGGAATACATTGGAACATGCATTTTCTCACATGAACCCTCTAAAATAGTTTTTTTTTTGTATTTTAGGGGATCCATTGGAAATGCTCTAATGCAATGTAAGTATTCTTGAGTCTTGGGTTTTTAATTACAAGTGAAGGGTCTATTGTGACATCTTCTCCTCTAATACCAAACTCGTCCTTGTAGTATAAGAGTTGCCTCTTTTTTTTAATTGTACTTCACTTGTGCATCCCATCCCGCGATCCCGTTCCAGTCCCGATTCCGTCCCATTCCGTCCCATCCCGTCCCGATTTTTTCGGGTCTTAATGGGATTGAAAATTAAACTCTGTGAGAGATTCCAATGACAGCTTCATGTGCTTATTATGACATAGGTTACATTATGTTTAGTTGATTGCATTTTGTTTTATTATTTCATTTTCAGCATGGTTATGTGTGAACATGCAATTTGCTGAATCTTTATTTTAGTTATTGAAATTGCATGGTCAATTTGAAACACGATGATCCCGTCCCGTCCCGAACCCGTTTGGGATGGGATGAGCCCGTCCCGATTCCGTATGAACAAGATGGGATAGGGATGGGTCTATCTCGTCCCATCCCGTCCCGTGCCCACCCCTACCTGGTTTTGTCAGTCTGTGGTGACATGGTAGCAAGGAATGTGATTTCGCGAAATTTTGTCGATAATTTTATATTTTTTGAAATTACGAAAAGAAAAAGTGTGAAAGAAATAATTCCAATTTTTGAAGGTTTTTTTCGAAAAATTTTGAGGTTTTTTCTTAAATTTTGGGACTTTTCGTAAATTTCGTTTTTTCGTGAAAAATACAAAATCCAACTACCAAACCTTTCGAGGGGATTTTTGAAAAAATTCAAGGTTTTTTCATAAATTTCAATGGCTTTTTTCTAATTATCATTTCTTCTAATTACTTATTAATTTTTGAAACCATCCCTAATTTTCTAATTATCATTTCTTCTATTTATATATTTATTTTTAAAACCACTCCCTTATTTTCTAATTATATATTGATTTTATGTTTGTTTCATTTCTTGGTATTTAGGCTTCATTTAATGTGTTTAATATATTTATTTATTTACATTTTATTTTTCATATATTTCATATGCTCGCGAAATTCATTATATATATTATAATTTTTTTCATCTATTCTCAAAATTTTTATATTTTTTATTTGCACATTGAAATATTTTTTAAAATCAGAAAACCAAAATTAACAAGAAAAAACGAAATCCCAATCCTTGCAAGGTGCAAGGGAGTCTCTGTTGACATGGTCCATAGGTCATCACGTGCCATAGGATTTTTCTCAAGGCAAAAGCGAAAAATTAAAATGTATTTTTATATATAGTAAACAAATGAATCTCACCCCGTTTGTGTTACCTCAATAGTTCTTTCTTATTAAAGAAATTAAGACACTCGGGCCATAGGATCAAAACAACCTAAGGTTAGATTGTATGTAAAAGTGTGAGTCAACCTTGATGAGTAAGCGGATCTAGTTCTTTTTTATTAAAGAAATTACGTCACTCGGGCCATTGGATCAAAACAACCTAAGGTTAGATTGTATGTAAAAGTGTGAATCAACCTTGATGAGTAAGCGGATCCCAACCTATTAAGTTCCAGTGTCTGCCAAATTAAAACACCATCAGTTGAGCTCATATGTGAAAAATGAGCCTTTCTAGCCGTGGAGGAAAGAGGCGAGGAAATGGGTATTATCACTCATCTTTCTCGAGATTTGCGAGGCTGTGCATCTCAAGGACATATATGTGCATCTCGAAGGGGATGAGCGGTCACCCTCACCCCCTCACCCGTTTCCTCGCCCATTTAGAATTTTCTGTGAAAAATGATTCGAACATATAGAATGAGCCGCGGCCCAATGCATCAATCAGTAGTTTCAGTCCATGTCAGCCCTTACCCATTGCCATAGCCCCCCAAAGGACCGTCGTTGTCAAAGTGATATCAGTTTCAATTTCGTTTTGGAGACGAAAAGCTAGAGAACTTATTTCCAAAACCGAGCAAGGCAATTTTCCGCCAACGAACCAAGTTCCACTTTATCTCCTTACAAAGTGTGGAAATTAGCTTATTTCCCGAGGGTTTGTTTTCTTTTCTCTTTTTCTTGTTCTTTGATTTCTAATTTTGAAAAAAATCCTTCAAACTGAAACGATCATATGGCAATTTGATTTCCAAACTTGAGTTTTTAAAGCGCCTCGATGCTCATAATTCAATCTGAGTTTGCACCAGGAAAATACGCACTGAATAGATAATAGTTTGAGCAGATGCAATACTCCAGTACGCATCTAGGTTGCATACCAGTTTACGAAACCAGGTTGGACGGGCTATCAGAGATCCTTCACAAGTCTGATCTTTATGGAGGTTTCAAACTTAAAGTAGATGGGTAAAGTTTCATCGCTCTTGATGAACTCTTCCGCTTAATGTCTAAACCAGATTGCAGATTGAGGGGCTCATGGGATTTTACGATTGGTGTAAAGATGTCGTGTGGATCTTCTGAGTTGCTGACAGTGCTAAGAAATTAAAGATAAGCTATTTACATAGCATATTACCTACAGCTCCCATACATGGGAAATTTTCAGCACTACCCCACAAAATGCCCAAGTATTATACACACAACCACTTTACATGAGAAAAAAGTACAGCGATTACATTGATCACTCATCCAAATTCTGAATATCATTCTGGGACATTAGCAATAACACCGGTTTGTAGTAACCAAACTGACAATTGTCTGGCTATTAATAACTGATGACCTGCATTCCAAGATTAATAATAGACAGAAGGACCGTAGAAAAACCAAAGATAAGACTCAGTACTATTGACACACGCCTTTGGGAGACAAAAATGGACCAGCTCCACTATCATTATGCATTGGCTCCATAAGCAGCAATTCTCTACTCCAGCTGCATCCGAAAGATCCCAGGAAACACAGGGACGTCAACAGCAAATAATATAATAGAAATTCAGAATAAGCAAACTCAATTGTGAAAAGTATTGTGTTAAAGAGTTCCAAAAGAAAGGGAAATAAATGAATTATTAAATAAATAAATGAGGCAAAAGGAATAACATAGGTATGTGGAAAAACATTTGGCCCGAACCGATGGGTACCTGCACAGACCATATCCTAATGGTTCGGGTCTCAATCTGAACCGACTCAATTCCAGTTCAGGGGTGGTTCTTGGTGTTCACAACCAGTCCGAACCAAGAACCCAATATTAACATAATTGTACACAATATTTTGAGATTTTGTTCCATATCATCTAAGGTAGCATGGAAATGAGATCCCATTATTGAAATCCGCAAGGTTTTCTAATGCTTTTTGTCCCACATTTGAGTAGAGCAAAACAAAAGAAACTTCTACTTCTATAAAAGAACAAAAAACATCCTAAACGTTACACCAGAATCAAACCCGCAAGACCCGCGTGTAGACTCAACCCAGAACCGAGGGCTATTCGGTTTGTTTCTGGATCTAGTAGACCCGAACCGAACCTGTCCCATTGCCATGCATAATAAGAACTACATGATCGGGGCAACAAGTCAAATTTTCAAGTTGGCACTTACCCTCCATATGGTTTAAGCCGTAATGTATTTGCGGCCTGGACATGAATGTTGGTGACGTAGTGTATTATTAATATTGCTTGAATTCGGGATTTTTTAGAGACAAAGGGGTGTGAATCTATGCAGTTTACGCGGTCCAGTACATGCTAGACTCAACTGTGTATGTTTTACAAGGTCAAACTCTACACTCTCAAGACTCGACCGCATCAACTGAGTACTTGCTCAAGTCACCATAACTCCACAGCCGAGTCGCACTCGATGGCCTTCTTTTCTTGTTTTTAACATAGTATAACTGTATAAAAGCTAGATCTTGTCCTAAATCTCCTTGGATTATTTCTTTGTCTTGCAAGAAAGTTGAGGAAAATCATTCCAACTAAAGCACACTCAAAGATTTTGTAAGGAAAGGTTCCAATTGAAGCACAACTCGAAAATTTTGTAAGACAAGGTGATGATTTCAATCAGGTATAGGTTAGAGAAGCAAGGGATGGTGATGATGATGTGGTACCACGTACAAGGTCACAAACAAGGAGTAGAACGATGGTGCTTCATGATGATGATGATGATACTGAAGTGGAAGGAGTGAAAGATGGAGGACATGGTGAAGGTAACCGGATGATGACAATGTTGAAAACAATATTGAGTGATTATTGAGTCTTTTATCTTACCTATTCTTCTACTTATGTTTTGCCTTTTGCAATTGAGTACTTTTATAACTCTTATGGTTGAATATTAAACACAGGCTCTTTGCTCTTTGCTCTTTGCTCTTTGTAAACTAATAAGGTTTATGTTTGTGTTTGGTGGTTATGTCATGTTACATGGTAGTATACAAGTGATATGTTGGTTTATAATGTCTCCAATGTGCTTATCTTTTTATCAAGGGGCTTTGGGCTTGGAGTCCACCTCCACCACCACTACTACGACAACCACCACCTTTAACACGACCGCCATCACAATTACTATCCTTCAACAATGCCCATCAACATAAGCTGCCCAACTATCATCAGCTTTTAGCAAATTGTTTTCAACACTCCCAGTATTCAATTTGCAGAATGAAAAATTTTGGAAAAATGATTTTCAATGAAAATTTGCTAACACTTACCAAGATCCCAAATTTTCATATTTGCATTTGCAGTGGATTTTCCGTGAACCAAACAAGGCCTTATGGATTTTTCAAGACACATTAGGTTTTTTATTATTTTAGTTTTTGGATTGCTTCATGCACTTCGCTTATCGCTTTAGGCACTATAGGGGGTCCCTGCTTTGACCTCAACTCAACGCCTTAACCACTTTGCCCATTATTACTAACCATAATCTTCCTCCTTCGAGTGATACAAATACCAAACCCAACACCAATGATCACAATCAAGAAACTCTACGGATCTTTAGTTTTTGCATCCCCAATAAATGCAGGAAGATCCAAGAATGGGGAGTATCTCAATGATCAAGTAGAGTAGATCATTTGGGAGATCAACCAAAGAAGAAAATTGAGAACATTCAGGAAAACCTTCAGTGTCCATAACTGTTCCTGCTCGACAGCAGTCACCAAGTCCCTTATCTGTCTATGGTTTCCTCAAAAAAAAATTTGCTTCGTCATGGATCTCAAATACTATCCCAAAGGCCCTCAACACAATGCTTGCGTCATGCAATGCCGGAATTTCAAAGCTAAGTAATGCACTTAACATAAAAAGAAAAGCTTTCTTACTAAGTGCCATTTTCTTCTCTAAACAGACACATCTAGCTATGTGAAAGAAGTATAGTGTTCTCCTTCGCAAAGGACTTCCACATTAGAGACTCTCGAGCTCATATACTCTATTAATATTTGATATCAAGCACGTAACTTAAATATGATGCACTCTATATACTTTAGTAACAAATTCAATGGTCATTCTTAACTTCCTTTTACTAATTAAAAATAGCATTTTCTTTTTTTACTAATTAAAAATAGCATTTTCTTATCTTCTTCTTGGTTACCACTATTAAAACTCCTCGTTCTTAAATATATTCTGAGATTCAACCCTCACAAGCATTACAATGAATAAATCTAACCACCAAAAAACTAACATTTATTTTACACAGATCCCTCGACTCCTCTTCCAAAACTCTAGGGAAGAGCACAAGACAAATTTTCAAGGAAAGGAGAAAATCAGTATACTCATGAATTAACGTAAAGCAGGATATGAAAGTTCAGCAAGATAGTTTGTACATCACTAGTTACCTGAACCATCAATTCAAATTTGTTTTTTACGAGTAAGTATTCTTGTTTGATCGTGTTGAAAGCCTGTATACACCTGAAAGAATAATTTTTTACCATAAGGAGAAGATTACATATAACAGAAAGCAATAATGCACATAACAAAATTTTCGAGGAAAAATAGGAAAGTGGAAAAGGGCGTACACAGTAAGATTATGACAAAAAGATGCACATTTGTAGTGAACTAACACATCTTCACCAAATTTGGTAACAGGAAATGCAAGAAATGCAGCTTTAAGGTAAAAGGTAAAGAATAAATGAAATGTCGTATCCAATGTAAGGTACAAGGACAAATCAGAAAATACCAAAATAGAAAATATCCAGGTCTAATCATAATGAAAGGATATAACCTAGGTTGTTAGGAGGACAAAGAATTGACAGCTGCTTGGGGAGTCATACTGAAGTTGGCGCAGAACCATAACAAAAGTTTTTATTTATTTTATATAGTTTGCGATTCATTGAACAAATATAATTCATAATTAAACAAATATAAATATATTCAATAACTGATTGGAAAACATTGATTTAAAGATGTCGGTTGGGCTTAGTCCTCACTTGGGTATGGGTAGTAGCATATATATTAAGTTATTAACACCATTAAGTTAATTAGTTACTAATTCAACACCAATTAGTTATTACGAAACTACTAAATAAACTAATAAAGTAATAGAAACTATTAATTATTATTATTAATTTGTTAACATGCTATTTACTTCCCCAGCTCAGATGTTTGCAGTGCTAGGAAGTACCAAAACCTTTGAGGTGGGACTTTTCCAAAGTGAAGACTAGGGATAAAAACAATTGAGCTTCAACCTAGGATCTAAACAAGGAAACAGTTTCATAGAAAGGCCTGCCAAGAGCAAAGCCACACACAACATGCCGTGGAGCTGCAAAGTGGAGTGGATCAACGTAGAATTCTTATAGAAATAAAATAAAGTTGTTTGGGCACTAATGGTCAACAGATCCGATGAGATCAATTTATCAATCGTAAAGATCAACACCCGTTTAATATGAAGACCTCATAAAAAGAAACGTTTGACCTATGTGTCACTCCACTGGCAAATAAAACATTAAATGTATGTATAGGATAAGATATGCCTTCTTACCCTTCCCTGTTGTTCTCTTCACACACTTGACGGAAACCAACACATGCAAGTTTTACTCGCTGAGCACCGACACTGCAACACAAAATTTAGCAAATGAAATAAGTATCCATTTATAGTTAATATCTGTAAGATAACACAAATCAAATGCCATTTGATTGCATATATGGAGGAGGAAATTATTCAAAAACATTGCTAATTAAACGATTGCTCAAGAGCTACACAGAATTCTCATCTTTTGGCAGTGACCCAGTCGACATTGCACATATCTACCCAATTAAGTCAGAAATAACATGTCGTTTGATCAAGATGAATCACTCAAGGAATCGGGAATCACTCATCCAATTCACCCAGATAAGATTTTTCTACCTCTTCTAAGTAACATAATGCGATATAATAGGGGTTGGACATAGATCAAGATGACATATATACTACTATAAAATTGATAAAATCTACTTTTTATATGAAGACTAAAAAAACCATAACTAATAACTAGTCAAGAAAGAGGGTGACAAAGTAATATAAATAACAAGCACTCTAGGGCTCTTTTTGAGTGGTGAATATCATTCCTCTTCCATAGCTTTTCTTTCTACCTTCTCCATTTTATTTGCTTTTTTCTTTCATCAAATCATCTATTCTCCAATAACAAAGTTTTTCTAGCAGCAAGAATTTGGGTATGCAAGCAGAAGTAGTACTTAGGGAGTTAGGGAGTCAAAAACTAATTGGCTCGCTCAAATTGGCCCAACAATGCAGAGTAACTAGTTCTAAGTGAGTCATCCCAGTTAATTGGAAATGTGGTTGTCAAGCGAGTATTAGGGAGTTAATACCCTTGCACAACTTATAGGCCCATAGAAAAATGACATATCACGAAAGATTTCTTTAACACCATGATAATATCACTTGTGACCCGGATATAAAAACTGGAAAATTAGTATATTCCATTTTATTGCTGCCATTAATAACAGTATTTCTTGGGTCAAAGGTAAGGAGTACTTGTGATCTTAAACTTTTCCCAAAGATGTGGAATTGTGCAGGAAAATTAGGAGTAGCTGAAGAATCTGGTGCACACTTTATGTTGCGTATTCCGGACATTGAGAAACATGAGGCAGTGAACTAATAGAAGAAATGTTATAATGTCAACCATTTTTTCATGTCATAGGAGCTAGTCCAAATTTAGGGGATGTTAGCTTCAGGGAATGTTGTAATCCGGTAGTGATCCGTTACTCTTTCTGTTGTAGACGGGATCTATTGTAAATTAAAGTAATCATAGTTTCAGCAATAAACTTTAAAGTTTTTAAATAATAAATGTTTAAATCTAAGGAAGCTTCAGTTTCCTTCTTTTTATCGTTTTATCCTTGTTACTCAAGGCCGACATAGCATGAAACCAAAACCAAATCATCAGTTGGGCTGTCCTCATAGCTGTTCATCACATATTCATGTCTCGTAAAGTAGGATTGATCTCTAATCAGATGATATGTTTCTTGAGCATGAGAATTGGTAAGATTCAATTAAACCTTAATGCGAGAATTCTTATGTAGGGTTGAAACCATCGTGTGTTTCAGAAAAGTTGGAAAAAATGAAAGTCTTCAAGGTTTCACCATGTGTTCCAGATTGTTAGAAACAAGGAAGGAACCATTGCATGACCCAAAAGGGGGGAACTTAGCTTGGAATTTGAACCTGAGGAGAGGAGTCAGAGATTCAGAGATGGCAGAGATGATTGAGCTCTTAAAGCATCAATATAGATGACGAGGATGCAAACTGATATGGGATCACAAACCAGTAAGTTTGTTTCCGATAAAGATTTCTACACCAAACTGATTTGCAATCACAAAACCAGTAAGTTTTTGGTTAAAGATTACCATGCCAAACTTATCTCTAACTCGACACCTGCAAGTAACACCACCAATTCTCCTAGTTTCACTATCTCATTCTCAGATGCATTTTTCTGGAAAAAGTAAGTCCTTGGTGCCTTGCACATGGGAAAATCCTGACTTAGTCAACCTTGCAAAGAAAACAACTGAGCTTCCCTTCGGGTCGTCCTTCTTGATTAATACAAATGTTTTATTTAGTATAAAAAAAAAAAACATGTCTTTGAGTTTTGTATTCCAATTAACAAACTATTTCTTGGGTTGCCCTAAAAATCATGTACTATATATATTTGAAGGCCATGAACTTCCTTTTAGTTAGGGATACAGTAAACTAATCGTTGTGTCAAGATGGACAGTAGGCTTAAGAAAAAAAAAATTAGTGTTCAAACCAAACATAGCAAACTGACTGAATAAAACTTTGGTATGTACTTGTAAATCATTACATTAAACTGATACTATTCAGCACAAAATTAAGATTGTTACCACCTAGTGCACGAATACTAATAGATTAAACTTAGCAAAAGTGATGAATTTGCATAGAAAGCTAATCTAGTTCAATCACACCACTTAATCGCCTAGAAGTGGAGTATCACTTGTAATGATGTAAACATTTCACCTTGAGCTACTTCCTTTCAGTTGGTGAACATAAGCATCAACCTTTTCGTAGTCCACAATCGGTAAGTTCCTACAAATTGAGATAACCACAAATTAATTAGATTCAAACTAGAAATAAACGTGAAAATGATGAGAGATAGTGTGTGAATTTAAGGGAAAAATACAGTTGATTGTTCAACTCCGTCAAAATCCTCTCCAAATCTTGGCAGAACAAGGTGATCACTTCGGCGACGAATCCAGGGTTGTTTTCGTCTTGAAGAGACTGAATTTGATTGAATTGTCCGTCCAAGAAACCCTACGTTGCCATCAAAATCAACAATCAACTTAAAAAGAGTTTCAAGAGTGACTGATTGATTGAATCATCAAGAAAGAAAACACACAAGGGATTATTTATTACCTCTTTGGACATGGATGAAACCAGTCCGTCAAGTTGTTGTTTGAGGAGTTCTGGCGAGGCCATTTCACTCGAACCAACGAACGAACCCTAATTGACCCAGAGAGACGTAAAGCAAAGCGTGAAGAGGAGTGGTGTTTGGGGAGTCGAATCGAAGAGAAGAGAAAAGAACGCTAACAGTTTATTGCGAAGCGGCGAGCATCTTGTTCCAAAAGTTAAAAGGGGAATTCTAATGAAAAGGCGCCGACTTTTTTACACCAATATTTCTATAGAAGTCGCCACCCCTGTTTTTTTTTAATGACACCACCATCTACGTTTGCACACCACTAATATAACCCTCCTCTTATCCTCTCTTTTCTTCTCTATCAGGAACAACGCTACCATCGCACCACCTCCCCCCACCCGCCTGTCGGGCAAACCTCGTAAAGTACCTTCCGCCAGGTATGTTGGCGACACCGCCTAGCTCTAGCTAGGGCTTTTCCGCCTTTCCGCCCTGCCCACTGCTCTTTCAACTCATCCTTCCCATCTGCCCTAATCTCCCATCCGTCCCGTTTCCGCTCTTAGCGAGCTAACATCAGCAAATTCACTTCAAAACTCTCCAGCTATTCATTCCTCCGCTTGCCAATAACCTCCATTCGAAGCCCAGCCGGGAAGGGAAGGCCTAAAAGCCAAAAGTTTTTTCAAAAAAAATGATCCGTGACGGATCCTTGGTTGCAAATGAAAGGAAGTTGCTAGAGCGGTAAAGACAAGGATAGCTCCTAGGAAAGAAAAAGAAGCAGTTGGGGCACCCTGGATTAGCCCGCATAAGAGAATGTCAGTTTGTTTACCTAGACCGGAGTTTTGGCTTTCATGCAGCATTCTAAAATAGCGGGGATCAAGCCATGCGATGCAACCTGCTTCCTTGGGTACTAAAGGCTACCACAGCATTCCCGGTTAGAGACCGTTTAGGTCGTGTCGACCTTTCACCCGTCTCATGTAAAATGTTGACGAACACATCGACAACCTTCGGACTGAGGGGTCTCTATAAAACAGAATGAAAAGCCCCGGTGGAAACACAAACAAAAAGAGAGAGGAAAAGTGGAAAGGGGGCGCCGGGGATAACAGGCTGATGACTCCCAAGAGCTCTTATCGACGGAGTCGTTTGGCACCTCGATGTCGACTCATCACATCCTGGGGTTGAAGAAGGTCCCAAGGAATCCTGTTATCTTTTGAAAGGAAAGTGCACTTCACGAGCTCTCTTTCAAATAATCCAAGCTGGAAACGGAGGATCCCAACGGGAGACATGCTGACCCCGTTCGGCCGGTGACGAATTGGAATGGTAATTTGGAAGGTCTCTCTTTGGAAGCTTCCTAATCGGATGGATAGGAGCTTGATTGTAGGGGATGCTGGGGCGGGTCAAAGGCGGAGAATTCTCTCTATCCAAGTGCAGCTACTGTTTTTGAAGCACCCTCGCATAGGGGTGCGTTTGCTACGTCTTTGTGCCCGACCAGCTGAGGACAAAGTTGGAAAATAAGGCGATACGGTGCGGGTGTTCCTTCCTTTTGCCTTTTGGGGCCATACTACTAAGGGCACAACTGGCAAATTTCATATATAAGAAAGTCATTTGGTAATAGAATCGCTTGTGCAAGAAGATGACTTCCTACTATGAGAATAGGAGCGACTTCGCTCACTCTACTTGAAGACCTGTCAGTTGCTTCTTTGCGGCATCGCGAGAACTCAACTTTCAATGTTTGGCGTGGTATTTGACCCTGCCCCCCTTGTCTTTTCTCTTCATACATCGACCATATAATTGATCTGAGAAGGGATGCCTCAGAACCGGGTTCCCTTTTGTTTGATTCATGTGATGACGGCAAAAATTCGCCGGCCCTTCAACTATTTTCAACTAAGTAAGCTTGCCCCATGAGACAATGGCCTCGCTTTCAACAGTGTTATCCCTCCCGCGTGCTATCATCAGGTCGGACTCCCTTTCGTTCAAGCAGCTATTCGCTATCTGCATCTGCCTAAAGATCTGGATGCGATCTTTTAGCGCCGTGGAGGAAAAATTGGACTATTCGGGGGGGGCTGGAGTAGGGTGCAAAACAAAACCGTCTATGCCGAATCTGACGATTATTAATGCGATTCCATTTTGTGAATTGCAGGTGCAAAAACGTTCCGTCAGGGGCCTTTAGTCTTTTGATTAGAGTAGGTGCCCACGGTAAACGCTGGGTAGCCAAGTGTGGAGCGGATAACTGCTGAAAGCATCTAAGTAGTAAGCCCACCCCAAGATGAGTGCTCTCCTATTCCGACTTCCCCAGAGCCTCCGGTAGCACAAATCTCTATCTCCAACGAAGAGGGAAGGGAACTGCCTAAACTACTTACCCGCTAGAGCCGATACCGAAAGAGAGAAGGTTGCCCAGATTGAATATCATTCTGAACACGAAGACCGGGGCCAAATGCTAGGATAAGTGGTTTTCTCTTTTCCGAGAAGGTTTGGCACTAGACAAACGATGGCACCAAAGCTTAGCCTTTTTCCCGTACTACTCTCCCGTAGAAGGGTATGATTCGTGTATGTCTGTGCGCTCCCTGTTGAAGCTGACCCACCACCCATATTGAGCCGCGCCCCCTTACTCAGATAGGTCTTTCCTGCCTAAACTTAGATAGGGCAGGGCTTTCCAATAGAGAATTGCGGGAAAAGCCAATACTGACTTGAACCGAGAATAGCTTGGACTGAGACTAATGGCTTGAAACGAAACTGGCTTGTTGGAGAGGTGAACCTTTGTTCCAAGTAGTAATGATGGCGAATGGGAGGGCTAAAAAACGAGTGGTTCGACCTAACGATCACGAAATGTTGCATATCAATTAGAACTATCAATCTTCTATTATCCTATGTAATGCGATAAAGAAGGTTTGGTTAAAAAAAAAAGGCAAGAGAGAGCGACAAAGCGCTCGGATTCCTTTCGTGGCAGGCGATACAGACCACGGTTCAGGCTGGCATTTATTTCATCTATTCCATGACCGGAACAGGGGAGGATACACGTTTCACCACGCAGAAGAGAGATTTCAAGAAATGGCGGATCTATTAACTCTATCAATAACCGAGCCGGATCTGGAGACCTGTTCTAAATAAAGGCAAAGAACCTTTGCTGGATGATACTACGAACCCTAATGGAGCCAAGGAGAAAGCAGTTGCAGGCCAGGGTGAGACTTCAAAAGCTGTCCTTCTTTCACGACGAGGGAACCGCGTCCGCATCAGTCGAAGTGGTGGAACGCCCCCCTGAGTTAAAGGGGGAGCTTCTGCACCTCTCTCCAAGAGATACGATTCGGCTGCCAACACAAAAATCTAAATCAAAAGAGTCCGTGCCGTTCAAAGTGGAATTATTTTCTTCTAAGATCCATTGCTCGATTTTGCATGCTCTGCTCCCAAAATGCAGAGAGACTTGCGAGGGCGGATCCGGGTTGGTTCTCCATGAGATGAGCTCAGTGCATTGGACCGATGGATAAGAGAACTGAGCTGGCCCTGACGGAACGACACCTAATCGATCGTGGTGAAGTTAGCAATGGATTCGGCGGATCATCCACGTCACGCTAGGACCCAATCCATGAACTCCTTCAGCAGCCGCTCCCTCAAAGAACCTCTCGGTATGCATAACGCATTGCCTTGTATAATAAGCCGTCTACTACATAGCACGTCCTAAAACCGGATCCCCTACCCTTTCCTTGGCCAAAAGCAGGGCCTGACAAGCGAAGAGCCGTGTCAATCGGTCCTTCACCACTTCTCGAGTGTCTAGCTCTGTAGACGGAAGGCTTGTTCTGGGCCTACGTTTGCTCTTGGCGCCTTGACTACACTATACTATAAAGAATGAAAGACGAGTCCTGTTCGTCCAACAGTTTCACCAGCCAGCCAGCCAGGAAGGATTGCAGGCAGGCCGAGAGGCAAAAATATCAATTAGGCAGAGAAAAGTATCTTACCTTTTTTACCCACCTTGATCCAAGCCGAGTTTTGAATTCCTTAGCTTGGTGATGGATGCAGACACAACCCATCTGCCGCTCTGACTCGCATTGTTTGGTGCGCCCAGCTAGCCTCCTCGCTCCTTCCCCATAGGGCCAAGGGCTCCCCTGAGTCAAAGGATCAACAGACGCTTCATCGACTGAATAAACTACTAAAACTAGTGGTGGTGCTTCAACTGGATCTACTGCTGAAGGCAAAGTTCCCATCTTTCATCCATAGGGATTTCATCGCCAAGAATCAACAATTGAAGAACTTGACCCCAAGCTTTCTCGATCAATAGAGCTGTCAAATTTCCCCTCTCCCCGATCCATGCTGTCTTTCGAATCCCTTCATCCGACCCCGTAGTGAGGAAGGGGCTGCATCTTAGTGTCCTTTACCATTCATTGTTTTAGGTCTGATCCTTGCTGGATTTTACTATTTGATTCCATTGCTATCGAAATCCTTGGTTGATTCTCGTTTGCATTGAATTGGGAATCAGTCAACACCGTCGCCATTCAAGAAGAGGCAGAAGATTAGAGGGAGCCTGTCTGTGACTACCTACAACACGGTAGACTCCCGTCTGGAAGCGGGGCTATTAGGGGCCAACTCCAAAATTCGAATGCTACTCTTTATGGTTCCAACCCCTATTTCAAAATAAAGACTCTTCGGGATGCCCTTTTTTCATTCTGCGGGAAGTGCTGATCGTAGCTGGGTCAACGACTTCTTTTGGTATGGGTATCTTATTGTTGATTCTTCTTTTCCTATCTTCTCATAAACAACAATAGGGACGGCCGGCAGCAGCAGCCGCCACCCTGCCCCGCCGACCCCCTTCTCATTTCTTTATCTTATTTTCTTATTTGTTTGTTTTTTCCCTTGCCATCGCACAAGTATCTGCGATTGGGGAATCCATCATTGCGGAGGACTCTACGGGGTCGAATTCTCCACTTGCAAATACCTGTGGGAGGGTCAAAAAAATTATGCTCTCGCACAAGCATGCGCAAGGATGGGTTAACAAAGAATATGAGGAAGATAGGAGAAGGTGATGAGGGATGGTGTAGCCGGAGCGTATGGGCATTCTTCTGGAAAAGAAGATGGAGAGTGGATAATAAGAGGGGATGAGAAGAAAAAGAAGAATAATAAAGGAGATACGCAGTGGCGGGGCAAGGTGGTACAGGTGACAGTGGGGGGCATGGTGGTGGTGGTGGTGCTTGATGGGAAATATAAGAGAAGATGTGGAGACAGGGAGATAGGAGAGGTGGTAGTTTTTTTTTTTTTTTTTTGCTTATGTTGGTTATGTCCTTTAGCACATCCAAAAAAAAGGGGGCTTAGTGGTGTCCTTCAGCAGAAATTGTGATGTCGAAATGTTGGATCCCAATGGAAAATGTATTATCTCATTCATAAAAAAATAAATAAATAAAGGTGACCTTTAGAAATATGAAAATACTGATAATAATAATAATAATGGGTGATATCTTTTAATTTATTCACTCGATGTGGAAAATTAATCTAAATCTCAACCTAAGTAATGTGGAAAACCACAAAATTCACACAACTTTTGATTTATGGTGTTCAAAATTTGATAAGTGCCTAATTAGCATATTTACATATATTTTTTAGGTACCTTCGACATTCATCAAAGACAATTTGCTTATTTTACATAAAATAATGTTTTTGTCTATTATTGTACCATGCACATTTTTTAAGATCTTAATGGAGTATCTCCATGTATATGCAATTTACTTTTAATTATTTTTGTTTATTTTGTAGAAATTTTTATAGTAAAAAACCCACGGTGCACCCATCATCACACACGAGTATCGAGAAGTGAAACATTTGCTTCATGAGATTAATTTGCCCAAACTCAAATAAAAAATCAATTTCCCAACAAACCCAAAACCCAAACCACAAAAAATCAACCCAAATTTAGTATACTAGCCCCTTTAACAACAAAATCAATTTCCTTACTTTCACAAATCTCCCATCTAAACCAAACACTTCACATAACCAATTCCCAGCCATGTTCACTCCACCAATAATTTCCTAATCCAACCTAAAGTCCATTAAACCAAATCTCGAATGTCAGTGCCCAACACCAAATTCTCTGCACCACCAAGACTTCTAATCTCACCAACTTCATCATTTTCACCCTCAACAAGTTCACATACAGTTCCTTATCCCTCCACCTTTAATAAATCAAAAGAATATGGACAATTAAAATCTCCAGAGTTACAAAAAACAAAAAACAAAACAAAACATGGCTAGTGGTCATAAAAGGAGAACTAGGATCCAAGCTAAAGACTATGGGGAAAATACAAAAGAAAAATATTTAGAGAAAATAAGATCCAAGTGTTACATAGACAAAAGGAGCTTTGAAGGTGAGCACAAATATCATTATCATTATTAGTTTCATTTAAGTTGTAGGAGCTTTTGAAGGAAATGCATGCACTCCCCTTACACATAATTGAAGTTTAGTTTGGCCAACTATATATACGATGATATCCTACATCAGGGAATTTATTTAAATATAGGCCATCATATCGAATGGACCATTTACAGATAGAAGAACGACTAATCTCCAGTTTGGCATCATATATAACAAAATTTCCACTGACCCTTTTATGATTTTTGGTACCCAATTCATATTGCATGTGAAACGAGTTGTGTGAAGCCAACTGTTGTTAAAATCCCAATTTACACCCTGTCTGTAGTGAAGTACATGGTAGCCAAAATCATCATCCTTTGACCAACAATGGATATTTATAGGTGTACCTGGTGATAAATCGTTAGTCACATATAAATGTTCATCTTTCTCTTCTTCAGCAATAATGAATGAAAAACAAGACAATAGGACCACTACCATGAGGGTGCCATGGTTGAAACTGGTCATACTTATCATCTTGCTATTAACAAATTTGTGGTTGTTGATGATGATGTTATGGTGTCTACAATACATTCCTTTAAATAACCCTGAGGCCTTGAAAATGTAGTTGACATATAAAAAGCATTGAAGAACATTAAAAGTGTGTTTGAATCATTAAAGTGTTAAAGAACATTAAGAGTGTGTTTGAATCATTAAAGTGTTAAAGAACATTAAAGTGTGTTTGAAAATGTACTTGACCAACAATTCTTAAGAACCAGTTCCCTAGGGCCAGATCGGTGCCAGGGGGCCTCAAGACCCTCCATCATCCTATTTTCTTCATTTGTTCTTCTTCATCTGTTCTTCTTCTTTTGTTCTTCTTCTTCTTCTTCTTCTGTTCTTCATTTGTTCTTATGTTCTTCTTCTTCTTTTGTTATTCATCTTCATTTATTTTCTTCATCTTCATCACGTTTTTGAGGCTCCCTCGGCGCTAGGGACATGGCTCTTAAGAAAGACTCGTACTTGACAAGAAAAAAAATGGTTGGCCTTGAAAATGTACTTGACATGTACAGAGTAGTCAAGAACTTTAAAGTGTGTTTTGACAATAAAATAAATAAAGAAAAACGTCAAAATGTTATTGTATAACTTGTTTATTAAATGGAGAGGTTTGATTCCAAAAGATGTGACAATTTGCATCACAACACTAAGAGTGTTGCTTTGGGGTTGTTCAGGAGTTACCTCCCCAAATTGGAGGTCAACTAACTTAAATTCCAAAATTTTATTTTTCATATCAAAATGTCTCTACCTATTTTTTTTCAATGGACAATATCAAGCCTTAGTTTTAGGCCTGAAAATGTTAAAAGAGTTGGGCTAAATGCCCAATTTATAATAAATAAATTAATTAATTAATTATGAACATTTTGAAGTGATCATTTCACAACAAATAATTGTAGTTTTGTATTTTGGTTTGTGGAAAATTCAATAAGCACAGTTTGTGGCATGAGGACACCCTTCCACCGTGGAAGTATCAAATTAATACTACAAAAAAAAGGGTTTTCACTACATTTAGAAAACATAATAAAAATGTCATTTATAACATTTTTAACCACTGATCACAAGCGTGGTAACAAGTACCATAATAAAAGATTTGGAATTTTATAAAAAACATATGCACTATATAAAAAGATTAGTAATAAATGAAAAAAAAATTGTATTTACTGATGAGTATAAAATATTGTTTTAATAAAAAAAATGTGCTAAAAGTGAATAAAAACAAATTTACAGGGTGTTTGTTTTTTTGTTTTGAATGGACTAAATAGTCTTAATAAGAAGTGGATCACTTTAAAAATAGTGTTTGTTTTTAGTTCTGATCAGAGGTTGAAGTTCTTATTAGAGTAAGCACCATGGGATACTGATCACTTAGCACTGAGTGCTTAATGAAAATTCATTCTAATAATGCGAGTGCTTAATGAGTGCTTATCACTACCCTCTCCTCTCTAAAATTCATTCTAATAATGAAAATTCACTTAGCACCATGGGATACTGATAATGAGTGCTTATCACTACCCCTCTCCTCTCTACCAGTCATCCCTTCTTTTCTCCACCGCCTCTTTATCATGCGAGCAATGTCACCACCGTCACCACCACCCTATCTAGTCTCCCTTGCTGCTCATCTTCCTTCTATTCCTTTTTTTCTTCTACCTATTGAAGTTTGTATGAGGAATGGAAAGTGATATAGAGTGGTTTTCAAGTAGTGGTAGAAAGTGATCTCAATGGTATTTGGGGAGAAAACAAGTGGATAAGGGGGTTAATATTGGTGGTTTATGGTGTGCGGTAGGAGTGGTGATGGGCAAAAATGTATTAAAAAAAAACTTCAAGTTAGCACCTAAAAAAATCATTTAATTTTACCGATTCTAATCAACAACTCATTTAGAAGCAAAACAAACAATTTTTTCAGAACTTCTAACCACTAAAAAAAAGACCCTACCTTATTGTTAAAAATTAATAAAAAAAAGTTTTATTGTTAAAAAAATGTTATAAAGTGAATAAATAGAAACTTTGTCACCTATAAGTGCTAAAAAGATATTTTATTGGGATAAAAATGTATCTAAAACGCAAATTGTTTGATAAAAAAAAGTGTTCAAAGTGTGGGTAAAAAAAATGTTAAGTGTGGGTGTAAACAATTTCTTAGATACAACCCCATTGACTCTGTCTTCATCTTTTTAAACTTTTCATAATTTTGTTTGTTTCCCTTATGTTCAAATTGGAAAAAATTTTAGATTTAGGGTTTTCTCTACCATCACCACCCACCATTCAACCACCGCCACCGACCATCACAGCCACCGTCCAACACCACCCTAGCTTCCTTGTGAAGTTGGGTCTACACCAATGGGACACCATCTCCATATACATCAGACCACTATGCACCACCACCTTCACCCACTATAAACTCAAAATTGCATACCACTACCACCACCAACCACTGACCACCCTCTTCTACCACCGATTAGAACATTGAAATTATTATTTGCAATTGATTGATCGTGGTAATCTAAGGAAATGTTTTGTTTTACTTACAATCACACACAGAAATGTAATGTGCAAGAAAAATAAATGAGGAAATGATATACGCGGTTCACCAACTTGTTACCAATACTGCTAACAAAGGCCTACATCCATGAGGATAAATATCCACTATGAAACAAATACCACGAGTTCAAAAATAAAATATAATAGGGCTTTGCTTCAACGATGTTTTTTCTACGGTTCAATTAGAGACTTGATTTGATTTGTCGCTTTACTGCTTGCATGCACACAAGGCTTTGCACTTCATTGCTTGCATAAACACGACTTTGTACTTCACTACTTGCATACACACAAGACTTTGTCAAATTCTTAGAGAGAGCTCGAAGTTGTTTGAGATATTGAATAAGACATTTGAGATAATTTTTTACATATGTTCAAAATATTTAGAAACTATTTCTAAAGCCGATAGATCAAAATAAGTTCTTAACTCTTTGACATTGCTTCACTCTTAAGTTTTCAGAGCACAACTCATAAAAATGGTTGAGTGGGAGATGTCTGAAATATGTGAAATGAGGCCACATATTTATAGCCTAGAGGTTAGGGCATGATCGGTAAATATTAGGGGTGGGCAAGGTTCGATTCGATTTTGTGGTCGTATCTGGTACCGCCCCGTATAATTTTTTTGGCGGGGTTCAATTTTTGGTTCTTTGAAGTTAATACCATATTGTATCGTGTCGGTTAGTGTTGGTCCGATTCAGTACCAATTTCAATCCGTCCCAAATAGTGACACCAAAAACAATTATTTAATTATTGAAGACAAAATTATATCTAGATTTCAAAATGGTCAACTTTTTACAACAAAAAACGTAACCTAATTTATCTTTTTTCCCCCTACCATGCACAATAAAATAAAACAACACCCGACCATCCAAATTTAGTAAATTAAAAATAAAACTAATTCACTATTCGATTAGGTATTTTCGGTAATTCCAAAATCCAGAATCGGTATCGTACCAAAGTGTAACGTTTTGTTCCTTTTTCTAAACAGTAAAACAATGACCGGTCCAATTCAATCTCGGAACGGTATGATAAGATTTCGGTTCAGTTTCGAATTTTGTAGATATTCTGCCCACCCCTAGTAAATATCCGGTAAGGAATCAAGGAATATCATGTGAACAAATCCAATAATATTTAAGAAATGTAAAAAATCATTTTCTCTTGAGCACTCCATGGGATCTTTATTCCATAAATGCTATAACCCCACAGTCTAAGTCTAGAAAGTATAGCCTCACAATGTCTAATACCCTACAAGGTATTAACCCCACAGAGTACGGAATAAAATTAGTTCGGGCCAACTAAAACATTGCTCATTTAACATTCTGAGTTATATGAAAGTCCAATGTTGTAAAATGTAGTTCAGAAATGTACTACTTTGATTTGTCAACTTATACACCATATTCAAATCAAATGTAGAACATTATTAACTTGAATTTACGCCAATTTATGTTTTGGGTATAAATTACATCAATCAGATTTTTGCGTTTAAAACAAAAAACAAAAAACAAAACAAAAAAAAACAAAACAAAACAAAACATGGCTAGTGGTCAAAAACGGATAACCGGGATCCAAGCTAGAGACTCTATAGGGGAAAATACATAAGAGAAATATTTAGAGAAAAGAAGATCCAAGTGTTGCATAGACAAAAGGAGCTTTGAATGTGTGCTCAAATATCATTATCATTATTTGTTTCATTTAAGCTCTAGGAGCTTTTGAAGGAAATGCATGCACTCCCCTTACACATAATTGAAGTTTATTTTGGCCAACTATATATACGATGATATCCTACTTCAAGAAATTTATTTAAATATAGGCCATTCATATCGAATGGACCATTTACAGATAGAAGAACGACTAAACTCCAGTTTGGCATCATATATAACAAAATTTCCGCTGACCCTTTCATGATTTTTGGGTACCTAATTCATATCGCATGTGAAACGAGTTGTGTGAAGCCAACTGTTGTTAAAATCCCAATTTACACCCTGTTTGTAGTGAAGTACACGGTAACCAAAATCATCATCCTTTGACCAACAATGGATATTCAGAGGTGTACCTGGTGATAAATCGTTAGTCACATATAAATGTTCATCTTTCTTTTCTTTAGCAATAATGAATGAAAAACAAGACAACGGGATCACTACCATGAGGGTGCCATGGTTGAAACTGTCATATTTCTCATCCTATTATTAACAAATTTGTGGTTGTTGATGATGATGTTATGGTGTCTACAATACATTCCTTTAAATAACCCTGAGGCCTTGAAAATGTAGTTGACATGTAAAAAACATTGAAGAACATTAAAGTGTGTTTGAATCATTAAAGAATTAAAGAACATTAAAGTGTGTTTGAAAATGTACATTAAAATTTACTTGACCAACAATTCTTAAGAGCCCGCCCCTAGCGCCAGATCTGCACCAGGGGAGCCTCAAGACCCTCCATCATTCTATTTTCTTCATCGGTTCTTCTTCTTATTCTTTTATTGTTCTTCATTTGTTCTTATGTTCTTCATTTGTTCTTCTTCATCTTCATCACGTTCTTGAGGCTCCCCTGATGCCGATCTTGCGCTAGGGACTTGGCTCTTAAGAAAGACTCGTACTTGACAAGAAAAAATGTTTGGCCTTGAAAACGTACTTGACATGTACAGAGTAGTAAAGAACTTTAAAGTGTGTTTTGACAAGAAAATAAATAAAGAAAAAGTCAAAATGTTATTGTATAACTTGTTTTGAATAACTTTGCTTTGGGGTTGTTCGGAGTTACCTCCCCAAATTGGAGGTCAACTAACTTAAATTCCAAAGTTTTATTTTTCATAGCAAAATGTCTCTACCTATTTTCTTCAATTGACAATATCCAAGCCTTAATTTTAGGCCTGAAATGTTCAGGGGGTTGAGTTAAAGGGCCAATTTATAATAAATAAATCATTTAATTAGGAACATTTTGAAGTGCTCATTTCACAACAAATAATTGTAGTTTTGATACTAAAGTTTCTCGTTAAAACAAGTTGTGTATTTTGGTTTGTGGAAAATTCAGTAAGAACAGTTTGTGGCACTAGGACACCTTCCACTGTGGAAGCATCAAGAGTGTAACATTTAGAAAACACAATAAAAATGGCCGGAGACTCAACTTCAGACACAGAGTCTTAGTTGCAGCTAATGGACTTTCATGTGGCATTGCACTATTATGGAAGAAGGTATTCATCTCACCATCCTTTTATCATGTAAATATTATTTTAATTGCACTTTAGATGATTATTGTACTTTATCTACCTGGTCGATTATTTTTGCATATGGTGATCCAACCTTTCTCTTCGAAAACAATTCTTGGATAATATGTCTACCATGTACCAATGTCAATCTCTCTCAGGGATCCTTATTAGGGATCTTAATGTCATTCTTAGACATGGGGACAAAATGGGAGGTAATCGGCCTACTTTCTTTTCATTGAGTCGCCTCCAAACCTTACTAACACCCATGCCTTTTTAGACTTCCACTTAATGGGGTCCCAATTCACCTGAAACGACAAACGAAATGACAAATGGAATCAAAACTAAACTTGATTGCATTTTAGTGACTACTTATTTGATGCACATTTTTCCTTCTGCTACTGATGCGAATTTAACTAACCTAAATTAATAGGTTAATTTAACCCACTTGTAATAACCGCAGTTGCACGGTGCCTAACTGGTAGACAACGGCAAGTACGGGTCGATCCCACGAGGAAGGTGGATTAAATTGAAATTTAGAATTTAATTAAACTAATTTAAATGGAAAATGGGGTTACAACATTTTTAAAACTAAACTAAAAATAAATTAAAAATAAAATATAGATGAAATGGATTTTTGTGGGCTTGGACTCACCAATGAGTTAGTAAAATTATTTAAATCTAAATTACTGAATTTAAAAACGAGAAAGCTTTAGGGATGAGAATCCCTTGCTTACATCGAATATGTGATCGTTAAAATCCAATTCAACTTATATCATGTTTCTATCAAACATTAACAAATTATTTCAAGCAAAATACGCTCTTACCAAGTATTTAGTGTCTTTTTAGGGCACACTTAATCAAAGTTTAAGCTAATATTTTTAGCACATGCTTTGAATATTGATAAAGGGTAATTCTAACTACCAAACATATCAAGTTTAATTTCTCGAACATGCAAGGTGAAAGCAATTTATAAAAAATTCAGAAATAAATTGTAATTAACAATTAAGCACACAATTTTAGTAAAATAAATCAAAATAACTTATACAACCATTTAGTTTGTCACAAACTCGATGTGGTGGTACTTAGCAGATCACCAGGTGGTCCGAACATGAATCCCGAGAACAAATGGGTCCCAAAACGCTCTGTGGTGGTACAGAGTAGAATCGGGGGTGTGAATAGCCAAATAACTAAATTTGACCCGTTCCCAACATATGCTACAGTACCCGCTCGCTCCGCCTTCTTCTCCAGTGTGACAGCGGCTGTCTCGTGGCCTGTTCTTTGCTCCTCTCGACCTCCAAATGCTTCCAGAACCTGCAAAAGAAAATAGAAGGTAAGGAAACACCAAGAAAACAGAAAAACAGAGAGAGAGCAGCGACAATGACTCCCCTGTTTCGGTGGCAGTCGTAGCGGTGGTTGTGTCATCGCTGCATCCATCAATCATCGTCAGCTCGTTAGTGAAATGAGTGACATATTCCTTATTGTCTATTCGGATTTTGTTTGATATGGAGGAGGTAGTGTGGTCATTTCCTCATCCACTGACTTCTGATGAATCTTGTGATAAAGGAGGTGGCTAGTGCCTGGAAGGAGTCTATTGACCTTGGTGGTAAGCTGTTGAACCCAGTTCATCATTGTGGAGGTAAGACTAGTCAGAAATGTTTCGCACAAGATTGACTCCGTAGTCTCTTTCAACGCCATCATGTGGTGAAAATGTCTTAAATGCTTTGTTTGGTCGGTGTGCCATCATACGCTTCGAACTTCGGTGGAGTGAATTTCTTTGGCATAGGAGTCATGAGGGCATCAGAGAATGGTGGCTTGGCTTGTTTGTACCATACGTTGGGTTCCGTGACTTCGATTCTGAATGTGATTTTGACAGGCATTTTGTCGCTCTGTGGAGTCTTACACTGGGGAGGTTCATTGCTCTCGAGATTCCCTATTGAGGTTCTATAGGAGCCTAGTCGCTTTCTCAGGTTCGGTTGGTGGATTTGCTAGGGTGGCGCTTGGATAGGATGACTAGTTGAATGCGCTCTTGGGTGCGTTTTTTCAACATTTTTGTCAGTTTGGTTCATCTAACAATATGCATCTACCTGAGGATCCGGGCGGGTTGCCAGATTTTTGGGTTGTTTGAGCTATTGCATGTTGTGATCTCGATTGTCGAGTGCAATTGGCCAATAGTCTGAGCTGCATCTTGTTCGCAAGTTGTTTGCGATACATTGTGCCAATAGGAGGGTTATTGTGATCATCGTTGGGTTGAAGATTTGTAGAGTGTCATTGTTCTGATGGCTTGTCAGCCGTCAATCAGATTTGGTGATCTGTGTCATTGTGGATCTTTTTTTTAGAAATGAAACTTGTCGTTTCCCCAACGGATGGCGCCAAACTGATACATCCAAACATCGTCCACTTGAGAGTTTGACATGCAAAACAGATGTTAAACTCTAAAGACTACCTTTTTATGGTCGAAGGAACTTTGATGCTCAAGTCAGTGACTCTGTTTGAAGAAGGGAAATAATCTGGACAAACTCAATTTAAATTGCATACCTTTTGTGAATGTTTCTTTTACATTATAATGGTCGCGGTTAATTCTTTGCGTGACTTAAGCATGTGGGGCGCAACGGAAGGAGACATTTCTCATAACAGTCTCCTCCTTTATGGAGATGCATCCGTGGATGGGTAACTCCGTTTCACGACTCTTTTCTTGTGCAACATTCCCTTTTCTTTATAAGAGAACTCGTGCGGGCCTAAATTTGAGCTTTGATTTGTGCAAGCCTGGATCCGGGCTTCGATTACGTCTTCTTTTAATGGGCTCTGTTTGGGGTATTTATGATGGTTTTGCCTTCGGGTTTTATGAGTTGGCTTAGTAGATGAAATGGCAAATCCTCGTGATAAGTGTTTTCTGCCCACATGTATGGCTGCAATGTCGGTCTATTTTGATGTATGATCAATGATATACATCAAAGTAGACTGAACATCATAGTCGTACACGTGGCCATAAAAATCCATCACGAGAACGCATCACCCAATCTATTGGGCCAGCTCATACAACCACAAAATGAAGCCCAACTATATAGGCTCGGAAGAGGCCTGCCAATGAACAAGACCTAAATCCAGGCCAAAATGATCAGAGCAGGGATCCAGTCCTGACACGAGTTCTCCTCATAAAAAAAAGAAACATTGTGCCGAAAAGAGTAGTGGAGGGAGTTACACCTCCCCGAACGCATCTTCATAAAGGAAGAAATTGTTACAAGAAAACATATCCTTCCATTGCACCTCACAATCGACAAAAGTAAAGGGAACATTCGACAAAGTATGCAACTTTAACTGAGTATTATCCAGATATACATCCTTATTCTAAACAAAGTTACTAACTTAAGAAATCGGAGTGCCTTTGGCCACCAAAAATGTGGTCATTGGCAGTCTAACAATTGTTTTTCAGGTCAAACTCACGAGAGGCATGATTTTTGGACGTATCAAGTTGGCGACGTCCGTAGGGAACGACGAGTTTCCTCTTTCTAAAAACAAAACACACAGTAACAATGCTCACCACAACCTAACGAAAGATCGACAAGCCATCGGGGAATAATGCAGTCTACAGATCCCCAATCTGGTAATGATCATGACAACTCTCCCACTGAGGCATCACTGACGCTCAGTGAGAGGATGCAGCTCGAATCATCAGACCAATAGCATCCGAGAATGAGAATATGCTTGCACACAATATCCCAGACAGCTCAGGCGACCATCGGCATTGCCACAGACCCTCGGGTAGATTTGCTCATGGCCCAGATGAAATACATGACAAAAATGCTGGATAAAATCACCTAGGAACTCGTTCAGCCAGTCGACCTATTCCAGCACACCTCAACAAAACTCCACTATCCAACTCAAGGGAGTGACGGAGCCCAGCGAACCTCAATAGAGAAACGTTGAAAGAGTGAGCTCCACCAAGATAAGACTCTACAGTGCGACATAACGATTACTGAGATCCTGTTTAGGATCGGAGTCACGGACCCCAACGTATTATACGAGTTAGCCAAGCGCCATTTTCTGACGACCTCATGAAGAAGGGCGATGCCAAAGAAGTTCACTTGACCAAAATTCAAAGTGTACGATGATACCACGCCTAGCGATTAGATAAGACATTTTCACCACATGAATGGCTCTAAAAAAACACAGAGTCGATTCTGTGCAGAAACGTCCCCAACCAGCCTACGTCGACAACAATGAACTGGTTCACAGCATGCCACCGAGGTCCAATAGACTCTTACTAGGCCTTAGCCACCACTTTCATTACCAGATTCATCGAGAGCTATCGGATGAGGAAAAGGACCCCACTACCTTATGCACATCACGGGAGTATGTCACTCGCTTCACCAACGAGTTAACAACGATTGATGGATGCAGCGATGACACAGCCGCTGAAACTTTTTGTCGTCGGGCTGAAGAGATGTACCTTCTCAATGCCCTCAACTGGACACCAAAAGGCATGGCGGTCCTACTAAAAATAGCATAAAAACATATCTCCCTCGAAGAAAATGAAAGGTGCAAGGAGAAATAATGAGCAAGAGATGGAGAACCATTCGAGGAAACGAGAAAGGAAAGATGAAAGAAGGCGAGATGGCGGACCACGGGAGAACAACAGTCATTCAAAGAAACATCGGAGCGACGGACGCACAAAGTCCAACCAACAGGAATCTAAGAAATCGCAATTGACACGACCCAATCATGAGTGAATAACCAGCGTAATGAGGAAAAAATACAAACCATACACCTGAAACAAGTTGAACCAACATCTTAAAACACATATCAAATTGGGAGAATGTCAACTGCCAAACCAGGATGAAATGAGACTCGGAAGGACGAGACAAGAACATGTACTACTATTTTCACAAGGATCACGAACATGATATTGATGACTGCTACAAGTTAAAAGAAGAAATCGAGCATTGGATCCAAAAAGGACGACTGGACGAATTTATAGGCGTACCAGACAAACAGTTCAAAGGTAAAGGAAAAGCGGACGATGTAGCCGCGAGATCAAAAGAACGGTCAAGAGAATTGATATATGCTCTACACTGCAACCGCCATGGGAAAGAAACACCTCCCACTCTAACATACCTATATCGAAGACGAAAGGTCAACGCTCAGGAGGCGGCTACACAAACCAACTCAAAGACTCTGACAACGGATACAAATTCAGCCAAAGTCGCTTATAAGGGAATCAACAATGATAAACTCTATCAGGCCCTAACAGGCAATGCCAAATGGGGAGCAATAATGACCCAAGCTAAGAAGGTCATAAATAAAAGGGGACAACAGAGGAACGGATACTAACGCGAGGATAGATATTAGTGATGCAAGAATAAAAGAAGAAACGCTCCACAGTGTAATAGAGCCACTCCAAAAAAAGACCACTAGAAATGGTCAAAGAATCACTAAAGTTTCATTTTCAGAATCAACATCTCACAAAGGCAAACAACTTCATAGCAAAGCTATACGAAACAATCGGTGTAAAAAGCCCAAAAGGAATCAGGTCGCAAGTCGGGTGTTTACAAGAAACTTCTGGTCTGATCAACCAAAGAATTAAAATGACTTTGGGTCGATTAGAGTGTTGCACCAAAGGAAGTAAAAGTTGGACACCCGAGTCAAACTAAACACATAAACTTTGAATCGACCGAGATGTTGAGTTAACGAAGTAGAAGTTGGACGAACGAGTCAACTAAAATAACTTCAGCTCGACTAGAATATCGCACCAAACCAAAGAAAGTAAAAGTTGGACACCCAAGTTAAACTAAACACAGAAACTTTGAATTGACCAAAATGTCGAGGTAACGAAGTAAAGGTTGAACGAACGAGTCAACTAAGTATAATCACTTCGGGTCGACGAAAGTGTCTGACCAACAAAGTAAAATTTGACACCCGAGTCAACCTAAACACAAAAAACTTTGAATCGACCGAGATGTCGAGATAACGAAGTAAAAGTTGGACGAACGAGTCAACTAAGTAAAACAACTTCGTGTCGACTAGAGTGTTGCACCAAACGAAGTAAAAGTTGGACACCCGAGTCAAACTAAACATAGAAACTTTGAATTGACCGAGATGTTGAGGTAACAAAGTAAAAGTTGGACAAAAGAGTCAACTAAGTAAAATGACTTTGGGTCGACTAGAGTGTCACACCAACGAAGTAAAAGTTGGACACTCAAGTCAAACTAAACATAGAAAACTTCGAATCAATCGAGATGTAGAGTGTCGCACTAATGAAGAAAAAGTTGGACACCCGAGTCAAACTAAACACAAAACTTTGAATTGATCGAGATGTCGAGCTGACGATGTAAAGGTTGAACGAAATAATCAACTAAGTAAAGTGATTTCGGGACGACTAGAGTGTCGCACCAATGAAATAGATTGAACGAACGAGTCAACTCAGTAAAACAACTTTGTGTCACGTCAAGTTAGCGAAGTAAAGATTGAGCGGATAATTCACCAAAGTAGAAGACAAGCAAACAAAACAATTTTTCACAAAAACTCGGAGACGACAAAC